>OY282643.1:122533890-122938890 GCA_958299015.1 Tetanocera ferruginea | reverse complement strand
AATGAAAAACTTTTTAATTGTTTAAATTACGCGGTCGCACTTCCGTTTGGTGTGCCAACTTCAGAAGGAGCGCCGACGAGAGAGTGAGTGAGAGAGAGAGAAAGTAAGTCAAAGTAAGACAGAGTTGCCAACTTAAAGTGGACACGAGTTGATGTTAAGCCTAAACGAATGCGGTAGAAGAAAAAAAACCACAATGTTACAAATAAAACAAAAAAGTTAAATATATTAAAAAATTTATAAAAAATAAAAATTGAAAATCCAAAATTTAAAAAAAAAAAAATAAAAAAGAACCATTGGAAACAGAAAATCAAAAATTTTAAGCAATAAATATTAAAAATCAAAAATCAAATAAATACCTTGAATATGAAAACAGGAACATGAATAACTACAACTAAAAAAGAATCAAAAATAAATATTATTTAAAATTTATTTTTTAATTTTAAATTTTAAATTTTAAATTTTAAATTTTAAATTTTAAATTTTAAATTTTAAATTTTAAATTTTAAATTTTAAATTTTAAATTTTAAATTTTAAATTTTAAATTTTAAATTTTATATAATCCAAAATTCATTTTCATTCAGCACAGGATATATCTGATATTTTAGTATATATATTATCTTTGAACGATGAGTATTAAAGGCTGTAAGTATACCCTGAAGTATTCGTCAAAAAAGTTTCATGGCCTTGAAAAATCTGTTAAAATGACTCCATACAAACCGCCCTGTAAGACGTAATTCTACGTCAAAAATTTTAAATTTTAACTAAAAAACGGTTCGGAGTTTTTCCAAATATTTTATTTCGTTCGAAAGGTCACACTTTCAAAGGATTATGTGTGAAAAATTATTTTGGGGATATTTTCATCGCGACTACTCCGTAGATAATTCACTCCTTGGGCCATATTTTCGATGAAATTTTGCAGTATGGTTTCCGGAATGGCCTGAATCACCGTTGTAATATTGCTTTTCAAGTTTGGATTTGTCTTTGGATCATTGACATAGACTTTGTTCTACGTGATACCCCACAGAAAAAAGTCAATAGGCTTTCCAAAATTCCTTTCGGACTTCGGTACAGGTTTGGGAGTCTCGCCTAGACAACTTCTCTAAACAAGCCGGTGTAAAAGCTGCCGTAAAAAATCTAATACGACTGTTCTGGAGTCAGCTCAGTCAAGTCGAGAACTTTCCTTTCACCTCAATGAAAGCCCCGAAATTCTGAAAATAATTTTTCAAAACTTTTAGGTAACTCAAGAGTTTATCTAACTCGGGGTCAAAAATAATATTCTCCTGAAGATCCAACGAAGAATCACACTTGCAACCACTATTTTTTCGGTCTGGCAAAGTAGCTACAGTCAAAAGTTAAATTTGTTCCTTTCTGCTTATTTGAAAGAAGAATTCTTCATTGGATATTTGGTCTTACTTGCATACAAGGCGAATGAAGTAGAATGCAGAACCAGGAACTCTTCGAGCTATATGGATGTAGTCCAGAATGCAATACACTAACGGCTTCACTGCACTGAGAAAAAAACACATACCTTGCTCCGGTAAAAAATTTCTCTATTTTCGATATAGAAATTTTCTCTTTTTCAAATAAAATTTTCTTAAATTAGAATAAATTTTCACATTTTTGAAGAAATATTTCTTTACTTCTAGGAAATGGAAATATTTCAATGTCTCTAATAATGATAAGTATTTTTCTCGCACAAAAATTTCTTATTTATAGAGAAAAATTTATTGAAAATGAAAAACTTTTCTTATATTTTGATAAAAAATTCACTAAGAGAAGTATTTTCTTCAATAAAAACAAATCTTTTCTCAAAAATAAAAAGCTTTTTCTCAAAAAACGATATATTTTTCTATTTCATGGAAGCTTTTTACCATTTTTAGAGAATTTTTAGTATCGAAATTAGAGAATAGCATTCTCTGGAGCAAAGTCTATACCATTTTTCTCTAAATATGATGCCTTATTTATCATATTCCGATAAGCTTTTTTCTGAGTGTGGCTTTGCCACGTTATCATAGAAATAAGCACTTCTGTCAAGAGCGTCTTCAATTTCCAGCCAACTGGTTCGAATGCAGGGAAAGAAAATATTCGCCTTAGAGATTAAATAATCGCAGAAACTAGAAAATTTGACAACAGGATCATAATGAATGCAAGCAGGCATTTTTTTTTTTTTTGGTTCTACAGAACACTTTTTTTGGGTTTAAAAAAAACGAATTTTTTTTCATACAACTTTTTTTCCTTCAGAAAGGTAGTGCTTTTGGTAGTGCAAAAATATTGGCTTAAAAAAAACATGTTGAAATTTTTTTTTTGCTCTTTTGAGACCCTCAAAGACGATATTTCGTCATTTTCGAAAATATGTTTTTTTAAACTTTTTTAAAATATGTATTTTTCACCTCAAAAGACTTTAAAAAGACAACAAATTTTAAAAGTTTTTTTTTTGCCACTATTTGTGTTCCATCAAAATCTAAACTTTTTTGCTTAAAATGAAGATTTCAAACCTTTAACTTTTGAATCGGTGTACGGCTAACTTTTTTTGTTCTATATTTTAACTTTAATTTGAACTTAAAAAAATTGAATTGAAAAGTTGAAAAAGTTGAGTTTGAAATGGAAAAAGTTTGATTTGATACGTAAAATGTTGAATTGTAGGTTCATTTGAAGTTAAAAACATGCATTTATTCTACATTGTTGTGATTATTTTCACAAAAGTCAGTAGTATTTTTTTTTTTTTTGTTTTATTTGTAAACCTGGAAAACCTTTTTTTTCGAAAATTTTTATAAATTTAAAATAAAATCCGACGTCGAATTTTTGAAAAATTTTGGCAAAATGTTGAATCATCAAATTAAGTCTGAAAATCGTAATAACTCTGATATTAGCAGTCCACTGACGTTAAAAAGTGGACTGAAAAATATGCAGAAGTCATTCAAACAGTGCAAATGTTTATTTTTATATAAAAACATTAAAGTTACAATAAAATTTGCTTCAATTCCATGTTCCGTAAACTTATTTACATCGCTTTATATTTGTAAGTTTTTGAATATTTACTTTTTTTTTTTAAAGCATTGGCAACTCTGCACATAATTGCGAGTGAAATGTTTTGAGCTTGAAGAAAGCCATTGTGTGGACCTTGGTTGCTGCAATTTTAATTAATGACAGTAAAGTTAGTGTTTTTTTTTTCAAAAGTTTTATGGTGCATTGTTTTGTTTTGTTATTTTTTTTTCGTTCACCATTAAAGTTCCTGCTACAATTTTTCTGACTGCCGAAAATTTTGCCTTGATGCTTGTAATGCGGAAACAGTGTGATGTTAATAAATTTAAATAAATTTTAAATTAAATAATAATTTAAATAAGAGTTGATTTTTGGTATAAATAATATCTTAGCGTTCTGGAAAATAAGCCTCTCCGAAATTTCAGTCCCTTTTAATTTATTTCAAATTTTTCCATTAACCATACTTTTGAATTGAATCATGAATTGAACAAAATATCAGTCAAAACTACAGCAAACACTAAACATATGCTTTAGTTCTTGTTATACAAACAAGAAAATCGCTGAATATTATCTGTAGTCAGTGAAGCGCAAATGCACAATATAGTACAAAGAGAAAACTACGGCAACAACAACAACAAAAGCTAACAACAACACAAAGTTGTGCTTTTCTTTATTTTGCACAAAATCTTTTAGATTTTTGCTGAATAGCACAAGAAAGCAGCCAAAAAAAAAAATAGAGAAAACTAAAGAAGAAAAAAGAAACTACAACAACATAAAACAAAAACAAAAACAAACAAATGTGTTTCACATTCAAACAATTCAAAATTTGTTGTCCTTACAAATTCAAGGATTTACAACATGCTGCGCATAGGGTGTGCACTAAATGCGACTATTTAATGCTGTGTGCAAGTGAGAGCTGCTATGTGTGTATGTGTATGTGGCATTAATGTCTGCGTAGGTGTTTATAAAGAAATACAAATAAACGCTGTGGGCTATGGGTTAAATTTCATTACGATGATGATGATGTGGATTATGATGCCGTTATTTTCTACATCCACATCTGAGTACCGGTTGATTGCTTAACGCTCAGTTAATTATTTGATTTTCCAGCAACAAATGTTCTTAATAATATGCTTCAAACAACTAATATGAGTTTAATCAGGGATGCTGTAAAAGAGCAGCAGGAGTATAAAATGGCATGAGCAGGAGAGAGAGAAAAGAGAAAGAGAGTGAGAGACTTAGTTTGCTTTGCATTAAAAGCATATCGCTCACAGTGCTGCCACATTATTTTTTTCGAATTTTCCACAGAGTTAAGCCTTTTCTCTCATCTCATTAAAAACAATGCCCACAAAATATCTTAAAAAGGAAATTACAATAAAAATTAATTTTTATTCATTTGTGTACAACAGGTATAAAACACACCACTAAGTGTTTGGATCATCACGTGTTTCCTAAGCACAGAACTATTTGTGTCGTGATAAAGGACACATTCATAGGGAAATATAACGGAGTGTTTTGCTGCCATATCTACAACCATGGCATATGACTGAGAGCAGCAAGTAAGAATCGTTAAAAACCGAACCCTCATAGACAAAAAGATCAAGACAAAGTTTTGTATTGATTTTGAAAGAATTTCTGGAGAATATTACACCGCTAATGAGTTGGTGTAAATATGACCTCCTTCGCTCACTTATAGCAAAAACGCAATGCTGCGTTAGGTCGGTCGTCTGTCGACAGCTAAACTAGAATCAACGAGTTCTTATGAAGCAACACAAAATACGAGCAAATACGAGCAAAATAGCAAAGTAGGGGTAAATTACGATCTGACGTATTGAGTAGAACAATGTTCAACCAGCTCATGCATTTGACAGGGTTGATTTTTCATTGAGCGATGTTTTTGATATGTGGATGTTTTTGTAATCCGATGCTAAACCAAGATTTTCATGGGATTTTTTATAAAAACATGGGAAGTTATAATTTATAATGTTACTTTTTTAAATATTAAAATAATGATGATCATTTTCATAATAATAATTTTAGGTTTTACTTAATCTTTTCAAATGCAAATGAATATAAGTAAAAAATATTTGCGTATTAAAGTAAAGTCACAAGAATCAATAAAAAGATATTGAGCTTAAATAATTATTTTTTATAAAAACAACCAACTTAGGGTAATTCTTCAACAAATTAATTGAATATTTTGGGCCATTTGTTTGCGAAGCGGTGAATATTTTGGACAATCTTTCAACAAGACATTGAGTATTTTGGATATGAATGTGTGGTTTCATTTATATTAGACAGCTTAGTCGATATGAAAAAAAACAAAGCCCCTACCACCATCTAGTTAGACTATCGCACAATTTTTAAATAGTAAGTTATGATCAAACCTTTTAACAAACAGACACTTTTGTTCAGTTTAAATTTGGAAAAAGCAAATTTTAACCTAACTAAAAGTAATAAAATAAATAATTTCCTTATTTCGAAATACTTTTTTAAAATATGTACATTTAAAGAATTGTTATAAAAAGTGTGTGCATTATAAAAATATGTAGGATATCTTCACATTTATTGTACCTATGTCTTCTGCGAAAATAATGCAAGTTTTTTAATCTTGAATGATTTTATGGTCAAGGGTTAGAGATTAAACCTATCCTTTTAAAATTGCTTGCATAAAAAATTACATTTTTTTGCAATTGTTAGTCAAATAACTGAAATTGTCGACTTTTCAAATACTTTAAATGTACTTAAAATATGTACATTTAAAGAATTGTTATAAAAAGTGTGTGCATTATAAAAATATGTAGGATATCTTCACACTTATTGTACCTATGACTTCCTCGAAAATAATGCTAGTTTTTTAATCTTGAATGATTTTATGGTCAAGGGTTAGAGATTAAACCCATCCTTTTAAAATTGCTTGCATAAAAGATTAAATTTTTTTGCAATTGTTAGTCCAATAACTGAAATTATCGACTTTTCAAATACTTTGAAATCAGCGTTATGATTTATTCATCACTAAGAAAACTTTATTTTTGTACATGTAATGTCGAAAAAATGTTTAATTTTCACAAATTTCAGCAAATGTGCTGTTTTGATAGGTCATTCAATTTTTTATCAAATTCATATAGTTAATAGCTAGTTTTGACTAAAATATCTAATGTTTTTAATGAAAATAAAAATGTTTTTCCCTGTCTATGGTCAGTTTTGATCGATCTCGGATATTTTTAGGTCTTTGTTTGAGACTCAATTTAAAAATTTTAAATAATGAACATATCTATGGACATCTATTTAACTCTACGAAATATTTTCCAAACTGTAAATAGCCAGTTTTGAACAGTCACTCTTCAAATATAAAAAAAAACTACGCAGGCATCTACATCGAGAACTTTATATTTCGAAACGTTTTTCCTAACTTAAATTGGATAGACTTAATTTTTTTAAATATTTTATGAAACAAAAATTATCTTAAGTTATTCAAACAGGCCCTTTATAATATAATTACAATATATTTTTTATTTTTCATTGATTGAATAACATTCTTCATCTGAATCTATTGAAAATTGCTTGATTTGGGAAAAAGAGATGTTTCGTGGGATTTTTTTCGTAGCTTATTTTCTGGGCATCATCGAAATGAGAGACGCATAATCTGTCAACGCAACATTATGTTTTGAAAAATTTGAGGTCGTGCGCTTTGACAGATGATATCGGAAAGTTTGTACAACGCAGACCAATGTTCGGGCAGCTCCTTGTGTGAGGAGCTTATTCAAAACCATGGTAAAAGAACAAGGTAGGCGCATATTGCAGAGGAAGTGAGGTAGATGTCAAAGTCAGCTGTTCGCATTATTATTCTATCATGTTCAGAACCATCATCACAGAGGTCAGTGGCATATAAGAGAGAAGAACAACAACCTGATCTACTATTTTCTCAAGCTAATTGGAAGCCTGTTTGACGGAAAAGTGTTAGCCCCGTATAGACAGTTACTCTAAATTGGACGAAAATGATTACACCTACATATCGCTAAACTAATTAAAAAGGCCCTAACTACTTTTTTGTTACTTTACAGGAGAAGAAAAAGACTTAATAAAAATGAATTATTATTGTTACTATGAGTTAGGGTTTATTTAAATTTGCTTATATTTCATATCTATCAGGGCAAAATGGTTAATTTGCTCTCGTCTGATAAAAGAACCGCGGGTCCCATGTTTAACGAAAATCTTAACACAAAAAAAAAAGCAGAAATATATAATAATTTTACGTAATCTACAACTCTAAATCTATCCGTCTGAGGCAACTGTGCGATCTAAAGCATCCAACTTGATAAGAACATTTTTTTATCATCAAAAGCTCAAGTTACACAAATGTGCGATGTCTTTTTCGAACTCCACGGTACCAAAAATTGCTTCCTTTTGCAGAACCTAACAACGTTTGTTCTGGAAGTTTGTTTCAAATTCCCTTTTTTGAAAATTGCAGAAAATTTGTCCGCAAGCCGTAAAGGGATATATAAATGAGAGCAATAGAGTAACAAAAATAAGAGTAAGAGTAAAAAAAAAATTAAAAACAAAATTGTGGCATTTTAATTGTTTACTTTAAGTTCACAATACTTCAAAAATATATTTTTTTTTTTTTAAATAAAAATATTAAAAAATATTTATGTTACTTTTAATTCAACAATTTAAGTCAAATTGCATACATTGGTTGTGCCCATACTTTTGTCTAGCACTGTACATATGATTTCAACTGTTTTGCAATATTGTATTAAAAACTAGTCCAAATAAAGAAAATCTGGCAGCATAGCTCGCCAGCATGATTAATTAAAAACAATTTCTCTTCATCAATTGCACTCAATGGCATGTTTTTTTTCTTCTTCTGTGACAACAACAACCATAAATCACATCCCTTTTTGTATTGCGAATATTGCTTGTCACAAACAACAGCTTGAGACAGCAGCAACAATTTGAACTTGTATTGGCAGCACTGGTGTAGATATTTCAAGAATTTGATTGTTGTTATTGCATTTGCAATGATTTGCAATTGCTTATTAATTAATTCAATAAGTATGACACAAACATAATTAATTAACATCAATTAGCTAATTATTGCCTAATTTTAGGCGCTTTAATTTCATCAACCAAACATTAAATTAAACCTGAGCAGTGGAGATTGACAGCTTAGAGTGATTAGGTGCAGTGTCAAAGTTTTAAATAATTGGTTAATTTCATTAAATTTAATTAAAGTATTTTTTAATTAAAATAAATCAATTAAATTTAATTGAAAAATTAATATTCATATTCATATTAATATTCATATTCATATTTATATTTATATTTATATTTATATTTATATTTATATTTATATTTATATTTATATTTATATTTATATTTATATTTATATTCATATTTATATTCATATTCATATTCATATTCACATTCATATTCATATTCATATTCATATTCACATTCATATTCATATTCATATTCATATTCATATTCACATTCATATTCATATTCATATTCATATTCATATTCATATTCACATTCATATTCATATTCATATTCACATTCATATTCATATTCATATTCATATTCATATTCATATTCACATTCATATTCATATTCATATTCATATTCATATTCATATTCATATTCATATTCATATTAATATTCATATTCATATTCATATTCATATTCATATTTATATTCATATTCATATTCACATTCATATTCACATTCATATTCATATTCATATTCATATTCATATTCATATTCATATTCATATTCATATTCATATTTATATTCATATTCATATTCATATTCACATTCATATTCATATTCATATTCATATTCATATTCATATTCATATTCATATTCATATTCATATTCATATTCATATTCATATTCATATTTATATTTATATTCATATTCATATTCATATTCACATTCATATTCATATTCATATTCATATTCATATTCATATTCATATTCATATTCATATTCATATTCATATTCATATTCATATTCATATTCATATTCATACTCATACTCATATTTATATTTATATTCATATTCATATTCATATTCATATTCATATTCATATTCATACTCATACTCATATTTATATTTATATTCATATTCATATTCATATTCATATTCATATTCATATTTATATTTATATTCATATTCATATTCATATTCATATTCATATTCATATTCATATTCATATTCATATTCATATTCATATTCATATTTATATTTATATTTATATTTATATTTATATTTATATTCATATTCATATTCATATTCATATTCATATTCACATTCATATTCATATTCATATTCATATTCACATTCATATTCATATTCATATTCATATTCATATTCACATTCATATTCATATTCATATTCATATTCATATTCACATTCATATTCATATTCATATTCACATTCATATTCATATTCATATTCATATTCATATTCATATTCACATTCATATTCATATTCATATTCATATTCATATTCATATTCATATTCATATTCATATTAATATTCATATTCATATTCATATTCATATTCATATTCATATTTATATTCATATTCATATTCACATTCATATTCACATTCATATTCATATTCATATTCATATTCATATTCATATTCATATTCATATTTATATTCATATTCATATTCATATTCACATTCATATTCATATTCATATTCATATTCATATTCATATTCATATTCATATTCATATTTATATTCATATTCATATTCACATTCATATTCATATTCATATTCATATTCATATTCATATTCATATTCATATTCATATTCATATTCATATTCATATTCATATTCATATTCATATTCATATTCATATTCATATTCATATTCATATTCATACTCATACTCATATTTATATTTATATTCATATTCATATTCATATTCATATTCATATTCATATTCATATTCATATTCATACTCATACTCATATTTATATTTATATTCATATTCATATTCATATTCATATTCATATTCATATTTATATTTATATTTATATTCATATTCATATTCATATTCATATTCATATTCATATTCATATTCATATTCATATTTATATTTATATTTATATTTATATTTATATTCATATTCATATTCATATTCATATTCATATTCATATTCATATTCATATTCATATTCATATTCATATTCATATTCATATTCATATTCATATTTATATTTATATTCATATTCATATTTATATTTATATTTATATTTATATTCATATTCATATTCATATTCATATTCATATTCATATTCATATTCATATTCATATTCATATTCATATTCATATTCATATTCATATTCATATTCATATTCACATTCATATTCATATTCATATTCATATTCATATTCATATTCATATTCACATTCATATTCATATTCATATTCATATTCATATTCACATTCATATTCATATTCATATTCACATTCATATTCATATTCATATTCATATTTATATTTATATTTATATTTATATTTATATTTATATTCATATTCATATTCATATTTATATTCATATTCATATTTATATTTATATTTATATTTATATTTATATTCATATTCATATTCATATTCATACTCATACTCATATTTATATTTATATTCATATTCATATTCATATTCATATTCATATTCATATTCATATTCATACTCATACTCATATTTATATTTATATTCATATTCATATTCATATTCATATTCATATTCATATTTATATTTATATTCATATTCATATTTATATTTATATTTATATTTATATTTATATTCATATTCATATTCATATTCATATTCATATTCATATTCATATTCATATTCATATTCATATTCATATTCATATTCATATTCATATTCACATTCATATTCATATTCATATTCATATTCACATTCATATTCATATTCATATTCATATTCATATTCACATTCATATTCATATTCATATTCATATTCATATTCACATTCATATTCATATTCATATTCACATTCATATTCATATTCATATTCATATTCATATTCACATTCATATTCATATTCATATTCATATTCATATTCATATTCATATTCATATTCATATTCATATTCATATTCATATTTATATTCATATTCATATTCACATTCATATTCACATTCATATTCATATTCATATTCATATTCATATTCATATTCATATTCATATTCATATTCATATTTATATTCATATTCATATTCATATTCACATTCATATTCATATTCATATTCATATTCATATTCATATTCATATTCATATTTATATTCATATTCATATTCACATTCACATTCATATTCATATTCATATTCATATTCATATTCATATTCATATTCATATTCATATTCATATTCATATTCATATTCATATTCATATTCATATTCATATTCATATTCATATTCATACTCATACTCATATTTATATTTATATTCATATTCATATTCATATTCATATTCATATTCATATTCATATTCATATTCATACTCATACTCATATTTATATTTATATTCATATTCATATTCATATTCATATTCATATTCATATTTATATTTATATTTATATTCATATTCATATTCATATTCATATTCATATTCATATTCATATTCATATTCATATTCATATTTATATTTATATTTATATTTATATTTATATTCATATTCATATTCATATTCATATTCATATTCATATTCATATTCATATTCATATTCATATTCATATTCATATTCATATTCATATTCATATTCATATTCATATTTATATTTATATTCATATTCATATTCATATTCATATTCATATTCATATTCATATTCATATTCATATTCATATTCATATTCATATTCATATTCATATTTATATTTATATTTATATTTATATTCATATTCATATTCATATTCATATTCATATTCATATTCACATTCATATTCATATTTATATTCATATTCATATTCATATTCATATTCATATTCATATTCATATTTATATTTATATTCATATTCATATTCATATTCATATTCATATTCATATTCATATTCATATTCATATTCATATTTATATTTATATTCATATTCATATTCATATTCATATTCATATTCATATTCATATTCATATTCATATTCATATTCATATTCATATTCATACTCATACTCATATTTATATTTATATTCATATTCATATTCATATTCATATTCATATTCATATTCATATTCATACTCATACTCATATTTATATTTATATTCATATTCATATTCATATTCATATTCATATTCATATTTATTTTCATATTCATATTCATATTCATATTCATATTCATATTCATATTCATATTCATATTCATATTCATATTTATATTTATATTTATATTTATATTTATATTCATATTCATATTCATATTCATATTCATATTCACATTCATATTCATATTCATATTCATATTCATATTCACATTCATATTCATATTCATATTCACATTCATATTCATATTCATATTCATATTTATATTTATATTTATATTTATATTTATATTTATATTTATATTCATATTCATATTTATATTTATATTCATATTCATATTTATATTTATATTTATATTTATATTTATATTCATATTCATATTCATATTCATATTCATACTCATACTCATATTTATATTTATATTCATATTCATATTCATATTCATATTCATATTCATATTCATATTCATACTCATACTCATATTTATATTTATATTTATATTCATATTCATATTCATATTCATATTCATATTCATATTTATATTTATATTCATATTCATATTTATATTTATATTTATATTTATATTTATATTTATATTTATATTCATATTCATATTCATATTCATATTCATATTCATATTCATATTCATATTCATATTCATATTCATATTCATATTCATATTCACATTCATATTCATATTCATATTCATATTCATATTCATATTCATATTCACATTCATATTCATATTCATATTCATATTCATATTCATATTCACATTCATATTCATATTCATATTCACATTCATATTCATATTCATATTCATATTCATATTCACATTCATATTCATATTCATATTCATATTCATATTCATATTCATATTCATATTCATATTAATATTCATATTCATATTCATATTCATATTTATATTCATATTCATATTCACATTCATATTCACATTCATATTCATATTCATATTCATATTCATATTCATATTCATATTCATATTCATATTTATATTCATATTCATATTCATATTCACATTCATATTCATATTCATATTCATATTCATATTCATATTCATATTCATATTCATATTTATATTCATATTCATATTCACATTCATATTCATATTCATATTCATATTCATATTCATATTCATATTCATATTCATATTCATATTCATATTCATATTCATATTCATATTCATATTCATATTCATATTCATATTCATACTCATACTCATATTTATATTTATATTCATATTCATATTCATATTCATATTCATATTCATATTCATATTCATACTCATACTCATATTTATATTTATATTCATATTCATATTCATATTCATATTCATATTTATATTTATATTCATATTCATATTCATATTCATATTCATATTCATATTCATATTCATATTCATATTTATATTTATATTTATATTTATATTTATATTTATATTCATATTCATATTCATATTCATATTCATATTCATATTCATATTCATATTCATATTCATATTCATATTCATATTCATATTCATATTCATATTCATATTCATATTCATACTCATACTCATATTTATATTTATATTTATATTCATATTCATATTCATATTCATATTCATATTCATATTCATATTCATATTCATATTCATATTCATATTCATATTCATATTCATATTCATATTCATATTCATACTCATATTGATATTTATATTTATATTTATATTCATATTCATATTCATATTCATATTCATATTCATATTCATATTCATATTCATATTCATATTCATATTCATATTCATATTCACATTCATATTCATATTCATATTCATATTCATATTCATATTCATATTCATATTCATATTCATATTCATATTCATATTCATATTCATATTCATATTCATATTCATATTCATATTCATATTCATATTCATATTCATATTCATATTCATATTCATATTCATATTCATATTCATATTCATATTCATATTCATATTCATATTCATATTCATATTCATATTCATATTCATATTCATATTCATATTCATATTCATATTCATATTCATATTCATATTCATATTCATATTCATATTCATATTCATATTCATATTCATATTCATATTCATATTCATATTCATATTCATATTCATATTCATATTCATATTCATATTCATATTCATATTCATATTCATATTCATATTCATATTCATATTCATATTCATATTCATATTCATATTCATATTCATATTCATATTCATATTCATATTCATATTCATATTCATATTCATATTCATATTCATATTCATATTCATATTCATATTCATATTCATATTCATATTCATATTCATATTCATATTCATATTCATATTCATATTCATATTCATATTCATATTCATATTCATATTCATATTCATATTCATATTCATATTCATATTCATATTCATATTCATATTCATATTCATATTCATATTCATATTCATATTCATATTCATATTCATATTCATATTCATATTCATATTCATATTCATATTCATATTCATATTCATATTCATATTCATATTCATATTCATATTCATATTCATATTCATATTCATATTCATATTCATATTCATATTCATATTCATATTCATATTCATATTCATATTCATATTCATATTCATATTCATATTCATATTCATATTCATATTCATATTCATATTCATATTCATATTCATATTCATATTCATATTCATATTCATATTCATATTCATATTCATATTCATATTCATATTCATATTCATATTCATATTCATATTCATATTCATATTCATATTCATATTCATATTCATATTCATATTCATATTCATATTCATATTCATATTCATATTCATATTCATATTCATATTCATATTCATATTCATATTCATATTCATATTCATATTCATATTCATATTCATATTCATATTCATATTCATATTCATATTCATATTCATATTCATATTCATATTCATATTCATATTCATATTCATATTCATATTCATATTCATATTCATATTCATATTCATATTCATATTCATATTCATATTCATATTCATATTCATATTCATATTCATATTCATATTCATATTCATATTCATATTCATATTCATATTCATATTCATATTCATATTCATATTCATATTCATATTCATATTCATATTCATATTCATATTCATATTCATATTCATATTCATATTCATATTCATATTCATATTCATATTCATATTCATATTCATATTCATATTCATATTCATATTCATATTCATATTCATATTCATATTCATATTCATATTCATATTCATATTCATATTCATATTCATATTCATATTCATATTCATATTCATATTCATATTCATATTCATATTCATATTCATATTCATATTCATATTCATATTCATATTCATATTCATATTCATATTCATATTCATATTCATATTCATATTCATATTCATATTCATATTCATATTCATATTCATATTCATATTCATATTCATATTCATATTCATATTCATATTCATATTCATATTCATATTCATATTCATATTCATATTCATATTCATATTCATATTCATATTCATATTCATATTCATATTCATATTCATATTCATATTCATATTCATATTCATATTCATATTCATATTCATATTCATATTCATATTCATATTCATATTCATATTCATATTCATATTCATATTCATATTCATATTCATATTCATATTCATATTCATATTCATATTCATATTCATATTCATATTCATATTCATATTCATATTCATATT
The DNA here is from genome assembly GCA_958299015.1 of Tetanocera ferruginea. Taxonomy (NCBI): domain Eukaryota; kingdom Metazoa; phylum Arthropoda; class Insecta; order Diptera; family Sciomyzidae; genus Tetanocera; species Tetanocera ferruginea. Next base: position 122,922,817 of record OY282643.1, on the reverse strand, counting down.
CATATTCATATTCATATTCATATTCATATTCATATTCATATTCATATTCATATTCATATTCATATTCATATTCATATTCATATTCATATTCATATTCATATTCATATTCATATTCATATTCATATTCATATTCATATTCATATTCATATTCATATTCATATTCATATTCATATTCATATTCATATTCATATTCATATTCATATTCATATTCATATTCATATTCATATTCATATTCATATTCATATTCATATTCATATTCATATTCATATTCATATTCATATTCATATTCATATTCATATTCATATTCATATTCATATTCATATTCATATTCATATTCATATTCATATTCATATTCATATTCATATTCATATTCATATTCATATTCATATTCATATTCATATTCATATTCATATTCATATTCATATTCATATTCATATTCATATTCATATTCATATTCATATTCATATTCATATTCATATTCATATTCATATTCATATTCATATTCATATTCATATTCATATTCATATTCATATTCATATTCATATTCATATTCATATTCATATTCATATTCATATTCATATTCATATTCATATTCATATTCATATTCATATTCATATTCATATTCATATTCATATTCATATTCATATTCATATTCATATTCATATTCATATTCATATTCATATTCATATTCATATTCATATTCATATTCATATTCATATTCATATTCATATTCATATTCATATTCATATTCATATTCATATTCATATTCATATTCATATTCATATTCATATTCATATTCATATTCATATTCATATTCATATTCATATTCATATTCATATTCATATTCATATTCATATTCATATTCATATTCATATTCATATTCATATTCATATTCATATTCATATTCATATTCATATTCATATTCATATTCATATTCATATTCATATTCATATTCATATTCATATTCATATTCATATTCATATTCATATTCATATTCATATTCATATTCATATTCATATTCATATTCATATTCATATTCATATTCATATTCATATTCATATTCATATTCATATTCATATTCATATTCATATTCATATTCATATTCATATTCATATTCATATTCATATTCATATTCATATTCATATTCATATTCATATTCATATTCATATTCATATTCATATTCATATTCATATTCATATTCATATTCATATTCATATTCATATTCATATTCATATTCATATTCATATTCATATTCATATTCATATTCATATTCATATTCATATTCATATTCATATTCATATTCATATTCATATTCATATTCATATTCATATTCATATTCATATTCATATTCATATTCATATTCATATTCATATTCATATTCATATTCATATTCATATTCATATTCATATTCATATTCATATTCATATTCATATTCATAGAAATGTTCATAGTTTTTTTGGCTCTCCTGTATGGTGATGATTATCTCAGCTACGTCATTGTTCTTCTATACCGGCTCTATAATCAAAAATGTGCTACATAAGCAAAATAAACATGTGCTTTGCAAGAATAAGATAAAATGTGCTTCATAAGTTAAAATAGCCTGATTTATTATTTGAATGCGCATTAGTTTTCATCAAATTTCGGACATATTTACGTTTTATACTTCGCTAAAGAAAACAATTTTTCCAAATTATTTCCTAGGCCTTAATTTTTTTTCAACAAACAAGTGATTCGAAGCTCTTTTAAGTCGAAATCATTAAATTCGACATTGATTTTGCCAACTTGACGTTATGTTGAATAAATATTTATAGTAAAATTACGCTTCTAATGCCTTGAGCATACCTTTCCATCCTTGATAATTTGTAATTCTTTGTTGTTCACCTTCACCTTAACTTTGAGTAGTAAAATACACACTTTCCCGCACCTAATAATTAAACATTAACAGAAAGAATAATAAACAAAAACAGCAAATAATTAATGGCTTAAACGAAAGCACAATAAAATAAAAATAAAAATAAAAAAAAAAACAATATACAAGAAAACGTAAAAAGCAACAGTTAATTAAACAAAAATTAGTGAGCTCTGAGAAAAGTGGCTCTTGTTTGGTGTTTTATTGACTTAAACAAGCCAATTAATGAGATTTATTTATATACTTTATATACTTTTATATATATATGTAACTGAAAAACACGCAAACCAACAAGAATCATAACAACAGCGACTACAACAATATTAAGCAGAAATATTTAGCTCCAAATACGCATCAAACAAATAGCAAGATAAACAAAATGTCGATACATTATTTGAAAACAGCATGAAGAAAAAGTATCAAAATTCCAGCAAATTTTATTGATAACTGCTAAAACGGAATTTGTTGGCACATTCAGGCAAAAAAAGTTTTGAAATTTTCTTTTTTGACAGGCAAAAGATTTAAATCGATACTCTTCGACATATTGACACAATCAAAAACGTTATGAACATTAGCCTTTAGTATAAAATGTGCTATTTGAAAATTTAGCAGCACATTTCTAAATATTGGCACAATAGCCAATTTAGCGCAGCTTTTTGTGAATGACAGCTTTTGTCAAATTGCTGTCAACTGAAAAAATTTGTCAGTTTTTTTAATAATATTTTATTTTTACTTTGACTGACAAATTTTGGAAATGGCAAATATTTGAGTTGAGTTTCAATGTTGAGCATAAAAAAGCAAACTTTTTTTTTTTTCAAGTCAATGAACAATCGTTCTGACAGACTATGATAATTTGTATAATTAAATGTTTTTCAATAATAGTATCATAAATAGTTTAAATAATTTAATAATGGTTATTTAAGACATTCTTTAATGATTGTTTGGAATTAGAAAAATCTATATTGCAGTAAAGCATACAGTTGTTGAACTCTAGCATTGCTCTATACATTGGTGAGTTAATGGCATAGTTGGTTCTGCATCTTCCTAGATAAAACATATCAAAATGACGTAATGTTTTACAAGGAACATTAAAATTAATTAGTTCAAGTAGTTTAGGGCAATCAATCGTCCCAACTACAATATCAAAAATGAGGATATCCCAATATCAGAGGATTACTTGGATAATTTATTTTAAAAACAAATCTTGTAAAAGCTTTCTGAATTCGTTCTAGGCGTATTGTATGAGACGCATAAAACGGATTCCATATAAATGAAGCATATTCCAACTTCGAACGAACAATAGAAGTATAAAGTATTTTTAATATAGTAGGGTCCCTAAAATTAGAACCATTTCGCCGTACTACAGCAAGGAGTGAATAAGCTTTTGGCATAAGATAATTAAGATGGCAAATGAAAGTGAATTTTGAGTCAAAAACAATACCTAGATCTTTAATTTCATGAACAAATTTCAAAGGGAAATTATCTAAATAGTAGGTTATTTTTAATGGACATGATGATTTTGTGAAAGTAGTAAACATACATTTTTTGAGATTAAGATAAATACCATTTTGCAAACTCCAGTCATATAATGAATTTAAATCTGATTGCAGTACCGAGGCATCCGATAAATTATTTATTTTCCGAAATAATTGTTAAATCATTCGCGTATAACAGACATTGTGAATTTTTTATTTTTAATGTAATATCATTGATAAATAGTATGAATAGTAACGGACCCAAAATGCTTCCCTGTGGAACACCCGAACAGGCAACAAATGGTCTTGAAATTTCATTTTCAACATACACATAACATACCCTATTACTAAGATATGATCCAAACCATTCTAATAAATTAGGGTGAAACCCAATTTTCGCTACTTTTTTTAACAATATATTGTGAGAGACTTTGTCGAAGGCTTTCGAGAAGTCTGTGTAGATGGTATCAACCTGGTAACCCTGTTGGCAAGCCGAAATACAATATTCGGAAAAAATAGTAACGTTCGTTACCGTCGAACGGCCAGGTACAAAACCATGTTGAAATGGAGATAAAAAGCGTTTTACAGCAAAATATACTTTTCTTTTTACTATAATTTCGAAGAGTTTTGATACCGACGTTAGTTTAGATATTGGTCTATAGTTTTCAATATTATTTTATTTCCAGATTTAAAAACTGGGGATAAAAATGAAACTTTCCAGTCAGAAAGAAAAACTCCAGTAGATAAAGATTTATTAAAGATCAGCTGAAGAGGTTTTGCCATTGATTTGCAACCCCGAAAGACCATCCGAATCAGATTTAGTTGTAGTTTTTAGACTCAAAATTCCTTCCATAACATCTATTTCAGAGATATACAGCGTTTCGATATCAACTTATGGTGTAATATCACTAGTAATATCATCAGAGCATATAGTTGATGGTTCAAAATTAGACTCAAAAAAATCAGCAAAAAGATTTGCAGTTTCAAGAACATTTTTAGATATTGTTTCCCTGTAAAACATACTAGCAGGAAAATCAGAGCACTTCTTCTTTGACTTTATGTAACTCCAAAATGCTTTAGGATTAGTTTAAATGTTCGTTTCGAAGTTTCAAAAAAACTCAACAATAATATTAATAAATATTTAGTATTTATTTATTTCGAAAACTGGTGCAACAAAGTTTTAAAACACCTTATTAACAGTACCAGCAGCATTTAGCATAAACAATGATTAAATATATGGCTTACAATATATTAGTGCATAATATATAAAATCTAAGTTTAAAGTGACAAACTTCTGGAAGTACAATATAAAGAAAAAAAAAAAAAAAACAAAATAAAATATTAACTTTAAAAAAAAAAAAAAAACATTTTCAGAACTTTCAATAAACAAGTCACCTAATGTGGAGTATATAAATATAACAATCACTTAACATACATCGGTAAACATTTTAATAACCTGACATTTCTGACTATTTACATACTATTTCAGCGAAGAAAAGAGTAAAGCTAGTTTATTTTTAAATTGCACAGCGTTATTACACGATCCTAAACTAATAGGAAGCGCATTCCAAAGACGAATTGAGTGTACGAAAAACTGTCTTTCAGACGGTAGACAAGAAACACGTAAATAATTAATCATATTAGTACGACTGGATCTAGAAAAGTTTAATCCCGAGAACAAATAACTGGATTACATATAATCTTATGCAACAACAAAAGTGTACTATAGTTTAGCAAGTTATCAAAGGTTAAGCCATGAATTCTTTTAGAATACTGGGAAACATGGTCTCTTCTTTTCAATCCAAACACATACCGACTATCACAACAAGCAAAAATTTAGCAGCCATATATCATTGTTGGTGTGAGATTTGCTTTAGCAAAGTAGCATTCGTATGTGAGGAGGTGTAAAATGCTGTGTCGTCCAAAGAACACGTCACATGCCGTAGACTTTCCCAACCGTCTTAAGGGGGTCTTCTCATTGAGCAACTTTTTTTTCGACTTTTTTTTTGCATTTATTTATAGCTTGGGTAGTTGTGAAATGCTAAAAGGATTTTTAGAAATTCGAAATACTTTAGAAGATACAGTCTTTTTTGTGAAGCAAGGTCTTCGTCAAAATGAGCTATTTTTTTTTCGCCTCATTTTCGAACGAAGCGGCATAAAGTAACCACCGAATTCTGTTGAAAATGTTTATTGTTAGGTAAAAACGTGTTTGCACACATATTCATACAAACATACGAATACACATTTCTGCTTATTTTAAGGGTTGAAGCATTTTTTGAGTCCAGGTGTTCAACTAAAAGCATCATTTAGTTCAGTTTGTATCGAGTTGAGTAACAGACGCGTGCGCTTCAGTGAACGGTAAAGTAAATTTTTCATAAATTTATTGTGATTTTTGTAAAATGGATCGGAAAAGTAATAAAGAAAAAAAAAACGCCCAAGTGAGCGTCAGAATCGTGCTAAAAACGCGGGTTTAGTGGAAATCAGCATCTTAGACCAGAGGATTCTGAATATACCAGTACATCGGCCAAGAAATTCAAGAATAACGAAGACGACGAAGTATCAATCAAAAACAATTTGAAGTATTGCATTCTCGAGTACTGTTCTGTGTTTACCACGTTGTCAGCGTTGGTAATTTGTGCCTCATGCAAGCAAAAAATTGAGTTCTCAGAAGCCTCACCAAATGGAGTTGGATTTAAAATCGCTTTGAACTGCGCCTGCCCACGCACAACATATATTCCTTCGTCACCTATGATCGGAAAATCATATGAAATTAATCGACGCTTGGTTGTTGCTCTTTAAAACTGCATTTAAACATTTTTGATTTTTTTTTTTTTTCCAAAAAAATTACTTCAAACTTTAAACGCGTTTATCTCGAAACCACGTTTTTCGAACTGGCGGCCATGATATCTCCAGTTCAACTGAACCGATTTTCATAAAACAAAGTGGAATCGACGCAGAATTGTCACCATTCTCGGGTGAACCTCGACCATAATTTTTAAAAATTTTTTACTATTTTTTTTTTACACTAAACTACAAAAAAAAGCCCGAAATTGAATTTTTTTTTTGAATGGCCGCCATTTTGTCAAAAAAAATCACAAAATTAAGTTTAAAATTCACCAGAGAATTACATCTATACTGATTATAATCCCGTTTTCTTTTTTCATTTTAGACGCTCCGGAGACCAGGAATCGTGGCCGCCGTGACGACACCTTTTTTTTTTCACCACCAACTTTGAAGTCTCATTACTTTTTGAACAGCCCACGTATCGAGGCAAAAAAAATTTTTTTATTTACTTTGAAACTTTTATAATACAATAAATAAAAAAAGTTTTCAATTATTCTTTGCGTTTTCAAATAAGAATTTTTTTAAAAAGGTCTACATTAGACCGGATCGAAATTTAGATTCTGCTAAATGTCGGGTTCTCAAAAGTTAGAGGAACTCATTAAAATGATTTCTGCATACTTTTTTTTTTAAATCGGAGAAAAACCACCGAAACAAATTTTGATTCTCCTGAAGGTCCTTTTCGGTAAAAAAAAAAACATGTTTTTTGCTTGTAACTTTTTATTTTTCACAGAACGCATGCCCACATCTGCTAAAATATTAAATTTCTTACTTATATCAATATTCTGGTATACAAAAACTTTAAAAATGATGTTTCATTATAACTCTTATTGACCACCAAAAATTGATTTTTTTGATATTTTTAAAAAAAGACATTTTTTTAAAACCACTTTAAAAGACACATTTTTTTCTAGATTTACGTGAAAGTGTTACCAAAAAGGACCTTCAGGAGAATCAAAATTGTTTCGGGCTGATTCCACACAAATGAGGAACGGAAACACGAATTCTAAAATGCTTTCAATTGAAATAATTTCTCGCATTAAAATGGAGTCTTAAGTTACTCTTGTTGCCAAATTATTTTTAATTTTAATGTTTTTTTCATGTTTTTTTGAGAATTTAACTAAACAAACTCCGAGTTGAGAAAAACTTAAAATATTTTGTTTAGATTTAAAACGTTGAAAACAGTCATCTCTTGATGCACATTCAAAAAAATTAAGTTGACAATGTTAACAAAGATAACAATATTATCCAAGAACAGTTTAAAACAAGGATTGGTTACTGCGTTAACAAAGAAAAAATATTTAAACTGAGTGTTTTTTCAGTGTCACACCCGTCCCAGAAAAATGCTATAGTTTTCCTAAAAAGCAACATGGGCTCATGATAAGAATGAAACTTTCCCAAAGTAAGGATCTTGATGTTTAACATAAATTTATGAACTTTTTTCATTCAATAAATTATTTTTATTTTTCATTTCCGTTACAAGAAGTTGGTCACACCCGGAACGGTTTTCAAAATTTTATTCTAATAATGAAATTTTTGCAAGTATATGAATAAATTCTTTGCTTAAAACAAGTTTTGTAAATTCATGTATAGCGAAATCATTTGTATAGGTATTAATTTCATCAAAAATTTATGCGAAAAATTTTTTGCAAAAAAATATTTTTTTTTATAAATATAATAAAAAATCGAAAATATTTGTATAGGTATTAATTTGATAAAAATTTCATGCAAAAAAATTTTTTGCAAAAAAAATATTTTTTTTTTTAAATTAATACATGAATTAAAAACATATTTTTTTTTGCTTTTAGTGTCAAAAATATGTGATGGTTATTATACCCATTAAGTTCTTATATATAATTCCCACATCATTCGCACTCGTCAAACCCGGGACAATCTTATGTCACAACCGTCCCATTTAAAAGTTTAAAAAGAATGGTTATCGCCATTTTTTCAAAATATTTTTCACTGGTATTCAACAGAAAATATATTAAATTTGAATATATGCAAGTCAAAAATGGCCTCATTGTTGCAGAGGGACTGAATTTCAATGTTAAAATCAGAATAGTTTTATTTAATAGTTTTATTTTATTTAAACAAGTTTAGTTTTTAAACTTGTGCTCGTCACACCCGTCCCAGGTGTTTAAGCGAATGTAACTATTAAACTAGTATAAATAATTGCATTATATTTTAGCACTTTGAAACCTTGGGGCATCTTTTAAAATACCCGATAGTAAATTGCTTAAATTTTAACCGTGATGGTATTCATCACGATAAAGATAAAGTAGTCAAAACGTTACATTCGTCTGTATGGAATGAGCCTTCGGCAGTTTTTCTTCGATTTGAAAAAAAAGTATGCAGAAATCATTTTAATGAGTTCCTCTAACTTTTCAGACCCCAACCGGTTGACATTTTTTTTTATCCATATAAAAATGATCCGGCCTAGTCTACATACTCAATATTGCTTCCATTTAATTAAAGGGTAGGGGCAGTGGAGATGTCAATGATTTCGCAATTCTTCGCAATTACCAAGCATTTTGATTTTGTTACATTAAGGTTTAAACCGTTTTTTATTGCCCACATAACAACTTTTCCAAGAATAGTATTCAGATTGTTGATACAGTCATAGAGGTTCTCACGTTTACAGCTAACGTACAACTGAACGTCATCTGCGTACATATGGATCTTAAAGTTTTCCAAGACACTGGGTAGGTCATTTATGTACACCGAAAAAAAGAGCGTACCCAAAACAGAACCTTGAGGAGCACCACTTGTAATGGGTAAAAAGGCTGACGAAACGTTATTGGCGAAGACAGCTTGCGACCTATCGGAGAGATATGATGTAATAAGATTAACGGCAGATGGCGAAAAGTTACATAATTTAAGAAGTTTTGTCTCCAAAATATTATGGTCTACTGTATCGAAAGCCTTGGAGTGGTCTAAAAGAACTAAGAACCCAACTTCATTATCATCTATGCTAGAATGCAAGTCTTCAGTTACATCAATTAGAGCAGTGATACAACTATGTTTGGCTCTAAAACCTGACTGCCTTTCACTAATATAACTATTTCTGCGCAAGTGCCTGTTAATTAATAGTCTGGTAAGCGTTTTGACTGACAGAAGGCATTTTTTATTTTAACCCTCGACGTCTACGTTATCACAGGACTCGAATGATTTTCTACAAAGGGATATATTGCGTATCTTACGCCACTTCTCTTTACTATTCATCTCTGAACTAAATTTATTCTTATAATAAGTACACGGTTAAAAATTTTGGACTAGTTTTTAATCCAAACTTTGGTTGAAAGGAATTTTTAATCCTAAAAGTGCTATTTTTTATTCCATATTTTAGTTAAATTTTTTTTAATCCGTAAAAGTTTAAGTTTAAGACTATTGTTGGACTACAAATTTGCATTAAGGTAGTATTTTCAGGAAAAAGTATTTATGTTATTTTATAGATGAATTACAATGCAGTAGTGGCAGTGGCAGCAGCTGTGTCAGTAATCAGCTGTTTCGTATTTTACTGCCTGGAAATTACAATCTAGCAGTGGCAGCGTCAGCATCAAAAGAAGTGAAAGTGGAATTTTTCTTAGTAGTTTAATTATTTGCATGTTGGCGGTGAATTTAGAAATAGGGCTAACCTCGGCAGTACTGCTTGCTGCCACTGCTGCTATGTAAGTTTCAACATTGAACAACAGTATTCCTAAAATAACAGCTGATCAATGCCACTGCCACTGCCGCATTGTAATTCAGGTATAAGATTGAAAACTACTACTACTATGAAATTTAAGCTATATAATATAATTCTAAATGTTGTTAAAGCATCCGAAATTTATTTTTAATTAAATGAAATAAATTGTTTATTAAAATCTGAACCAAAATATTATTTTATACATTACTACAGTAAACAGTGTTTAAACCTTTGTGGATTAAATAGTAATCCTTTTCGGATTACAATATTTTGAACTTTTTTGGACTAAAATCTCATCCTTTTTGGATTATAATATTTTAAACTTTCTGTGGATTAACAATTATTCCTTTTGGGATTAAGAAATTTTAAACTTTTTGCGGATTAAAAATAAATCCTTTTTGGATTGAAAAATTTAAAACTTTTCATTGGATTAAAAAATAATCTTTTTTGGTCGTGTCCTATATGTAATCCAAAAAAGTTTAAAATTTAGTCCAAGATTTTTAACCGTGTACTTTTTGCAATTTTCACCACTGTCGAACGCAATTATATTATTGCATTTATAAATAATAAAATATATATTATCTGTTGACAGAGTTGTTTTTTATTTATTTATTTTACTCTGATTTGTTATCCCTACTTATTAGATTCTAAAAATTTCTAATTCTGACAATAATTGCGTTTAACATTATGCTCGGTCATTAAAAGGCATTGACAACATTTATTAAGCTTTACGGTGCGACAGATTAATCGATGCCTTTGATTTATTGATAAAATTTCGTTAAGTGAGCCGCAAAGCATGCTTCATATTATTTCTTTTGTTTTTGTTTTTCTTTTTTGTTGTGTCAAGCACGATGTGAACTTTATTGTAATTGGCTTGCATTGACAAGCCATAAAGGAATGCATAAATAATGAATGGTGAAAATAGTCGATTAAGTTGTCATTGGGTACAAATAAATCAATTTTGGAATTTCATTATTTCTTACAATTAGTTATAAATATTTTAGTTTTTATGTATCTTTTGTAGAATTCTTAATTAATAAATTCTTGTTCTTCTCTTTAAAGTTTAATATTACAAATATAAAGCTGAAAAGCTGTAAGCCTACACGGTTAAAAATGTTGGACTAGCTTTTAATCCAAACTTTGGTTTAAAGGAATTTTTAATCCAAAAAGTACTATTTTTTATTCCATACTTTAGTTTAATTTGTTTTTAATCCAAAAAAGTTTAAGTTTAAGACTATTTTTGGACTACAAATTTACATTAAGGTAGTATTTTCAGGAAAAAGTATTTATGTTACTTAAGATTGAAAATTACTACTACTACGAAATTTACGCTAAATGTAATTGTTAATGTTGTTAAAGAAGCATCCGAAGTTTATTTTTAATTAAATGAAACAAAAATTAATTAAATGAAAGATTAAACTTTAGTCTTTTCGGTTTTGAAAATGTTGAACCTTTATGGATTAAAAAGTAATCCTTTTCGGATTACAATATTTTAACCTTTTTTTGGACTTATATCGTATCCTTTTTGGATTATAATATTTAATACTTTCTGTGGATAAAAATTTATTCCTTTTGTAAAAAATTAAAAAATTTTAAACTTTTTGCGGATTAAAAATAAATTTTTTTGGATTGGAAAATTTAAAACTTTTCATTGGATTAAAAAGTAATCTATTTTTGGTCGTGTCCTATATGTAATCCAAAAAAGATTAAAATTTAGCCCAAGATTTTTAACCGTGTAGTACTCTGTTCGTTTGCGTGAAATTTTGCTGGCAACATTCATTTTTTTGCTGCGTGAAAATTCTGACAAATATTTTGTTGCGTAGGAATTGTAAAATTTGTGAAAGTCATGATTTATTTCTCAAAACAGAGAAAAATAAATTTATAAAGAAAAAAAATTAACGACAACTGTCACTTTTCAATTCAAAATAAATAAGCAGTTCAATTAAATTCTCGTGAAAAAAATGTTGTAAGAGAAATGCTTGCGAGTATTTTTCACAGAGGAACAGAGTACTATTTTGACGAACATGTTGTGAAAAATTTCACACATATTTCACAGCTATAGACATACAAAAAATGTCGAGTAAAATTCCACATCAAACTGAACAGAGTACTTACTAGGCTTTAATTACACGGTTAAAAATCTTGGGCTAAATTTTAATCTTTTTTGGATTACATATAGGACACGACCAAAAAAGATTACTTTTTAATCCAATGAAAAGTTTTAAATTTTCCAATCCAAAAAAAATTTATTTTTAATCCGCAAAAAGTTTAAAATTTTTTAATCCAAAAGGAATAAATTTTTATCCACAGAAAGTATTAAATATTATAATCCAAAAAGGATACGATATAAGTCCAAAAAAAGTTTAAAATATTGTAATCCGAAAAGGATTACTTTTTAATCCACAAAGGTTCAACATTTTCAAAACCGAAAAGACTAAAGTTTAATCTTTCATTTAATTGATTTTTGTTTCATTTAATTAAAAATAAACTTCGGATGCTTTTTTAACAACATTAACAATTACATTTAGCGTAAATTTCGTAGTAGTAGTAATTTTCAATCTTAAGTAACATAAATACTTTTTCCTGAAAATACTACCTTAATGTAAATTTGTAGTCCAAAAATAGTCTTAAACTTAAACTTTTTTGGATTAAAAACAAATTAAACTAAAGTATGGAATAAGAAATAGTACTTTTTGGATTAAAAACTCTTTTAAGCCAAAGTTTGGATTAAAAGCTAGTCCAACATTTTTAACCGTGTAAAAATTTTATATTGGAACAAAACTACCGTATTTCTTAAATTTTTCAACTACCATGAGTTTTATTCAACCCTAAAGTGATGTGCCTTGTAAAGTACTCTGTTCGTTTGCGTGAAATTTCGCTCGCAACATTCGTTTTTTTGTTGCGTAAAAATTCTGACAAATATTTTGTTGCGTAGGAATTGTAAAATTTGGGAAAGTCATTATTTATTTCTTAAAATAGAAAAAAATAAATTTATAAAAACAGAAAAATTAACGACAACTGTCACTTTTCAATTGAAAATAAATACGAAAAAAATTTCAAAATTTCACATGAAACTGAACAGAGTACTAGGCTTAAACTAGTTTAATTGAGATTATTATTATAATTTTTATTGCGATTATTATTATAATTTGAATGAGATTATTATTTATCAAGTAATTGAAACTTAAACTCTTAAATGTTGTATTACTATTTCAAACCTGTCAAATTTTTCAATGTACACAACTACACAACTGCTCAAGTCTTCAAGTCCTCAAGTTTAAGGCAATAGTAGAAATGTAGTTGTGTTGATTTTTGACGCACGTATATTTTTTTTTTTGTTAAGTGCACAAGTCCTCAAGTCCTCAACTACACTGGCAACTGCACTGAATCGTGAATACCCCTAATATTTTAAAATAATTTTGTTCATCAATTTATTTTTGAATTATCTTTATAAATCATTATATGTAAAAATATTGATTCTGTACCAGTTTCAGAATAATCATATTCTCTACACTGAGGGAAAAATGTGTTAAAATTAAATGAAATTGTGTTCATATCTAACGAATTTGTTTTTGAAATAGAGCTTGAAACAAATTCATTAAAATTAAACACAACTGTTTTTAAAGTTAAATTAAAAAATAATGTTTTTGTTTTTAAAACAGTGTTTTTGTTATGAAAAACAAATTTAAAACAAAAATTTTAAAATTCAAAACACATGTTTTAAATCATATTTTTTTCGATGCCATTTTCTTAACTTTTCCGAGTTTTTAATACCAGATTCACAACCAGCTACCCCCGGGACTGGAGCTAACATATCCGAATACCAAATGTTAACTCCATTCGATGAAGTGTGCATTCGAAATATTTTAATATTTAGTTAATATGTTTTTTTTTATCATATGTTCGATATTTGTCAAACCAATTCAAAAATTGTCATTGTATTCAAATTTTTGTTGGTTTTTTCAAAGAAATAATAATAGAAAAATTAAAAACAGAAAGGAGTTTATAGGAAGTTGAAAATTAAACACACTTGTTTTTAATTTTGTTTTGTAGAAACGCAAAGGCGGTAAATTTCTATTTTAATATTTTTTGTTTAATTTTAAAGTATGTTTTTTTTCTCAGTGTAGTGGCGCCCAACGAAAAATATTAAAAAAAGAGAATTAAATTTTTCTAAAAAAAAAAAGAAATACCTAAAAATTGTAACAAAATCTTTCTACAATCCAAGCCAACAAAGCCCAAGACGAGGACATCTTATCAAGCTTTTAGGATTTATTGAAAATGCCAGTGCAAGCAGATTAATTTGGACTTCGAGACTGCAGCGTGCGACATCAGCTTTGTACTCAGAGGAATCTAGTGGAAAATCACATGGATAAAACACCGCAAGGATCTTCACCCAGGAAAAAGCCTCCGCAATACTAATTTCTTATAGATGGGAGGGATGTGCCAAAGGAAACCCTCAGCGCATTCTCTCAGCGATTGAGAATGCCAATTGGGAAAATTTTAAAACTTTCGCAATGAACCTGACCATTTTTAAGGACGTCAAGAAGATTAAAGACGAGGTGGCTTTAGAAGAATTGCCTCTTTTACTTCTAGTTTTCGCAGCGTTTTAGTTCTCTAGAGTCCAGTTCGAACTCGACAGTTGGGTTTCCGCTATCGCGAATGATGAAAATAGATGCTAATGGGTATGACATAGGGACAGTTATAGCTCAGCGGAAGGGTGATATGGAACATGCCATCGAGTACACAATCCGATTATTAACTCATGCTGAAAGGTATTACACGACAATTGAACGAGAAGCTCTTGCAATTGTTATGGCGGTAAACAAATTCCAAGGCTACTTTCAAGGCTCAAAACTGGTTTTACTCATGGATCATCAACCCCTCAAGTGGCTTATGAATTTGAAATCAACATCAGACAAATAAGCCATATAGGCCTTACAGATGGGCCTACAGCCATTTCATATCAAAATCGAATACATTAAAGGATAATTAAATAATGAAGCCGCTACTTTAGCCAGAATTCCAATATCTTTCGAATTATATATGTTTGAAATTGATAAACCAATCAAATTCATCCAAGATATCCGAACAGCACGAATGAACGATGAAGATCTTGCAAGTAGCATGATTTGTCAAATATTATTATTAACGGAAACTGTAGAAATAATACCACAATCAAATTTATTTTCGGTAGTACCAAAAGAATCTGAAAATCGAAATATTCGTGAAAGTAAAATAAACAGAATTCATGCTAATAAAAATCGAAGTTCTGCTAGAGTTAATGATCTTGTTTGGGTAGCAACCCATATTTTGAGCAATTCAACGAAAGAAATCTCTCACAAGTTTGTTCCTAGGCGTGATAGACCATACTTTATACATAAACGTTTTAAGATAAACAGATATGAAGTCAGTCGAACACCGGATAAAGATGCGGTGGGTGTTTAACACACATCTTCCTTAACATTGGCACACAGCGAAGTTTTTCTAATACCTTACTTACAATTTCCTATAGATTATTTTCTACTCTTTCCTGCAAAACTAAAACGTCTTTGCAGGATGACACTGACAACTACCAGCAGCGCAATGGAAATTGGAAAGGACCATTTGCAACCGTTCCATTTCAAGTGAGGTTTCAGACGAAACGACGACTTTTGCATACATTCTTTAGTCATATTTTTCCTCTTAATTTATTACTTAAATTCTCTCAATGTTTGCTTTAAGTTATTTTAGTTATTCTTGTTATTTTTATTCATTTGTTGTTTATTACTTGTTGTTATTCTATAATTCTTATTATATGTAAAAGACTCTGTCTTATTTGTAAACATTATTATTTTAAATAAATTGAAATTGAAAATTGAAATATAAGAAAAGATATGAAAATTTATAAAATGTGTTCTAAAATTCTTAAGAAATGCAAAAAGGATGTATGATTTTCCTATGATATTACGGTGTAAAAAATCATGCGTTCTGGAATGTATAGTCCATGGGAGCGATTCCTTCTAAAACACATTCCTATACATGACTTTTTCCTTCAGGGATACTGCTGGCTTTTGCGTGATGATATTAACATCATTGGACACTGATGCGAAGTCAGTGCAGCATTCTTCAGGCTAGAAAAAGATTCTAGGTGAATGGGTCTTGCAGTGAACGCAGAGAAGAAGTTTTGCCTTGTGTCAACAAAAAAGAGAGTACCAGCGTTTTGAAAACCACGTCACTGTTGCCAACATCTACTTCGAGGGACATCTAGTTGGGATCTAGCATTAACTCCTTTAACGATATCAGCATCAAGATCAGACGAAGGATAACTCTTGCCAACAGGTGTTACTTTGGACTCAGTATGTAATTGAGAAACAGAGCTCTCTTTCAACAACCATGCTCTATAAGTCAATAATCATGTCCGTCCTCCTATACGCATCACAAATCTGGACATTTAGTAGCACTGATGAAAGCTCTTCGGGAGCGTTCGAAAGAAAAATCCTTTACAAGTTCTATGGTTCTATTTGCGTCAATGGCGAGCATCACATACGATGGCATCACCAGCTTTATGAGCTATATGCCGACATTGATATAGTCATGCACGGAACACAATGAAGACGACAACAGCTTTACTACACGACTAAAGAAAGGTATGTGTTCTTGCTGATGGAAACTTGATTATTTTGAAAGCGGCGCAACAACTAGCGTTTAATATCATAAACATAATATATAAATATAACAAAATAACAAGTGTATTCATGGCCTGTTTTTATAATAGAAAAAAAGCATAAAAAGAATGCAATACGTTCCACAGGCAAAGGAAATTATGAATTAACAAATGCGTTTGACATGCTCTCTAAGCAATGAAAAGAGCAATAATTGTCGCCTGTCAAAATAGAAATAATACTATTTCGATAACAGCGACATGAAAAGCAATATCGTTAAGTCATATTCACCAAATTGACCTACATAAGAAATGCATGTAAAAAAATTCGACGGATGATGGGGTCATGTCGATGTCGTCGTCAAAGTGTTCCGTGCATCAAGCGTATCAAAATATCAAAATTGAGCGACTTTGTTGAATGAATGGCAGGCAACGCTGCTGTGAAGAAAATAGTTGATTCAGTATTCGGTGGTTGTTAACAGCTTTTAAAAAACTTCAGTTGCTTTTGCTGTTACTTTGCTGTGCTTGTTGAAAATCGAACAGCAACAGCAAAAGCAGCGGCATTAAAAATAATTTGTTTTACTGCATAGTGCTACGAAAGCAAAAGAAATTATTTTATTGCTTTGCTTTAAATTTTGCTTTTCTTATTTATCGCAGTACTACGAAAACAGCAATTCGTTTGCTTTGCTTCGTTTTGCTGAGGGATGAAAATAGTTACAGCAAAACAGCACAAGAACAGCAGAGCAGCATCATTTTGCTGCGGTAGTGCTACCGACAGTTTTTCAAAGTAAAAACATACATACACGACTGCGCACATAAAGTGTACATATTATATAAAAAAACATGCAAATAGACATACGCCTCTGAAACGACGCAGCATAGCAACGACGAAGAAGAAATCACGAAAGCCAAACGAATACACAACATCCGAAAGCAAAGCGAAACTTAGCTGATTAATAACTACTGTTGTCGTAGTGCTGTGACAAATTAGAAAAACAAACTGAAAAGCAAAGCAATAAAATAATTTATTTTGCTTGCGTAGCACTACGCAGTTGCTTTTGCTTTGCTTTTCAAAATTCACACAGCAAAACAAAATTAACGGTTCAGTGAAAAAACGCCCAATGAAATAACGCCCAAAATAAAAAATAAAATAACGCCCAAAATATTTTGGGCTTAAAAAATGAAATAACGCCCAAAATAAAAAAATGAAATAAAGCCCAAAATAAATTAAATAACGCCCAAATCAAAAATGAAATAACGCCCAAAATATTTTCAAAGCAAATCATTTAAAATATTTTGGGCCTTATTTCATAATGAAATAACGCCCAAAATTTGTATGAAAAATATTTGGGCGTTATTTCATTTTTGATTTTGGGCGTTATTTCATAATGAAATAAAGCCCAAAATAAAAAATGAAATAACGCCCAAATAAAATGAAATAAAGCCCAAAATTTTGGGTCTTATTTCATTATGAAATAACGCCCAAATTTGTATGGAAATTTTTTGGGCGTTATTTCATTTTTTATTTGGGCGTTATTTCATTGGGCGTTATTTCACTGAACCAAAATGAACAGCATAACAATGTTTTTAAAAACTGTCGGTAGCACTACCGCAGTCAAAATTTCGTTGCTTCTGCTATTCTGCTGAAAGCAGTTTAAACCCTGCTTTTTAACGCAGACGAGGACGAGGAAGGATTACGAATTGCATAACCTGACGATGCACAGTGCTGCGATTAATATAAGTTAGACGGAAAAAGTATTTTGTGGATTTTTTTGGCAATTTTTGCTGTTAAAGATATGGCAAAGTACAAAAAAAAAGTTTCAGAAATTTTGAACAAGTAGGCGTGGCAGCTGTCATGCAACTTAAACATATTTTGCGTTATATCTTAAGAATCAGATAAGTTATGATAACAAACTTAGACATACACGTCTATTATGTGGTTTTCAAAAAGTTTACAAAATTTTTAGCGCTATAGGATAAGTGGGCGTGGCAGCTGCCATACAACTAAAAGAAATTTAGCGTTTTATCTAAATAATATGAAAAAGTACGATAGCAAAATTAGTCATAGACGTCTAGTATGTGATTTGCAAAAAGATTAAACAATTTCTGCACTAAAGAACAAGTGGGCGTGGCAGCTTTCATACAACTTAAAGAAATTTTGTGCTATATCTAAATAATATGAAAAAGGTCGATAACAAAATTAGGCATGGACGTCTAATATGTGGTTTCTAAAAAGATTAAAAAATTTCAGCTCGATAAGACAAGTGGGCGTGCCAGCTGTCATGTAACTAAAAGACATTATGCGCTATATCTAAGAAATATGAAAAAGTAAGATAACAAAATTAGGCACAGACGGCTTACGTGATTTTCAAAAAGTTTACAAAATTTTTAGCGCTATATTACAAGTGGGCGTGGCAGCTGTCATGCAACTAAAAGAAATTTTGCGTTTTATCTAAATAATATGAAAAAGTACGATAACAAAATTAGACATAAACGTCTAGTATGTGATTTCCAAAAAGCTTACAAAATTTCAGCGCTATAGGACAAGTGGGCGTGGCAGCTACCATACATATGAGAAAATTTACAAATACAGAAAAGAGAATTGCTGAGATAGCGAAATTTAATTTCTAATTCTAAATTTAAGAATTTATTGATTTTTGCTTATTGTAAAATTATTAAGAATTGGATTTTTCGCCCTCAGGATCGAACCATTCATCACTGGTTGAATCATCATTAACAAGAGGAAAGCCAGATTGTTGTATGGCTGTTATTTCTGCCTCATCGGCAGGAATAAGAAAAACTAATACGTCCGGATGCAATTTTCTAACATTAGTTAGAGGCTTTTCTCGGTAGAAATCAAACAAAGGATCAGAACTCTGTCAATTTTCAACTCGTTTGGATATTGATAAGTATTTTAAACATATAATTCAATATTACTAAAAAACTCATGAACTTAAATTTAAAAAAAAACACTTTTTGGGTTAATTTTGCAGAAAGCGAAGGTAAGTAAAATTTTTTCCTGGCATCGGTGGATATTTTTTAAGAGTTCTACATGCAAAATTCAGAAATAAAATTTCGACTTTTTCCGCCTAGCATGCTCTTTCGCATCACTGTGCAATGCTTGGCATTCAACTGGCAATATCTTAGATGAGCCCAAAACCTAGCTACGATTGTAAGCGCCAAATAAGTAAGTAAGTAATAAAGTGCAAAACTTTTGATTTCGTGCATTTTTTGACACGAGTGCTAAATTTTTCACTTAATTAAAAAGAAAGAATTCATTCTGAGAAGCGGTTTTTGTTATACTCAGATTAACTGCATATGTAAATTATTTTTGTTATTTAATTTCTAGTAAAATTACAAAGGTGGCAACTATGGCAGCTCATATGGCACCAACAATACATTCCACGCCGCCTTCCCCCAGCACACATAAGTATGTAGAAAAACAAAGGTACGCATTCGTAAAGCATGCAGCAGCTGCGTCAGGATTGCGACACAAGAGACGCGTTTTTATATGTTGTCATGCATAAGTTAAGCAATTTTTGTTTTTTTTTCCTTTTTTAACCTTTTTTACATAAAATTTCTGCCATTTTCATGTAAATATTTTATGCTTTTTTTCTAGCTTTGAGCGGCAAAGTGAGTGTGTGTGTGTGTGTAAGAGAGATAATGTATGCGTGTGTATGTGTTTGTTTGAAATGCTGCATATTTAAGGTTAAGGTTGATTAGCCAAGTTTTGCCAGGTAACGTCAATTATTTGTTGCTACTTAGCATTTTGTTTTGTTTACATATTTCATAAGCCTAAAAATAGGCAAAGTTCTTGACAATGAGAGCGCAGGATTTTACTTAAAAAGCTAGAGCTTTGAGGTAGCTTAAGATTTTAAAACATTTTCATACAAGTACTTGTGTAATTTGACTGGAGGACTGACTGCTTGACTTATATAAGTATTTTTTATATATTTAGTTTATCTTTTAATGAATTTTTTTTTTGCTGTCTGTTTAGTTGGAACATTTTTCAACTTCATTGAATTTGACAAAACTTTTTTTGTATGCTATAGTTTGGCTGTGTGCTTTGTTTGCCGTGACAAATACATTAAAGTTGGCAATACAATAAAATCAACAAAGCTTTTGAAAGCGCACAGCAACACACACACACGTGTTTATTTAAACTTATAACAACAAGCAATGTTTAGAGTTCATCGAATATATTTTCTGATTTTTTTCAGTTTTTTTTTCGAATGCTTTTATAAATGTTTTTGTTGTTGCACATAAATGAAAAAATGCTTTAATTTTACTTTTGACAAACTTGAATTGTTTGTAGCTTTAGAGAATTTAATTAACTTAATTTAAAATAATTTAGTCAAGCTCTTTGTTACTAAAGCTTTGTTTATTTATTTTAATTTTTTTTTTTTTTGTCAAAATCTCAATTCTTTCAATAAAAAAAAACATTATTGTTCATTTTAGTCTAAAAAAAAAATATATATTTTCTAACATTTCGAACTGTTTCAATACAAAGCACTATATTTTTTGAAACTATAGTTCTATTTTCCTATTTAGCTGCTTTTGACTTAAATGTTGATTGGTCGGGGAATTTGTTTCATTTCCGCCTGCATTTGTATTAGTTTTTGCTTTTTATTGTATTTTGTGTGTGTTTCGGTTAAAATTATATATTTGTTTTGCTTTTCATTATATAGCGGATATTGTTGTACTTGTTTTTGTACACATTTTATTTAGTTTTTTTTAGTTTTTTGTATTTTTATGGCATGTTGTTGAAAATTCTGCAGGGAATAGTTTGTTGAAATATTTATAGTTTTATTTTAAATTAAATTGAATTGATTTTGTTTGGCTTTATTTGTGTATTTTTTTTTTTTTTTTTTTTTTTTTGCTTAAACCAAATAGCACACTAGCCAAATTACACTGTAAAATTAATAATTTTGCTTTATAACATAGTAAACTTTTGATACTCATCTGGCCCTGTGTTGTGCTCTTTTAATATAATATATTTTTAAACGACAACATAATCTTATCGGCTTG
Organism: Tetanocera ferruginea; assembly: GCA_958299015.1. Classification (NCBI taxonomy): domain Eukaryota; kingdom Metazoa; phylum Arthropoda; class Insecta; order Diptera; family Sciomyzidae; genus Tetanocera; species Tetanocera ferruginea. The sequence continues at coordinate 122,901,236 of OY282643.1, read as the reverse complement.
TCAAAAAACCCAACAAATAGCCGAATAACCAAAATTAATTACATTGCCAAAAATATGAAAAAAAAAACAAAAAAAAAAAACAAAAATTTCCAAACAATTCTTTTGAGATAGAGCAGATAAACGCCTACAATAACAACAACAACAACAATAACAACAAAAATATCAGCTCAAACAACTCCAATTTTACTATCTTATCTCAAAATTATTACAAAATGTTTGTTGAGCTATTTTGAAAAGCTGCTTCATGTTTATTGTTTTAAGCAGCCCAAATTTTTTTTCATTTGTTCTTAATAAATATGCATAATTTTTTTTTAAGTGTTGTAAACTGTAAAAATTTTCAAAAAAAAGTTGTCAAACAATGTGTGTCAAAATGTCTATAACATTCAAACTAACAATTGACTTCACAAAAACCTGGTGCGAGGCACATTATCCTTACTTCTATAGCACTTGTACGAAGCTGGTTGGAAGCTTGTTTGAAGCATTGAAGAGATTCACTCTAGTATGAAACTGTCTCAATATTGCTTTCTTCGCAAATAATCTAAACGAGCTCTGGTTGGAAGCTCATTTGAAGAGGTTCACTCTAGTATCAAACTGTCTCGATATTGCTTTCTTTGCAAATAATCTACGAGTTGTTGAGAGCTAACGGCAAGTTACTTCGCTATTCAGCTTATTGAGCATCTGCTCTCACATAAACAGTCTTGCTCTCACAAGTAAAAAATAAGTTATTTGCAAAACTTTCATATAAAAAGTTGCTTCACAATAATTTTCTGTGAGCAAATGTGTTCTTACAGAAAGCGTCAATTTTTCACAAATAATGTAGAAGCTGCTTGAAAGCTTATTGAACTTTGATACCTCGAAATTTTTTAAGTTAGTACCTTAGTAAAAGTTTTATAGAAGCTTCTTATAGAAGCAGAGACAGTTTTAAAACAGCTTTTATGTGCTTTTATACTAAACTTTATTAACGAAGCTTAGACAGTTTTCAAATATAGCTTCGATATAGCTTGGGAAAGTGATGACTTGTAAATGAATCTTCACTAATTCAAAGAACTTCAATTTAACTTATGAGAAAGCATCCTTTTGGGGTTAGACAAAAAGCTCTGACAGCTTTTAAACAGGTTACTTATAACTTGTGAGAGTAGAGTAGAGACGCTGTTAGACGATAGCGATTCTCATTCAGACTGCATTCAAATAGCTTCATACAGGGTAGACTGAATAAGGTAGCCGTAACACGGAGAGCGCGACTGCCGCAAATTTCAAAACGAACTGCTTCAGCTGTTGTTGTTGTTGTTATTCGTTTTTTTGACAGCCAGTTGATTTTGAAAGAGAGCACAGTCAGTTTTGCAGCAACCTTGTTATTCAACCATGGCTTCATATTTACTTATGACAAACCATTTTTTTAAGGTAAAGGCAACAAGCTCTGACAGCTTTAAAACAGGTTCTTTATTACTTGTGAGAGAAGAGTAGAAGAGAGTAGAGACGCTGTTAGACGATAGTAATTCTGTTAATTGCTCCAACTGAGAGCTTAAAAGAAAAATTAACTTAGAGAAACAAGTCTGCGAGAGAGAGAGGAATTCTAACAGGCAATAGCTTCTTGGAAGTTCAACTGCTATTGAGCCATACTCTGTCAGCAAAAAATACCGGAAAATTTGAACACGAGTTTTTGAGTGGCACAAAATGTTCAAAGAGGGTGGAGAAAGAAGATGAGGCACGGCCAGCACGACTATCAGCATCAACTGATAAGCTACACGTCAATAAAATCAACAAATTTGGTCTATAAAATAGTCGATTGACAGTTCAAGATCGTACTGACCTTGTTGGAATATCAGAAGAATCAGTGAAAACCTTTTTGAGTGACCATTTGGGCTTCATAAAAGTATAATATCGATTGGTGTCAAAAACACTTAATGTTTTGGGAAAAACGCTTTCGTAATTCTTGATAATTTCTCCAAAAACTTCGATCCATATCGTTTTTTAAACACCGTATTCGCTTGATTTATCACCTTGTGATTTCTGGCTATTCACTTAACTCAAGAGACCGCTCCGTGGATACCGTTTTAAATCGATAGAAGCCGAAACGAAGTATAAATAAAAGGCTGTGCCGGAAGAGGACTTTGCAGCATGTTTTGAAAATTGGAAAAAGTTTACACAAGTATATTGCATCCGGGGAGGGGGGTACTAACTACTTTGAGGGGGATGAAATTAATTTAGAAGAATAAGTAAAGAATTTTTTTATTTATAAACAAATTCCCGAAATTTTTTGCCCACAGCAGTACAACGCATATTATGATTGACACAAATTGAGATTTATTGTCTCGGCGTTGAACCGATCCTATTTCAAGCGATAGTATTTGACATTAGCGACAAAAAGGTTTTCACGATGTCATAATTTTTTTACAGTGGGTATAAATTTGAGTTTTTTGGACAAAAATGGAAGAATCAAACAATATGAAAAATCATGTGGAAGACTTAATCAGGATGAGTTTGGTCCTCAAGAAGCAATAGTTCAATTTTCTGAAGATTACTTTTCCAGAACTTATTTCGAGAAACTTACGACAAGTCAACTTTGAACGAAGAACAAGTAAAGCCATCTGCAAAAATATACTCCATACAATTTTATAAAGAGTCAACGAAGAGAAGTTATCTCTACGAGTTAAGCATTGTAAGTAAAAAAGGAATAAAATGAGAAAGAATCCTAAAAGAAAAACAATTGTAATGCCAGCATTATCAACCCTGGCTCAACTTTTTAATGTTAACGTAGTTTCATGACCTTTCCTGTTGCCAAAATAAAGCTTATTATATAGCCTGGCATTGATCTGGGAACCACCATGGCTGTACTTTTGAGCATCATGTAGTGGCACGGTCCTTCTACGTAGAAAATTATGTCCTACTTTATAAATTTTCAAATAATATCCGCATCTGATATTGTCAAGGCGAGTCGGAGCTGTCTTAAAAACTCCATGTCTGAAAGTTTCTGTCTTCTCTTGACTCAAAGCTTGAGAGATCTCTCTAAGGCCTTAAAATTGGAATTTTCATAGGGTGTTGATCTCACCACATTATAATCGCCGAAAGAAAACCAAACCAGCCTTGGATTTGAACCTGAATGCACATTACCATTAAGATGAGTACTACTGCAAACTAAAAACGTACAATGATTTACGGATATGCACCTGGAATGTCCGGACCCTGTCCAATTGGTGGAAGCCCTCGTAAAAATAAAGACTGACATCACCACCATCCAGGAGATGCGATGAAAAGTGCAAGGCTTCTTTAAGAGGGCAGACTGCGATACTACTTCTACCATACGGAAAAAGCGTGAATTTGAATGTGAACTCGTCGTAAGCCGGAAACTATGCCACCTTGTTTCCTGGTTTGCACCTGTGAATGAAAGACTGGCCACAATCCGCAGCAAGGCGAAATTCTACAACATAAGTCTAATATTCGTGCACGTCCTGACTTAGGAAAAGGACGATACTGTTAAAGACGCCTACTACGCGAGCCTAGAGACAGGTATGATCACTGCGCGACCCACGACATTAAGACAGTCCTCAGCGATTTAAACGCGAAGGTTGGAAATGGAGGCATATTTGGCTTCACTGTCGGTCAGTTCAGTCTCCACGAGACCACTTCGAAAAACGGTCTTAGACTGATCGACTTCGACGCGGCACGAAACATGGTAGTTTGTAGCACCAGATTGAAACACCTGGATATCCACAAGGCCACCTGGCTGTCTCTGGATCAAAAACGAGAAACCAAAATGATTATGTTGTGATCGACAAAAGGCACGTTTCACGCGTGCTGAATGTGTGCACATTTCCGGGGGAAAAAATTGACTCCGGTTACAAGCTTGTTGCAACCAATCCGCAAGCGATTTTGCAATATGAGAAATGTACGCACAGATATACAATGAAAGCTAGATGTCGATAAGCTGCTATCACAAAAGACCAAAAAGTGTTGTTTGCCCATAAAAATATTTTTACTGTGCAGTAAAAATTTAACAAATTGGCTGTTTGCACGGTCATGTAAGAAAGCAACTGAACTGATTCGATGGGTCGAAAAGGGTCAACATTCAGCCTCAGTCATGGTTTGGAGGAGTGTTTCTTACGATGAGCTCACTGACTTGCATTTCTGCGAACAAGAAATCATGGTGAAGACATGTGGCAAAGACATGTGGCCACTCAACTATTCTCCATTCCAAAACCATTCCTCGTGGAGCTTCAAACAGGATTCTGAGACGGCTTTTGAAGCTAAAATAATTCAAACCTGGCTCCAAAATAATTTGCCAGCATTCATATGCTTTTAAGAATGACCCTCTGGTAATCCAGATTTGAACTCACTGGATTATACATTGTGGACGGTTTTAGAGAACATGTTTCGACACAAAAGATACCCCAACATTGGTTCTCTTAAGACAGCTTGGATTCGTGCTGTGGGCAATTTATGTTTCTTTACACTGTTAAAAATGTTGGACTAGCTTTTAATCCAAACTTTGGCTTAAAGGAGTTTTTAATCCAAAAAGTACTATTTTTTATTCCATACTTTAGTTTAATTTGTTTTTAATCCAAAAAAGTTTAAGTTTAAGACTATTTTTGGACTACAAATTTACATTAAGGTAGTATTTTCAGGAAAAAGTATTTATGTTACTTAAGATTGAAAATTACTACTACTACGAAATTTACGCTAAATGTAATTGTTAATGTTGTTAAAGAAGCATCCGAAGTTTATTTTTAATTAAATGAAACAAAAATTAATTAAATGAAAGATTAAACTTTAGTCTTTTCGGTTTTGAAAATGTTGAACCTTTGTGGATTAAAAAGTAATCCTTTTCGGATTACAATATTTTAAACTTTTTTTGGACTTATATCATATCCTTTTTGGATTATAATATTTAATACTTTCTGTGGATACAAATTTATTCCTTTTGGATTAAATAATTTTAAACTTTTTGCGGATTAAAAATAAATTTTTTTTGGATTGGAAAATTTAAAACTTTTCATTGGATTAAAAAGTAATCTTTTTTTGGTCGTGTCCTATATGTAATCCAAAAAAGATTAAAATCTAGCCCAAGATTTTTAACCGTGTAGAAAAATGGGCATTTCTAGAAAAAGTTACACTTAAAATATTTTAAAAATGTCGATTTTTAAAATTTTATAGTATTATGTTTATTTATTTTTTGGGAAAATTTTGACTCAATGGTATATATTTTTTATAAACAAACACCCATAGCTTGAGAGTAATTTAGATCAAAAAATCAATCAAGAGCACCACATCAAACATAACTAATCAGAAAATATTCTTGAAGTTTTGTCTTCAATTTGTTTCCCCTCCTCTCCAATATTTTCTACCAATACCACAACGAGGGCTTGAAAGCTTTTTCCGAGTACTGCAGTCAAATTGGAAATCTAACAGACTGCAGATATTAGCAGCAGCAACATCAGCACCAAAGTCATGAAGCAGCTCGGTACATAACTAGCTGTGTCTGGCAGCGAGCTGTTGGTACGCGTGCTAGGAAATATTACTAATATTTCATGTTTATGACGCATTTTTATAGCTTCTTAGCATTGGCAGCAATGGCGAGGACAAGCTTTGGTTTTTTTTATTTTTTTTTTTTTTTGCAATGACAAACAGTAGCAGTTGTTGTTTTTGATACAAACAAGTTTGTATCTATGTTTTTATTTTGTCGCATTAAAATTTTTATGGGTTTTTTGTACTCTGAGTTTTCTGGTTTATGTTGTTGTTGTTGATGTTTTCGTTATTCACATTTTTGTTGTCATCTTTAATATCTGTAATCTTAAATTTATTTCCTAACATTTTGTGCCAACAATTTTTTGCCTAACATCAGAAGCTGTGCCTCTTGATAATGGTTAGAAAACCAGAGAATTGGCTGAGTCTGATAAGAAAGTTACATCAATTTATCGAATCGTAAATATGATTCGCAAAGCAAGCAAATATAACGATGTTAGAAGACGTGAAAATACGCTAAAATTGTATTAAATGCATAAAAGTAAAATAAATAAAAACTCACTCTTACCTTTTCTTGTTAATGATTATTACTGGGTGTATCCTTATAAATATTTATTTATATATTAACAACATTTATGTCAACATTTATATGCTTTAATATTTGATCTGCAAGAGAAAAGAATAAAAAAATCGTATTAAATGTCATGAAAATACGTGTAGAAGTAAATACTTAAAAAAAAGCTTTAAATTAAAGCTTAAATGATAAAAAAAAGGTTATGCTTTGAGCAAATTTTGAAAAAAGCTGTCGTTTTTAAAAACATAAAAAGCAAAAATCTTCACAACTTTTTAAAGGGACAACATGATTTGAACCTCATATCGTACTTAAGAACGAAGCATGTAGAACCTCTCGCTGGCACGCCAAAAAAAGCTCTTTTAAAATTTTTGAGCCTTCATATTGTATGTTTTTGATATTCTTATTGTATATTTTTGTTCGCTTCTACTGTGATATGCAAGCCAAAAGCTTTCAGACTTTGTTTTTTATAAGATATACGGCGCTGATCAAGATATGTAAAAAGCTCTGAGTGTATAAAATATATTAAATTATATTTTTGCTCATGTAATAAAAAGAGTGTTTCGTGGTTTCAATCAAAAACAAACTTTAAGAAGACCTCCAAAATATTAAAAACAGCTTTTTTTGTCCTACCATGCGTCGTTTCTTGTTCCATACTCGTTTCTTACTAAAGAACGAAGCATGCTTCATCTCCCGCTAGCACTCCAAAAAAAGCTCTTTTAAAATTTTTTAGGTCTTAATTGAACCGCATAATTTCACATGTTCCGGACCAGTGAATTGGGTCCGAAGAACCCAACATCGTGCAATTTAACGCCGCTTAACTATTTTCTTTGGGGATATGTGAAGCCGCCAGTCTACTCTGATAAGCCCGAAACGATCGACCACTTGGAGGACAATATTCGACGCGTTGTTGCCGATATATGGCCAGAAATGTTGGAAAATAAGCCACATATCTTAAATACTAATATATTCATCTTATTTTATTCCATTTCAAAGTTCTATACCTCTAAAAAAAAAACACCGTTTATTTAAAAAAGACCAAAAAAGCCCAACTTTAAATAATATTAAAACAAAACCTTAAATTGTTCAACATATTTATAAAACAATTTAAAAAAAAAAAACATTAAATTTTAAAAAATTATATTAAAGATGTGACTAAATAAGAGTTAAATTTTCCTTAAGAAAATATTTCATGAATCAAAACTTGAGGGATAAAAAGAGTTCATCGCTCTGATGAGTAAATTAAGGGGGGACATGACATTGGCCGTTTTTTGAAATCGACTTTTATTATAATTTTGTATTTTAGTAAATATTCTTAAGATTCTAAGAAAATAAAAAATGCAAAAATTCTTACGGGTTCAAAAGTTACAGCCGGATTTGTGAGAGAGTATTTTTAATATTCACCTTTTTTTCTTTGTTCACAAACTTTGAAGGCGTTTATCTCGAAACCATGATTTTCGTAACATGTCGAAAGGTCAACTCAAAAGTAGATTAAAAACTATTGTATAATTCAATTTACGTGTAAGCATGATTAGAAGTTATGTACTGTGTTGTATCCCTGCGCCCAACCTAAAATTCAGTGGGTACATTTTTCTTCCATTAACTCAACTTGAACCACTGAAATCCTTAACATTAAATATTTTTACGTAGAATTACGTCTTACAGCGCGGTTTGTTTGGGTTAGTTTTTGCAAATTTTTTCAAGCACATGCAACGTTTTTGGGCAACACTTTAGGGTATACCAACAGCCTTTAATACTCAACGTTTAAACATAATATATATGCTGAAATATAAGATATATCGCTAGCTTAAAGAATATTTAATTTTGAATTGTGTCTTTTTTGAAATAAGTCACAAAATAACAAAATCTAAGAAGAAAAATTTTAATTTTCATTTACATAAAATGTGTATAAGTTCAATAGAACATAAGATATAATTTTGACAAACTAAATTTAAAAGTTTTCTCATATTTTTTAATCACATATCGGCAAATCCAGTGTCACTCACGTTTCAGTAATAGCAGTAAACATACATTTTTCTCCATCAAATATAAAAGCTTTTAATATAAAATTATATGGGTACAATAAGTCTTAGGCTCACTATTATAAGTTCATGCAAAAAGTTTTATATATATTTAACTTTTTCGAAAAAACTTTCTTTAAATGGTGTGTCACTCACGTTTTCGTACGATTTTCATTTTTCGAGTTCTTCTAACAAATTGCTTAAAATCTGCGAATTGTTTGAGTTACTATAAGGAAAAAATTTAATTTTCCGTAACGAAATTGAGTAGAAATTTTAACCGCAGGAAAAAATTTAGTTTTCTCTCAGAATTTTAAAATTTTTTCATATACTGATTTTGTCACTCACGTTTCACGTCGATGTCACTCACGTTTCAAATCAATTTTAACTGTCCTTTTTTTGCATCGTGGTTAATCTGGTGACAGATATCCAGAGTACACTGATGCTATGGAGGGAACACTTCTCTAGTCTTTTAAATGGCGACGCTGACAACAATCCCGCCAGTGGAGATGATATCCCGGAAACCCCAATCATGGATGACAGCGTTGAAGTTCCGCTGCCCGACTATAACGAGGTCTTAACAGCTATAGCTCGGCTTAAAAACAACAAAGCCGCAGGAGCCGATGGTCTACCGGCTGAGCTGTTTAAGACCGGTGGCGAAGCTCTGTTTAAATGCATTCACAGACTTCTATGCAGAATATGGTCGGAAGAATGCATTCCAGATGATTGGAACCTCAGTGTGCTCTGCCCAATCCACAAGAAAGGCGATCCCACCATTTGCGCCAACTACCGTGGGATTAGCCTTCTAAATATCGCATATAAGGTCCTGTCGAGCGTATTGTGTGAAAGACTGAAGCCCATCGTCAACCAACTGATTGGACCTTATCAGTGTGGCTTCAGACCTGGAAAGTCCACCATTGACCAGATCTTCACGCTCCGACAAATCTTGGAAAAGACCCTCGAAAAACAAATCGACACGCACCATCTCTTTGTCGATTTCAAAGCCGCCTTCGACAGTCCAATAAGGAGTCACCTATACTCCATCATGTCTGAATTTGGTATTCCTGCCAAGCTAATACGTCTTTGCAGGATGACACTATACAACACCAGCAGCGCAGTGAAAATCGGGAAGGACCTCTCCCTTCCGTTCGATACCAAGCGAGGTTTCAGACAAGGTGATTCCTTATCGTGCGACTTCTTTAATATAGTAATGGAGAAGATCATCCGAGCTGCTGACCTGAGACGCAGCGGCACAATTTTCTATAAGAGCGTTATGCTGCTGGCGTATGCTGATGATATTGACATCATTGGCCAAAATACGCGCGAAGTCAGTGCAGCATTCTCCAGGCTTGAAAAAGAGTCGAGTCGAATGGGTCTTGTAGTGAACGTAGATAAAACGAAGTATCTCGTGTCAACAAACAAACAGTCCCAGCGTCTTGGAAACCACGTCACTGTTGACAACACCTCCTTTGAGGTAGTGAAGGACTTTGTTTACCTGGGATCCAGTATTAACTCCTCCAACGATATCAGTATTGAGATTAAACGAAGGATAACTCTTGCCAACAGGTGTTACTTTGGGCTCAGTAGGCAATTGAGAAGCAGAGCTCTCTCTCGACGAACAAAACTGACGCTTTATAAGTCAATAATCATGCCCGTCCTACTATACGCATCACAAACCTGGACGTTGAGCAGCTCTGATGAAAGGACTTTGGGAGCGTTCGAGAGAAAAATCCTTCGCAAGATCTATGGTCCAATCTGCGTCAATGGCGAGTACCGAATACGATGGAACCACGAGTTGTATGAGCTATATGCCGACATCGATATAGTCAAGCGTATTAAAATAGAGCGGCTTCGCTGGCTAGGTCATGTCGAGAGAATGAACGACGAAGCTCCAGCGAAAAAAATATTGGATTCGGTACCCAGCGGTGGCCAACGCAGACGAGGAAGACCGCATCTCCGTTGAAAAGACCAGGCATTGGATAACCTGACGACGCTTGGAATTTCCAACTGGCGCCAGCAAGCGCACGACAAAAGAGGCTGGCGCAAATTCTTAGACCAGGCCAAAACCGACCAACGGTTGTAAGCGCCATCTAAGTAAGTAAGTAAGGTTAATCTGGTGAACTTTATTAATAATATTTTATAAAAAAAAAAATTTTCTTAATATTAAGAACATTTTTATATAAAAAAGAAAAAAAATTTATGGAAATGGAATGGAATGGAAAAAATGGAATTATGTAAAGCATAATAAAGTAAAAAAAATAATTCATAATATAAAAACAACACAAAAACTATTTCAGAAATATATCATTTTAACAAAATTTATTCCGGTTCTGCATCTGAATCTGTATCTATATCACTAAACCTAATTCGTTGATCCTTACGCTCATTAAAAGCCAAAGACCGCGCCAAATTTGACTATATGACTGGCCTATTAGCAATTCCGTCGAGGCCAATGACTTAAAATAATGATTTAATTACATCTTTTTAATCTTTGCTAAATTTTTTTTCTTAATTTTTCTCTATCTTTTTTTTTCATACGTTCTTGTAGGGTCAGCTTTCATTTTTTCTTTATGTTTTCGTCATCTTCTTTCATTTCTAATACAAAAATAAACAAACAAAAAAATTAAATGTCACTCACGTTTCACTTTTTCAAATGCTTTCTTAATGTAAAATAATTGCGTCTGCTTAATTTAAAAAAATGCAAAATTCATTTATCTTATATTAAAAGTAAATACGAGACAAAAATTATGCCAGCCAATTATTTTCCAAGATAATCCAACTTATCAATGAAATTTGTCACTCACGTTTCCATATTGAATCACTTTTTTAAATTTTAGTAAGTTTTTTTAAAAATTTTAATATTCACTTTTCAATAGAAAATGTTTCAATTGAGAATATTATGTAACGGTGCTTTGCTATTGAAAAAGCAAAATACCAAATAACAAAAAATAAAAAACTAACAATTGTTTGAACATGCTACAGATTAAAAATACATTCAATAAAATCAGTTAAAATTTAAGGATACAACATGTTTTTTTTCAAATGCTTTTACCACAGGAAAACACAAACAATATCCTTAACTTTCCATGTATTTTTATTGAACTTAAAGCATTTTTATTTTTTAAGGTTTAGGTTTACTTTTTCTGGATTTGCCGATATGCGACACATGGAATTTAAAAAAAAAATTCTTAAAAAAATCATTGTTGGCGTGATAAAATAAAAACTACTCAACCGATCGTACTGAAATTTTATAGCCCGTTTTAAGGGAGAAGAACATTTTTTAGTTTCATTATTTGATGCACAGTGAGAAATTATTTTTAAAGCTAGAAAATTTTTTAAGAGCGTAATTTCTTGCTATTTTTGTATTGTTCGCTGAACTTTATGCTTTTTTTGAGTGTTTTTTACTATTTTTCTATATATTTAAATGCGCAAATATTCAGAACAAATTATCGCACAAGTACAGTGTTGCACCGACGGCCTGCAGCAACCTGCATCTTGAGAGACAAATCAAATACAAATTACATAAAAAATAAATTATTTCTCAAGAAAAATGTTTTCTTGATTGAATTTTTAATGTCGACCAATCAGAATGAAGAACGCTCTCCAAATTATTTTCTTATTCTCAAACATGCGCGAAAATGTTCTTCTCTTTTGAAACAGGCTATAATATGTTGTTTTACACTTATTAAAACACGGAATGAACTATGGACAAAAAGACAGGATATATAGTTTTTGCCCAATTTTGGCACCAACATTTTTTCTTCTAAGTCATTTCACGGTGGTTCCACGAATTTTCCAGTGAGTAATCATGCTCGCAATGATTTTTTGAAGTTTTTTATAAAATTTCAGTAGCCTTAGGTTGCGGTCATAGTGAACGCCGATTCAGACAGGCAGGCAGGCAGGCAATGTGAACAAGCGAGATAGATAGCTATCTGCATCTCGTTTTTTCACACAGATTTAAGCCTGCCAGTCTGAATTGCGCTCACTATAAACGCCGCCTTATACATATTTGATTAAAAAAATAAAAAAAAATTTGTTTGTGTAATTTATTTACCTATTTTGAGGTCTACGTATTTCAAAACGTTTAAAAAAAAATCGTTTTGAAGGTGTCTTGTCCCCTTAAATGGAAGTCTACATCTACACTTACTATACTATTGAAACGGTTTCTATTTTTTATGCTATGGATCGTGGTAACTACAATGTATGTATCAAGCAACCCGCCTCTCGGTGTTTTGCTTAAAAAATGTTAGTTTACTCGTTGCCAAGTAAACGACGCCTTCGAGCCGTGCCGACTACCGACACAATTGGCTAGTCTTAAATAATCTATTCACAGAACGTCATGCGAATTATGTGCATGCTATACAAAAATCTATTTATATTTGATGGCTGCTTTGTCATGCGTTGGTTGTGTGTCTAACTGGTTGTGATGTTGTTGTTGTTGCACTATGCTGACTTGTTTTTGTCATGTGTTAGCTGTGTGTGTCTAATTTGTGGTGATGTTTTTGTTGTTTTTGGCAGGTATTCGTTGTGTTGAGCTCGCAGATTTTGTTGGCAGATTTGTAACGCCGTTACAGATCTTTTTTGACAAAAAAGCTTTATGTTGTTATTATATTTATTTATAAAAAAAGCTTTTTTTAGATCATTTGTTTTTATAATCATACACATAAAATAACATTTTTAAAAAATTCATAAAAATAAAAGCTTTTGTGTGATATTTAATTTTAAAATTGCGAGTGTTTTTATTTGTGATGGTGTTTAAAAACTTTTTTGTACAAAAAAAGCTTTTTTTTCAATAATATTTTATATAAAAAACTTTTAAAAAGAGCTTTTTTAGTTATTTTGTACTTTAATATTATATTCACAAGTTAAAATTTTAATGAGATGCATAAAAATAAAAGCTTTTGAGACACATTCATACTTAAACGTATGACTTCTTGTATTTTTGATAATGTTTAAAAAACGTGTTTTCTAACTTAAAAGCTTTTTTGGCTTTATTTTTGAAAATTTTATGAATATGCAAAGAAACTGTTCCTAAAATTCAAAGACACTCTACCGCTGTCCTGTTTAAAGGACTTATGCAAATTTTTCTTTAATAAATTCTGCTTTAAATTTATTCCATAACAATTAAGAGAGCCTGATTTTATAATTAATTCAAATTGAAATTGCTGCCCAATCTTTAAAGTTATAAATTTAGCCTAGGTTTAGAAAAACTTTATTTTCTTTTTTATTTTGTGCGAATTTGAACATTTAATGAGCCATTCATTTTATGCAAATAATTAAGTGAATGAATATTTCTTAACTAACAATAATGAAAGAAATAGCAAAGTTTTTGCAATATTAACAAGCTGCTAAAGATTTATTTTGCTGAATGCTGGCTTAGCTATGACCTCAAATTTATTTATGCTGGACCTAAACACAGCAAACCCCCACTCCCCCAAACTACATACAGTCAAAAAGAAAACCTTTATAAATAAGCGGCAAAGTTTTAATCCTGCCCTGACCAGAGTTAAGCGCTACAACAACAGAGCAATAATATAAGAAAAGCTTTGAATTGCTTTGCGTAAAGCAAAGTAGAATCTTTAAGTTTTTTTTTTTACTTTTGGCCAAAACTAAGGCTACAAGATGATGAAGAAGAAGAGCAAGGAGCAGCATAACAACAAAAACAACAACAACAACAACAACCAATAACAAGCAGCTACTACAACATAAGGTGGCGACGAAGTAGCAGCTGAATTCAAAGCTTTTATTTTAGTTAAGTGATTTCTCTATGGCACTCAAAGGCTGAGCCGAATTTAATATTGTTGTTATATTTGTTGTTGTATTTGTTGAAGGGTTGCTGCTTAATACTGGTATTGCTTTAAATCACAGCCAGCGCAAGCAGCAAACAAGCAAAAATAAGCGAAATAGCATAACAAGTTCTCAGCCAAACAGCGCGCGTTGGCAGCAGAGTGTAAACGAGTGCTTGCATACTTTAAGGAGCTCAACATGAGCCAGAAAAGAAAAAAATCAGCAAACTTTTAACAAATTTAAATTTATAAAGAATATTGAAATTGATTTTTGTACATGTTTTTATCAAGCTTTTCAGAACTGCTGTTGTGCTGTGGTGCTGTCAGTGTTGGGCGTTGCTGCTGACGCTGGCTAAGCTGCACATCAGCAAAGTTGACAGCAACTTTTATGACAGCAACTTTTGATTTAGCTAATCAGCAAAGCAAAGTAAAAATAGCTTTGAGCTTAACAAATGGCAGCAAAGCACATAACGCTGTGCTGAGTGCATTAAGAGGGCAAAGTTTTAATTAAAAGCTTCTAAATATAAAGCTAAGGCTATGTCATGTTTTGGTATTAAGTTATGCTTGTAATTGCCAAAAAGTTATTTAATGCTAACAAAACCTAAACATATGCAACAAAACCTAAACATTTGGGTCAGTTTAAAGTAAGTTTAAAGCTTTTTTGGGCAGAGTGAAAAAAGTTTTTAATTTAATAAAGTTCAATTAAGTAGATGAAAGACTTGAAATAGTTTTGGGCAAAATTTTGAAGTAAGCAAATGTATTTTATATGGATAGTAATAATGCCTAAAAATATGCTTTGATTAGTTAAAGCCGAAACTTGTTGACCTTGTTTGTTACACAAAAATACATTTTGCAGACACATAAAAACCAACTTCAATACGGCACTTAATTCGTCATATTGACGCGCATACAAATCCAGTCACACACACTATAAAAACACACACGCACACACATGCACACACATGCATAGCATAAATAAATTCTTTATAAATAAACTAGTTTGAGTGCATAGAATGCGTTGCTAAAGTTGTTGGTAATAAAAGTAACACAGGAATCAACGCCAGAGAGCACGGTAACGGAAGCAACAGCAGCAACTGTTCATTAAATAATAAACTCACGTTTTGCCTGCTCGACATGTTTTGCAAAAATGCTAACAAAATGTCTAACAAACACACACACACAAACACACACTCTCGACATACAAAAACACCGTTACACAAAAAAAAAAGGTGGGTAAAAGGCACACCGTTAGTTACAAACGCAGTAACAGACATAAATTGTGCACCCACACAAAAAGGTAGGCATTACATGTTCGGCCTTGTAATGATCTGCGTTGCCAACTGTTATAAAAACAAAAAACAAAAACAAAAAAAAAATAAACAAAATAACAACGGTTACTTACATGATGGCAAAACATTAACAGAAAATGCTACTTTAAAAATAAAAAAATAAAAATACAAAAATAAAATAAATAAATTATTGCTAAATTATAAACATTTAAATATATATATATATATATTTTTTAATGGCTATATGTGCGTCTGTATATGTTTAATTTTAAACAACATTTTTCGGCCCATCCTCAACTGTGTTTAAAGCTTTAACTACACCCTACAGACAATTTCAAGCGCCTAGGCTGTGTGCAGAGTAAGCGCCGATGCAGACAGGCAGGTAGACAAATAGGCTTAAATTAGTGCGAACACACGGAATGCAAATAGCTGTCTATCTTGCTTGTTCACACTACCTATCTGCCTGTTGGTCTGAATCGGCGTTCACTATGCAAGCAGCTTAAGAATCGCAAGCGAATCACTTGGAAGTTGAGACAAGCGCCAGCGAGCTATTTTGAGAGTCAATCTGTTATCGCCGACTGTAAGCAGCTAAGGCCATAAAACGATTCATCGTTAAGACTCGCCAACAAATCGCCCAGAGAGAGGTTTTGAGCGATTCACTGGAATGAGTAGCGAACGAATCGCCAAGAGAGTTCTTAAGTGACTCGCCGAAAAGATTCACCAACGAATCGTCGAGAGGTGTTTTGAGCGATTCACTGGTATGAGTCGCCAATGAATCGCCCTGAGAAGGGTTTTAAGCGATTCACGAAGCGATTCGCCGGAAAGATTCACCAACGAATCACCGAGAGGTGCTTAGAGCGATTTACTGGTATGATTCGAGAACGAATCGCCCAGAGAGGGGTTTTGAGCAATGCACTGGAATGAGTAGCGAATGAATCGTCAAGAGAGTTCTTAAGCGATTCGCCGGAAAGATTCACCAACGAATCGATTTGAGCGATTCACTGGTATGAGTCGCGAACAAATTGCCAAGAGGTGCCTTAAGCGATTGACCGAAATTATTTGCAAACGAATCACCCAGAGGCGAGATTCGCTAACAAGAGTCGCAGACGAATCGCTTTTTTGTGTACTCCACGATTTGTTGCGCAGCATCGTTGTTGAACATTACAAGTGATTTTAAAGTTTAAACTGGCTCGAGCCCCCGCCAGTCTCAAGTAGACGTTGTACTGTCACAATTCAATGAATTATTTTAGAGGGTTCTCCACGATTTCTTGCGAAGCATTAATGTTTCGTTTGTTTTTTAATTTAAAACAAGTTAAGAAAGTCTTAAGTCGGTCTAGCCCGACTATGAAATACCCTAAACCTACTTTTTCAAAATACAATAATAATATTGAAAATGGGCGTGTCCGTGAGCGGGTGAAGCCCATATTTTATATGCATTTCAATTTTGATGAAAAATTTACAAAAATTTATAAAAATTTCCAAGTTTTATTTCTGTAGCGCACATGTTAATGCTTTTATAGTATTTTCGCTATTGTGGGTTGTAGGCGTGTCCGTGAGCTGATGACAGACATTTTTTGAAGACATCTTTGTTTTGATATAAAATATATACGTTCCAAATTTTATCCCTGTAAGACAAACATAAGCTTATTTATTGAATTTTAAATTTTTGGGTTAGATGAGAGGTGGGCGTGTCCGTGAGCGGATGACACCCATTTTTCGAAGACATCTTTGTTTTGATATAAAATATATACGTTCCAACTTTTATCGCTCTAGGTTAAACATGAGGTTATTTATTGAGTTTTAAATTTTTGGGTTGTACGAGAGGTGGGCGTGTACGTGGGTGGATGATATCCATTCTTCGAAGACGTCTTTGTTTTCATATAAAATACATACCGTACTCAATTTTATCTCTATACGTTGAACATGATCTTCATTATTGAGTTTTAAGTTTTTGAGTTGTATGGAAGGTGGGCGTGGACGTGGGTTGATGACATCCATTCTTCGAAGACATCTTTGTGTTGATATAAAATATATACGTTCCAAATTTTATCTCTGTGCGTCAAACATGAGCTTATTTATTGAGTTTTCAATTTTTGGGTTGTATGGGAGGTGGGCGGATGACACCCATTTTCCGAAGACGTCTTTGTTTTTTTATAATATACATACATACATACCTTATTTTATTATTGAAGAGTAATGATGAGCTTATCTATGCAGTTTCTAATTTTTGTGTTGTATGGGAGGTAGGCGTGTCCGTGGGCGGATTCCAAATATATTCATTAGTGTAGATTCTTGGATTCATGTGAACATGTATACCAAGTTTCATGCAAGCATCTCAACTCCTTCTTTTTATCCTGTGTTTACGGACAACACACAGAAGGACGGAGGGACGGACGGACGGAACAACATGGATAGATCGACTCACGAGGTTAACCTGATGAAGAATGTATATACTTTTCTATACCGGACTCGTTTATTTCTAGGTGTTACAAACGTTTGCACAAAGTGAATATACCATGACCTTTCAGGTTTAGGGTATAAAAACGGGCTCGAGAGACACTATCCAGTCACAATTCAAAAAAATTTTTTGACTGGTTCAACTTTTTGATTACTTTTTATGATTTTTCAGGGCCTGCTTTATGTTCCAAGGATCGATTTTGACTCCAAGGAAAGTTGGAAAGCCATTTTGCAACTATTGCCGGAACGGGCGAAGGAATATTTTGAACATTTTTTCAATCGCGCATTCATTCCTTGAGCAAAAGAAAATTTTGGAAATTTTCATGAATTGCGCATTCATCGCTGTAAGCAATTCGATCGAAAAGCGATCCATCTGCCAACTATTGCCGCAAAAAGCGAAATAATATTGGATCGCGAAGAAGTATTCGGCTTTTTTTGAGTTTCAGGGGATGCCCCTTAAAAATGCGCAAGCATTGTGTTGATTAGAAGTTGTTGATTAGAAGAGAGGTGATAGTTTAGTTGGAGGGTGGAAGGCTAGAGTAATGAAGGAGAATATTTTTATAAATTTGCATTGTTAGAAGGCGTCGGTAAACACAGACTATTATTCCACAATTTTACGGACCAAGGAACGAATTATCTCTGAAATGCGTAGGTCTATTGAGCACCTCGGCAATGGTAAAGGGATGGGTTTGAAGAGCTGTCTTAGTGGATCTAGGAAACACATAAGCTGGTGATATCAGTCAGCGTAGCTCCCTTGCACTTCCACACTTCCCATGGTAATACCAAAACAGAAGCCTCAGGCTTGCATCGATGTCCAAGAGAGTTGAGAGAGGAAGAAATGGTTTCATCTCCTATCCAGTTCCAGGAGTTCCAAATAAGATCTTGACGACCCCGCCAATATGTTCGAATTGTACTTCATTTTTGGCCTTATGTACGTATCAGTTGGAGTGAAGTATTTCTTGCACCGTTTAAAAAAACCTATGTACTTGGTTGCTTCTTTCGACACATCAAGTATATGATCATCCAACAAAGATAAGATTGGATCGATATGCCCAGAACGTTAAGCGCACTTTCCGCTGACTATACAATATCCATACCGTTCATATTAAGGGGTGCTAAAGGACAATTCACTCGATTGTAGCTTAACAGACAGCTTTGGGTCTTGTTCGCATTAACCTCGACTCTATTACTAAGACCCCACTCGGAGATTATTATTATCTTTTCAACTACCTTCTGTTAATTTTGGTTTAAAACATTGATTCCTATATTATGGAATTCCGAGCTTTTATCGTTGAAATACTAACGCAGTTGATTCTCGCACTCATCTTTTGAGGTTAATTTCTTTCCAGCTAGAGAGTGTTGAAGAGATCCCAACAAATGATAATCTGACGGTGCAATGTCAGCTCTGTACGGTGAATAAAGGTTCTCCCCGACAAAGAGAGTCCCTTAGTTTTCAGCTTATTGCTGTTCCATTTTCCCCCGAAGTAAGGTCTTACGACACTTTCACTGGAATCACTCTGGGTCGGAGGTTCAACGCGGAAGTTTAGGTTTAGTGCGTACAAATCGCACACTCCCACCTGCTGTGGCCTTTGAATGGTTCCCCCTTCGCGAATAAAATTAAAAAAAAAGACTAAAGACTAAAGACTAAAGACTAAAGACTAAAGACTAAAGACTAAAGACTAAAGACTAAAGACTAAAGGCTAAAGACTAAAGACTAAAGACTAAAGACTAAAGACTAAAGACTAAAGACTAAAGACTAAAGACTAAAGACTAAAGACTAAAGACTAAAGACTAAAGACTAAAGACTAAAGACTAAAGACTAAAGACTAAAGACTAAAGACTAAAGACTAAAGACTAAAGACTAAAGACTAAAGACTAAAGACTAAAGACTAAAGACTAAAGACTAAAGACTAAAGACTAAAGACTAAAGACTAAAGACTAAAGACTAAAGACTAAAGACTAAAGACTAAAGACTAAAGACTAAAGACTAAAGACTAAAGACTAAAGACTAAAGACTAAAGACTAAAGACTAAAGACTAAAGACTAAAGACTAAAGACTAAAGACTAAAGACTAAAGACTAAAGACTAAAGACTAAAGACTAAAGACTAAAGACTAAAGACTAAAGACTAAAGACTAAAGACTAAAGACTAAAGACTAAAGACTAAAGACTAAAGACTAAAGACTAAAGACTAAAGACTAAAGACTAAAGACTAAAGACTAAAGACTAAAGACTAAAGACTAAAGACTAAAGACTAAAGACTAAAGACTAAAGACTAAAGACTAAAGACTAAAGACTAAAGACTAAAGACTAAAGACTAAAGACTAAAGACTAAAGACTAAAGACTAAAGACTAAAGACTAAAGACTAAAGACTAAAAAACGAACAACTATCGATTTAAGACTTAAATCTTACAAAGACTTATGAAAAAGACTTTAAATTTGTCTGCATATTTTTCACATTTTCTCACAAAGATATTTTTTTAAAAACTCTACTGAAAACAATTTCTTTTTTAGCCATAAATGCTATGCTTACTTTCTTCCAAGCAACGAAACGAGAAATTTCTTTTGAATTTATTTAAATTCTTTCATGCAGATACAATTTTGTTCATCGTAAGCAGTATTTTTCATTTGAATTTGAGCTTCTCTCAGCCATATCCTGTTATATTTTACTGTTTCCTGTTAATATTATGGCATGTAATGCGATGTTTTTTTGCCTATTAGGTAACATGATTTTTACCTCACCCGGCATATAAAACAACAAGTTGTGGATGATTCTTTTTGTTTTTGTTGACTTTTTTCATTATTTTTTTTTTTTCTTTTTATTTTTTAGATTTTCTTTTAGCTCTCTAATTTGTTGCATAATACAAAGGCGCAGAAACTTTATTTGCGGCTCTGTGACTCTGTTGTGGACTTTTCTTTATTTAGTTTTTGCATTATTAAAGGGGTTAATATAGCGTGTAAAAGCAAGGAATATAAAACAAGAAAAATAAAAATAAATAACAAAAACAAATGGACAACAACAACAATAACAAAAAAAACAGAAATAACAAAAAAGAACAAATGAAAAAATAACACGTAACACAACAGCAAATACAAAACATGTAAAATAAGAACGAAGATTTAGTTCATTAGGCACAGTGTTGCTTTATGTTTACAAAGGTACATAAAAGAAAAAAACAAAAAAAAAAAAATAAAAAAACAATAACATCAACAGGCAAAAAAAGGAGTGTAGCTTAAAATGCTTGGCTAGAGGCAAAGTTAGTAGGTTGGGCAAGATAGAGCTTTATCAGAGTTCATGAACCCACCACATGTTGCGGGGGGTATGTTTGTAACGGATAATGTTGCGGAATTAAGAATTTTGTGTAATTAAAGCATACGAAATTGTTGTTGTAAGCTTGATTTAAGTTCTTAAATTAGCATAATTATTTTTACAATAATGAGCTGCGTATGAAAACTTTTCAACTAATTAAACTTGCATGTTTTGAAGTTGCCATTATTTGAAGCTTTTTTTTTTAAGGAATTTAAAAACATGTCATATATCTTGTTTTTATGCCAATTTGTTAAAGTTTTGTAAAAGTTTGCAGTCACAAAGTTTGTTTGCTTGTTGTTGTTGTTTTAGCTGTAACTTAAGCTTTACTTGCCGTTGGCGTAAAATAGTTACAATGTCACAAAATATTCCACCTTTCAATGAGTAAATACTGTGTAATTCGATATTCATTTGTTGCTGTTTGCATACTTGTTTTTTTTTATTCTCTCTCTGTCTCTCCTTCTCACACTCTTTGTCATTTGTATTTGAGTTAAAGCCAGTGCAGTGACAAATGCAGAGCAATGACCACTTTTTACGTACGCTCAAAAATATTAGTACAACTTTATTTCAAATATATTTTAAGATTTAGCAAAAAAAAGTTTCTACTTTTTTATTAAAATCAAGCTTTACGTCATAAGCAGTGCAAATATTTATTCGAAATTTCTTCTTAATACACTTCTATTTTAACGGGGGACAATACATTGGCCGTTTATTGAAATTGACTTATTTTTTATAATTTTGTATTTTAGTAAATATTCTTAAGATTCTAAGAAAAAAAATTTCATGGAAAAATTCGAACGGGTTCAAAAGTTACAGCCGGATTAGTGAGAGCGCATTTTTCTTTTTCAACCTTTTTTTTTTCTTTGTTCGCAAACATTAAACGCGTTTATCTCGAAACCATGTTTTTCGTACTGATTGCGGCACTAGCGGAGTCATTTTTTGACGAAATTTTTTTTTTTTATATTTTTTTAAACTTGATTCGGTATCGTATTTGGTCATATTTGGAAAAATGTTTGTTTTTGACTGAGCTATGATTTTTTAAAAAAAGGTCTGTTTTTGCTGCCGCGAACGTAATGTCCCTCCTTAATGCCTTGTTTTTAATACAACATTGAAAATTTTTTATAAAAACTTTTAAAAATTTGAAAAATAATTAACACATGAATAGAAAAATTTTTACTTTTTTTAAATAAAATTTTCTGTCTTAGATATCTAAAGCATAGAATAATAATGAAATTAAGCTGCTATTGCTTTTAACACTTAAAATTCTTATTCTTGAAAATCCATGGCATGGCATTAAAAAAAAATTATATAATTTTTGTTCTCTTAGAAGTAAAACTTCATTCATTGCGCGGTATTTTGCCTTAGAAATAATTTTCAAAAATTACCAACAGTTTCAGAAATACCTATAAAAAAATTGTGCGAAAAAACTATACAAAATAACTAGTTTTGACGATTAATGAAAAAAACAACTAATTCAAAACGCGGAAAAATTTAATTTTTGCTACACTCAGAAAAAAGTTTTTCGGAATATGATAAAAAGGCATCATATTTAAAGATAAATGGTATAAACTTTGCTTCAGAGAATGCTCATCTCTAAATGTGATCCTAAAAGTTTCCTAAAAATGATTAAAAGCTTCCATGAAAACGAAAAATATATAAAAATATATCGTTTTAAGAGAATAAGACTTTTTTATTTTGAGAAAAGATTTGTTTTTATTGAAGAAAATGCGTCGCAATAGTATTACATTTCTATAGCATTTCTAGACTGGATCGAAAATTGATTAAATTTTTTTTCTACGTTATCCTCGTCAATATATTAATTACAGAAAAAACTCGTACTGAAATTAATGTATAACATAATTTTTTGTACAAGTTTTTCTGCAAAATTCGGATTTTTCTGTAATTCATTTATTGTCGTCAGGATAACGTAGAAAAAAAAATTGAATCGATTTTCGATCCAGTCGAGTAAAACTACATAAATGTAATACTAACTGAAATCTGGCAGAACATTTCTAGCGTTAACTCGGCTTTTATATTTCAGTCCACAACAAAAGCAAAAACGTAGCAGTCGGACTCGCTGCATTTTTCATTCAAATAAGATTTTAAACGAGTGAACACCAACTCATGAAAGAACAGAAGAGGAGAGAAACACAAAACGAACAATGAAAATGTTTCAAATGTGGAATTTTGAACAGAGTTCACTGAATAATTAAAAAAAATTCTAAAATGTTATAAAAAAAAATTGTTTAGCGAAGCAAAAATAATCGGCTATTTCAGTCGAAGCCAAAGCCGAAGGTCAAAATATCGGCCGATTATGTCGATTGCCGAAGCCGAATAATCCGTTGAACACTATTAGAAACATTGAAATATTTCCATTTCCCACAAATATTCCTTCGAAAATGTGAAAATTTATTCTAATTGAAGAATTTTATTTGAAAAAGAGCAAAATTGCTATTATCGAAAATAGAGAAATTTTTTATCGCTTTTTGTGTATTTCGGTCTTGAAGAACCCAATACCTAGTCCATATTGTCCGGTATGATCACAAATCTAACTAAGAACAAAGAAAAATTAATTGTTTTTTCTAAAAATTAGATATAATATGGCAACTTCAGATGTCTAGTGGTGAAGACTATTAAAACCTTGGAAAAATTAAATTTCTTCATTATTTGGATTTAACGGAGCCCAACACCATTTTTTGGAATATGACGTACTCTGAGTCGACTCATTTTACATAAAATTTAATAATTTTAAACAAAAAAGGTTTGAAATAGTTGTTCCTTTAATATATAGCTTCCGAAAAAAAACTTATTGCTCAAAAAGTGCAAAAAATTCAAATTTAAAAAGAGTATGCGTATAGAATTTTTTCATGATAGATTCATAGTAGATATACCTTTTTTATTTTTTAAATTTGATACAAATTTGTAATCAGAGAAGTTTTAACACTTTGTTGCACGCATTTTACATTATTGTGTTTTTCATGTCAAAATTTATCATGATAGTGATGTTATAATTTTTTTTTTTTTTTTTATAATGTAGTATTGCTGTACTGCCGTCCTAAGAAAATCTTACCTCCATTTAAATTATTCAAGTTTCTGAAAATGCCCTTATCTCAATTTTTGAATTTTGGCGTTTAAGACTTTCTTTCTTAGGACAGCAGTGTAGGTGGTACTTACATTGGTTCTTTCGCGAACAGTTTAACTCAAGAATTGATAAAAATAATAAAATCAACCAAGCAACTTAAAACTTGAAATTTCTTTTCTGCATCAAGGTTTTAGAAGATATCTTGAATATTTCAGATATTCAGACTACTTTTCAGATGACATTCATACACGACACAGTTTTTTAAGGAATAAATTGGCTCATAATGATAAAAAAAAAACGATTGTCGTGACTGTCGATTGTCTTATGTCCATAATTGAATAAGAACCTTTTTTATTAGGAACTTTCTTAACAATTAAAACTTTCTTTAGAATTTTCCTCGAAATTATTAAAATGCTTCATTATTATACCATTTTTTTTTAGGTTAATTTTGCAAATTTTTCTCATTTTAGTTTCTTCATTTTGAAGTTATTATTATTTCGTTTGGCATGACTTTAGATTCACGCGATTTAGTTCACAGGGAACTTGGAGCAACTTTTAGTGCTATTTAAGGAAAAGTTTCAAAAATTACGTTTTAAGTCAAACTAAATCTTTAAGCGCAAGAATCCTTAGCGTAAGGCAGAAAAATAATACACAATCAGCCCTATAATGAAGAACACCGTGCATCTTTTTTGAGATCGTTTTGGGACTTTGATAATTGATAATCTCTCGTGAAAGTACATGCTTGCCAAAACAAGATATTCTGCATCATTTCTTTTGCATATTTACGTTCAAAAGCGAGATTTACGATGAACAAAAATTTATAAATCTGAATATAGAATTTTTGACACATGTACGCCATGGTAGTCACTTGCATTGTTAACTCAAAATTGAGGACATCGTAAATCTTTTATTTGAACGTAAGCAGGCAAAAGTAATGATGCAAAATTTCTAATTTTGGCAAGTACTTTCACGAGAGATTAGCAAACCTATGTCCACAAATTATGAGCTGCACTGTGTTATTTAACTACCTAAAGATATTCATCACTCTAAGAATTAAACCATTTCAGTTTTCAACCTTTGACGATGAAGATAGTTACATATGTAAATTAAATACATTTCTTCAACCTTAAATTCTGAATTTTTCAACCTTGTGTCAAATGTCAAAAACATGAAGGCTAAACGTCAACCTTAAAAGTTGAAAAAATTAACCAATTTAACCAAAGAGCTGATTCGGTACCGAGCGGCGATCAACGCAGACGAGGAAGACCTCACCTCCGTTGGAAAGACCAGGCATTGGATAACCTGACGATGCTTGTAGTTTCTAACTGGCGCCAGCAAGCGCACGGCAAAAAAGGCAGGCGAAAATGCTTAGACGAGGTCAAAAACGACCAACGGTTGTAAGCGCCATCTAAGTAAGTAAAGGCTGAATATGATTAAATTATAATAAATTTAAAAATAATATTATTAAAACCATACTTAAACAAAAAGGTATCAGGCATTAACATTAATATTTTTATGTTTTTTCCAATTTTTGTTTTTTTTTGCAGAATTCGATGCATTCTTTTCTTTTAAAGAAAAATTTGCTTTGAATTCATTTTTGTTTGTTGTTTCTGGCTTCATGGGAATCAATAACTGTTCGGAATACTCAGAAATCATTTGTGACACGCTTATAAACTATGCAAAAAATGGTTTTAAAGACTCTCATTTTAAAAGATTTTAGTAATTCTTTAAAAACAATTGTTTTTTTGTAATATCAAGTGCAATCAAGTCGTTAAAAATAATTTTTTTTGCACTCAGAACTGGATTTTTTTTCTCACAAAGCTTGACGTAGCAGGGGCTAGTTTTTCAGTGCGGGTTTAAACTCTAGTCAAATTAAACCGAGTTTAACTCACCAAAATTTTACGTTTAAGCTCGGTTTAAGCAAAAAACACATCATATGATAGTTTAAGTCAGTTCAGCTTAAACGAATGCTACAATATCTAGTTAAACAGAGTTTTAACGTGTCTTTTTGGTGAGTTAAGCTCGGTTTAATTTGACTCGAGTTTAAACCCGCACTGAAAAACTGGCCCTAAGTGATTAACACTGCAAATGAAAAACATGGAGCAAAGCGATGCATATTTTTTTAAATTATTTAACAGTTTTATAAATGTCTACTAACAAATTTGTGTTGGTAGTGTAATTTCTCCGACAGCGTAATGTCAGCGTTGCAACGTCAACAATGGTGTTGTACCATTTCCTTAAAATATCAACAGTGTTGTATTGGAAAGTTTTTAACCCAGATATGCCTTAAACTTTATCGAAGAAACTAAATAATTTATATGAGGGCTTGCTGATTACTTTGGTAGAATAACTTTGATGTGACTTAAAGTAGAAAAACTTTAATTTTTAATACTGTTTTTTATTTACCCTTAACCCTTTGGTGCACAGTGGTTTGATTACTTGTCAACCATCTTAATTTTTAATTCTTTTTACAGCTTGAAATGTTATTTTCTGGATATATTAATACGAAATAATTTATCGTATGTTATTACCATTATCTAAGGAACATGACTTGAGTTATTTATTTGTTCGCAATCGTTTTTGTTTAAAAATATTGGTGTAGAATATGTGGAGGAAAGCTAAATCAACATGAATTTACATCTGAGGCAAGAGTGTTATGCCGTGTGTTGGCGGCCATGGTCGTGAGTGGTAAGTGTGCGGCATGCAAGCCAATGAGTCTCGGCAAATCCAGGTTCGAATCACCATCTGATACAGAAAATTTTTTCAATTTTAAACAATTTTTGTGATCGGCCGTCACCATTCTACAGACTATCGCAAATCTTTGACAGTAAAATCATCATAATTTAAGGTCCTTTTTTATATGTTTCATTAAGTTGGCAAGCAGGTGTCAATATGCCTTGGTTAATGAAAACTGAAACCATATTTGAAGCTATATATGCACAATTTATAAATGAACATTTCGCAAAATTTTATATTTTTGTTTCAAATAACAAAGTTGAAATATTAGATATCAAAACGCCTTGTCAAAAGTGCTAAATGTAATATTATTTTTCTTGAAATACAACAGTTGCTTAACTTGCTGCTGTACTACCTGAGCCACTGATAAATTTCAGCCTCGAGCTAAGCGATTAAATTTCGCTTGTCTTTATGTTATATTCCGTTGGCAGCTCAAGCATAACACGCTTTGTGGTAGCAACAATACTAAATGGCAACTCTACGCAAAATATTGAATTTCAAAGTTATTGTTAGATACTTTGAGTTATTTTGAGTTTATTAAGAAATTGAAGAAATTTGTTTTTAGCAGAAATTTAAGGTTGGCAATCATGAGCGAGTGTGGAGAGAGTGAAGGTTGAGTTGAAACAAAATTTAATTCAATTAACCCGTTAATGCCTGCTATGTGGATTGGGTGCAGAGTTGTAATTAAAATTTTTGTTTTTGCTTTGCTTTTAAACAGCATAATTAACACTCATGCCAGTCATGATAAAGCATTTCAGCTACTGCTGATGGACCTGAAAATTTATTTAAAACATAATAAAAAGTAATTTTTGTTTTTTTGTTTTAAAGTTGTATAAATCTCACTTTTTTCATTACTGCATAATTTATTCATATTTTTTTTTTGCAAGCTGTGGCAAGCTTTAGGCTTAAGATTTACGACAAAGCTGCCTAAAAGTATGCATAATTAAAAAAAGGGGTTTAGATGCTACTCTGACTGTTTTTATGGTTTAGCTTTAAGAATTTTATTTAGGTAGGTATATTTTGTGTTTGTTGTTGTTGCTATTTTTTAAAAAACTTTTCTTATGCATTGTGCATTATTTACCCAAAAGCAGAATTAATTAAGATTACAGCAAAATTATACAAAGTGACATTTAAAATTGGATTTTCTAGCTTAAATGTTGGCAACTTATGCCATCAAGCAACCACAAATTCACATACATATAGACACATATACACTTCACACTTTATACTTTGCGTGTGTGTGTATTTTCACACAAGCTTGAATTCTCTATATATATAACCCAAAACTCTTAAAACCATGACCTTTTTTATGCTTCCTTCCCTGCTGTCAAGTTTAATAAAATTTTTGGTTAATTTTACGTGAAGATCGAGAAAACAAAACTAATTTATTTTTGAAAGCAACAAACTTAACTGTTGTACATATATCACAACGTTTCAACAAGCATAGCCAAGCATGGCATGGCATGGCAAGCAGCGGAAGTTTGATCGGGGCTCAATGTGGGTCATTTGAAAAGGTATTCATTGTGTTAATTGTGCAGTTCAAGAGGGTTAAATTGATAATTTGAGTAGCTCAAGTTGGCATCAAGCTCTAGCTGCTATCAGATGAACTCAGTTAATTAATAAGTGCAAATTATTGATTAATTTTTAAAATATAATGAGTAGCAGGAAATAGGAAAGAGTGAGAAGGGGAGAGAGAGAGAGCAAAAAATGTAGTCAAATTAAAAATTGGTGGTTGAGTGGTTCGGCAAAAAGTTTTAAGTGTATACTTTGCTGCAGGGTGAGTGTTAATTTTTTTATAGTTGAGTGCATTCAATATTTTGCAGCGACCAAAAGCTGTGAAAATTTAAGATTTAATTATTTATTATTTTAAAAATAAAATATTGTACATGAAAAAAATTAATTTTATGCCCAAAAGGCAATTGGCTGAATACTACTTAATAGAAACAGCCTAAAATTATGCAGTGTTGCATATAAGACATATCGTGGCGATCTTCAATTACCGAGTTCGATTCTCACATCTGGCAGAAAATTTTTTCAATAGAAAAATCTAATCAAACATCAACTCTCAGCAGACAATGACAAATCTCAGAGAGTAGAATCTGTCCTATAAAGCTTTTTGAGTAATTTGAGAATTAGCTATTCAGCTTTAAACATGTAGGTTCAGTTATCAATCAATTGTGTACAAACATTAAACAACACACACAACACTCTTTTTTTTAATTTTCAGTAGTTTGTATAATTTTTTAAATATATTTTCGATTAAAGATGGTTTTTCTCCATTTTTTGACATATTTTAAGCTTTGGTTTAGCTAACAAAAATGAGAATATAAGAATTTTATCGATTATCTGTATGATGTTTGTTGATGCGGTTGAATTTTAATCGATATTTTTGATAATAATCGATGTATGGCAAACATGCTATTGAAAAATTAAATTATATAATCGATTTTCGAAAAAATTTGTGTTATAAAACTTATTTGGTGACAAAATAAGAATAATAATCGATCATTTTCAAAACTTTTGCATATTTATCAAGCTAAGTTTCGATAAACAATAAATCCTTTAAATTTTTGAAACATTTGCGTTTGGCAGTATCGATTACTAACCAATTCTCGCTGATGCGATTAAAATTTAATCGATATTTTTGGTATTAATCGATATACTTATGATAAACATGCTGCTGACTGATTATATTATTTGAATAATACATTTTTGAACGAATTTGTATTAATTGCCAACTAATTTGGTGAAAAATTCAAATTTTAATCGATCATTTTCAATAGTTTTGCATATTTTTCAAAAAAGCTATCGATAATAGATTATTTTTTTAATAATCGATAAATTTTTGACACATCTTTATAATAAGTATCGATAACTTACCGATTCCTGGTGATACGGTTAGATTTTAATCGATTTTTTTAATATTCAATTCATGACAAACACGCTTTATTAGATTTTTGGAGAAATTTGTTTTTATTAAAAACTTTTTAATTAATTTTATTAAAATTTTAATTGATGATTTTCAATACTTCTGCATATTTTTCAAATTAAGTTTCGATAAAGGATAATTTCTTCAAGTTTTTGGCACATTTGTGTTTGATTATAGCTGCCAATTATGAGAATATTATAATTTTTATCGATTATCTTACTGATGTTTGCCAATGCGATTGATTTTTAATCGATATTTTTTAGAATATTCGATATATGACAAACATGCTACTGATAAATATAATTATATAATCGACTTTTGAAGAAATATGTGGTAAATTAAAACTTATTTGGTGACAATATAAGAAAAAGAATCGAAAATATTCGATACTTCTACATCTTTCTCAAAATAATTCTCGATAATCGATTATTTTCAAGTTTTAGACGAAACATTTCTGTTTGGTTAAAGCGTTCAATAAAAATAATTTTATAATATATTTCGATTAATATATTTCTTTACTCATTCTCGCTGATGCGGTTGAGTTTGAATCGATATTTTTATTTATATGCGATTTATGTCAAATATGCTGTAAAATGGTGTTATAGTATTGATTTTTGAAGAAATTGATTTTAAATTATGACTTATTTCGTGACAAAATTAGAACTTTAATCGATAAATTTAAATAATCTAGTAAATTTTTCAAATTTAATATCGATAACCGATAAGCTTTTCAAGTTTTTAACACATTTTTGTTTGGTTATAGTTGTTAACAATGATAATTTTATAAAAAGTATCGATTTTTTACTGATTTGCGCTGGTGCGGTAAAAATGTAATCGACATTTTTGTCGATATTCAGTGTATGACATACATGCTGCTGTAAAATGGTGTTATAGAATCGATTTTTGAAGAAATTTGTTTTAATTGATAGGTTATTTGGTGACACAATTCGAAATATAATCGATAATATTCGATACTTCTGCATCTTTTTCAAAATAAGTCTCAATAATCGATTATTTTCAAGTTTTGACGACACATTTGTGTTTGGTTAAAGCATTCAAAAAAATAATTTTATAATATGTATCGATTTCTTAACTAATTTTCGCTGATGTGGTTGAATTTTAATCGATATTTTAATTCATATTCGATTTATGACTAATATGCTGTAAAATGGTGCAAATTAAGTTTCGATAAGCAATAATTTGCTTAAATTTAAAATGTCGAGTAAAAATGTCGATAATATTTTTCAATATTTATAAATTGCTCGCTTTGATTTTTTTTTATAAATTTGTGTTCCGTTGCCGTTTTGCGATACAACAATAATAGCGATTATCGATAAAAATTATCGTTAAAATCCTCTGTTGAGTAGACATGGCTCTTTGATTTTTTTTTTTTTTTTTTTTATTATAAATTAGTGTTCAGTGGTAATTTTATGTGATACCAAATATGGAATCTGTTATCGGTTCCACAAGTAAATTATCGTTTAAAGCCATTTTTGCGTAAAAATAGCTCTTTTTGATTCCTTTTTTATAAATTTGTGTTCAGTTGGGATTTTATGTCATACCGCAATAGTAGATTTTATCGATAATTCAAGAAAATTATTGTATTTTTTTTAAAAATTTGTTATCAGTGGAAATTTTGTGTGTTGCCAAAATAGAAGCTGTTATCGATCATTTAAGAATATTATCACTGAAATCTATTTTTAAGGATAAAAAGCTCTTTTTGAAATTTTTTTAATAGACTTATGTTTAGTGGTTATTTTACGTGACACAAAAATACTAGCAGTTATCGATTTTTCTAGAAAATTATCGTTAAAATCTACTTTTGAGTATAATTTCTTGAAGTTTAAATACGACTTTTTGATTTTTTTTTTTTTTGTAAATATGTGTTTTAGGGGCAATTTTATGTGATAACAAACTTGTAGCATTTATCGATAATTGAATAAAATCATCGTTAAAATTCATTTTTTAATAATAAAAGTCACTTTTTGATATTTGTTTTTTATAAATTTGTGTTTAATTGCAAAATTATGTGATACTAAACTTGTAGCTGTTATCGATAATTTAAGAAAATTGTATGTAAAAACTTTTTTGAGTATAAATCGATATTTTTGACTCTTTTTGTGATAAACTTGTGTTCAGTTATGGTTTTTTGTGATGCCAACGTAGAAGCTGTTATCGATAATTCAAGAAAATTATTGTTAAAATTCAATTTTTGATTATAAGAGTAACTTTTTGACTTTCGTTTTTTGTGAATTTGTGTTCAGTGGCAAAATTATGTGACACCAAAATAGTAGCTGTTATCGATAACTCAAGACAATTGTAGTTAAAATCTTTTGCTGATTATAAATGGCTTTTTTTTTATAAATTTTGGTTCAGTGATATTTTTGTGTTATCGATTTTTTATTATCGATTATTTATCGATAAATTGTCGCTTTTATCGAAGAAATTGAGCTCAATGGTAATTTGTATTGGCAACAAAATTGTTGCTGTTAATAAATAAATATGTATTTTTAAAATAATTATCGATTTTTTATTATTTTGAATATTTCATAAATTTTTTGAATTATATCGATAAAATTAAAATCTAACTTTGAGTGGAAATGGTAAATTCGAACTTTTTAAAAAATTTAGTTTAGTAACATGCTAAAACTATGCACAATACTGTCTACTTTTTTTCTCAATAATTAAAATGTTTTCAAAAATTTGATTTTAAACATTAATTGCTTATTGCCATTTATTTATTGCCATTTATTTTTAAGAAAAACTTGATGTACCGAAAAAATGTGCGCTTGAATTTTGTTAGCTAGTGTTAAATAGAATTAAGTTTTCATATGGAAATACCATAAAAACTGCAATTTATTAACTACAAAACGGAAAAACTACATTTTACGCAAAAGCTCTCAAAATATCCAGCAAAAATAAAGACTAAAATTTTGAAATTTATGGCAACATTAAAGCGTAAGAAAAACGCCAAAAAGTAAACGAAAGAATTTTTTGTTTTTATTTATAAAATTGTTGAACAAACGAACGAATACTAACATTTTTGTTATACTGCAAATAAGCAGTATAAAATTTTAATGAAGGAAAAAAAAAATTCAAGATATATAAAATAGCAGCAATAAAAACACGTAGGTAGAAATCAAAGAAAAAAAAAAATACAAAAACAAATGTAACAATAATAAACAACAAATATTACGGCAGACAATAATAATAGAAAAAAAAGCAGCAATTTATAAACAAATCAGCCGCTGTGAGCCGCTGCGAGAAAGAGAGCACGTGAGTTAAGGTGAGGTGAGCGTGAAAGAGTAATGACGCTGTCAACACAACTGTCAGTGACGTCAAAATAGCAAAACATGTGCAAAAAACAGAAAACAACAACAAAAAAAAAATCTGATTGACAGCCAACAATCAGGCCTCATGTTGCTGTTGCTGTTGTTGCTGCTGTTGCTGCTAGTGACGATTAAGCATTGAAAAATAAAAAAAAACCTATGAGAAAAATGTGGTTGTTTTAACTTTACCTCAACGCACGAATAGACGAAAGAACGAAACGCACGAACGACGAGGCACGGCACGGCACACGTTTTTCCAACGCCACTGTTAATGAATTTATTTCATATGTAATGTTTTACAAAACATTTTCATTCTATTTTGTTATATTTTTAAATACTACACGCACTTTTTTTTCAGTTGATTATTTTTTATATATATTTTTGTTGGAATTTTTAGTAATTATTTTCTCACTTAGCTGCTTAAAAATTTAGCAATTCAAAAATTTTTCGCATTTCCTGCTGAACAGCAGTTTTATACTAACTCGCCTGGGCGCTCTCACAGCTTTTGCTCAACGCTTTGCGCTCTTTCGCATGTTTAATAATCGTGGACTCGCAAGCAAGTCTGCAAATTTTTTTATTTGTGACGTCTTTTTGGCTACAAACAAAAAACAACAAAAACGATAAAAAAAAAACAAAAATGATAAAAACTGTGCAAAGAAAACGAAAGCGCAAAAACTTTTTCATTAAAATGTGAGTAATACTAGGCAACAGCACAGCAGAGTACAGCACAGTAACAACAACAACAGTGGTACTAACAGCAGCAACGGCATTGTTGTCATAATCATGTCGAGCTGCTGCTACTGCTGCGGCCGCTCTCAGTCAATAACAAAAATGAGCGCACCAGAATGTATGTTAAGCAAAATATATGCTTGAATTAAAAAAGATTTTTGCTGAGGAAGAGCTGGAAAAAGTAGGCAGCCAAAGAGTGTGGAAAAAATGTCAACAAAAATTTGGATATAAAAAAAAAAAATCAACACAACTGATAACACTGCAGAATATAAAGTATTGCCAATATTAAAATTATTGAATGATATGAAATTAATTAAAAATTAAAATTGAATTTTAGTAGATTTTCTCAATTTTTTATTAAATATTTTTATTAAAAATTTTAACGTTTTTTATAATCATAACTTTTCTTTTTGTTATTTTTGCAAATACAAGTATTAAAAAAAGTGTGCAAGCACCTTAAGTTGAACAACACTGCTGCCAAAGGCTTGCAACACTGTAACTGTCAAAGCTTATTTTTGAGTGCAAAATCTGTTAAAAAAATAATTGCATTAATCGTGTTTTGCAAGGCGTTCTGTGTGGTCGTTTATTTAGTGAACATTATTTTTTTTTCAACTAGAACATTCTTATAACTGTGAACTTGCAACTGTTCATATATACACAAAAAAAAAAAAAAACAAAAAACACATATATACACATTTGGACAAAAAAATGGGTACATCCCCCAAAAAATGTTTTTTAATCAATATGTCATAGTTTAATTGAAAGTTAAATATTTACCGTTGCACAAGTTGTCCCAATATTGACAGGCAATCTATTTGCAGTGCAGTTTCTAATCTAAAATTTAGTTACCAAGAGATATATCACGAATTAACAACGCGCTGTGTACAAAAAAATAGGTACACTTTCAGACAAACAATATTTTAAGTGCATTTTAAAGAGTTTTTCTTCGTGTTTTTTTTATTCAAAAGTGTAGTTTTGGAGAAAAATATAGTCAGCCTGGAGATAAAGCGAAGAACAGCAATTGCTAATAGGTGCTACTACGGGCTAAGTAAGCAATTAGGTTCCAAAGCCCTCTCTCGATCGACAAAACTAAACTAATACTAATACCTGTGCTTCTCTATGGCGCTGAGGCATGGGTGGTATTGCAAACAGATGCAGCCGCTCTTAGAGTGTTCGAGAGGAAAGTTCTTCGCAAAATCTTTGGTCCTGTTCGAGTTGGCGACGACTATCGCATTCGAATGAACAACGAACTGTACGAGCTCTACAAAGAATTGACATAGTCCAGCGTATAACAATTCAGCGACTACGTTGGCTGGGTCATGTCTTTCGTATGGATTAAGAAGCTCCAGCAAAAAAGGTGTTTGAAGCGAAAGCCGAGGGTCGACGACGAAGAGGAAGACCATGCCTCCGATGGATTAACCAGGCGGAGGAGCCCTCACCGCGCTTGGTGAAAGAGATTGGAGACGGCGCGAGCGAAGCAGAGACGCCTGGCGAGAGCTAATGAAGTCGGCCGTAACCCGTCAACGGGTTGTCATGGCCACCTAAGTAAGTAAGTAGTTTTGTAGTTTTGGAGTTTTTCTTTAAAGATTTGTATAATTTTAAATTTTGAAGCCTTCATAAAAGATTTTGGTATCTAGATGGGTCGCGGTGATCATTGTACACGCAAAGAAAAGCAGATTGTTATTGAGATGCGTGCTGAAGAAAATGGCAATATGGAACGATTGCCAAAATTCTTGGACGTTTTCGAAATTTTATCGTTCATGCTTTAAAGAAAAATAAATTTGGAGTAAAACTTGGAAGAAAACGGAAAACCACACAAAACGATGACCATCGCATTAATATAATGGCGAAAAAGGAGCCTTTTATAGCCACAAGACAATAGCAGCAGAATTAGGCAACAAAGTATCTTCACGGACTATTCGACGAAGGTAAGTGAATTCAAAGGTCTATGGCAGAATAGCCAGTAAGGTTCCACTCCTTCGTAAGAAAAACTTACACGCTAGGAAAGAATTTGTCTCATGGTCAGGAGATGAAGGAGTTAACAGAGGAACAACATCCAATAGAGCGACGAGACCAAAATAAATTTGTTTTCTAATGATGCCGCAAGGAATGTTCGTCGCCAAAAAGTTAAATATTTCGAAATGCAGTACACTAGGAAAACGGTCAAACATGGTGGCAGAAACATAATGTTCTGGGAATGCTTTTCCCACTATGGCGTAGGCCCAATATTTCGTATTCATGACATTATGACCCGATTCGAATACATGGAAATATTACAAGGAATAATGTTGACTTACGTAAGTGAAGAAATGCCCTTAGTTTGGCAGTTCCAACAATATAATGACCCCAAACACTCATCGAAGTTGGTGAAGGATTTTTTTAAGGACAACAAAATTGACTGTATGTCCTAGCCCAGTTATTTCGCGGATATGTTCACCACGACCATTCCATAGATATCTCACTCTTTCGGCCATATTTTCGATGACATTTTACAGTATGGCCTCCGGAATGACCCGAATCACCGATGTAATATTGCTTTTTAAGTCTGGAATTATCTTCGGATCATTCACATAGACTTTATTCTTCGTGTAACCTCGCAGAAAAACGTCTAATGGCGTCAAATAGCATGATCTGGGCGGCCAATTCACATCACCTTGACAAGAAATTACACTGTTCTCCCGAACCGATGCAAAAGGTTCAAATTGTGGCGAGTTGTGTGCAGTGTAGCGCCGTCCTGTTGAAATTACATATCGTCCAGACCCTGAACTTTAACTTCCGGCACAAAAAGTCCTCAAACATAGTGTGGTACCGCCCAGAGTTGACATTTTCGGTGTTTCCGTCCTCATCGTAAAAAAAAAATAACGACCCGATGATGCCTCCGACCCATTAACCGCACCAAACAGTGATTCGCGGTGCCTCAAAAAGTCCATATTAAGGAGAGTTGTATGTGGAGTAGCACCGTTCTCTTCAAAAATAGTCCTCAAACATAGTGTGGTATCGTTCAGAGTTGAATTTTCGGTGTTTCCGTCCTCACCTTTGAAAAACATGGCCCGATGATGCCTTCAACCCATAAAGCGCACCAAACAGTGACTCGTGGTAGATGCATTGGCTTCTCACCGGTCACTTGTGGATTTTTTGAGCCCCAGATACGTTTTTGTATCAGTTTTGCTTATTAACATTGCCGCCGAGGTGGAAATAAGCGTCACACGAAAATATGATTATTTTTGAAAAAATGGAGCAACCTTTATATTGAGTCCGTTTGCATCAATCAAAAGGAGCATGCAGGAATCATTAAGCACAACAATAGTATGGTTCTATTATTGCCATATAGTGGCTGTTCCAAGGTAAGTTTTATTTTATAATGACATTTCAAAACTATTATATATTTTTTATCCGCAGATTAGGCACATATTTCCAGAGTACCTCTACACTCAGAAAAATATCAACTGTAATATTAATAGTCGGTCGCTGTTATTTCAAAACACTGTTCGATTGAATGATTTGCGTTTAAGTAAACAATTTTTCTTCGTTGAATGAACGTTTCAAAGTATTTTTGTGCTGTTAAAATCATCTGTTGAAATATTTTTGTGTTTTTTGTTGAATTGTCTATTTTTCCTAAGCAATAGTTTTTAGATGTGTTTTGCTATATTTATATTATGGTTGTCAATAGCTCAGTGGAAGTGCACTAGACTGTCATGCGGGGGGACGTGGGTTCGAACCCTAGCTGTGTAAGTATCAAAAATTGTAATTTAATAATTGAAATAATAATAATTCTGTTTCCTTAATAGTTTGGTCAAAAATAACCTTCAAAATAAAATTCTTACAATCTTGCAAAAAAAGAAGGCAAAGTTCATTTTTTATTTAAAAAAAATATTTTAAATAAAAAAAAAATTTTTGTTGGCCTTGCCGGATTTGAACCGTGGACACTCGAGTACTAGACGCACACGTCAGCACACTCGGCCATACATGAACTTTTAAAACAGTGATAAAATTTCAATAAATAAGTTTTTATACGGGTTTCGTGTTCTATAGACCAACAGTCAACCGACTGTTGATTTGAAAGTTTCATTTGTTGGATGGTATTTAACAGTGAAATCTGTTATTTCAACCCATGATTTGTTTGATAAAACAGCATTTTTTCCCTGAGTGTATTTAGGACGAAACAAAGAAGGTGGAACTGAAAATTTGCACAGTTTTGGTGGCACACAGGGTTTCTTTTCGAGTGATAGACCACTTCGGACCAAGAAAATGGAAGCGTGCACACATGTGCAGTCTTTTTGGAAAAATTTCATAAATTGGGCTACTCATCGCACGAATTGAATCACTCATCGAATTACTCATCGCATAAACACAGTAACAGGAACTCGACAAAACTTAGACTTAGACTCGACTATATATCTGGAGGGCGCAACATTTGAGTGGTGGAGATTAATCTGCGCTGCCCTTAGCATCAAGACTAGTATTAGAATGACTGACCTCCACGACAGTGATGACGGACTCATCGTCCGATTTGAGGAGGTCATCCTTCAAAGAGGATAACCGAAGTGATTGCGCCAATTCCGTACCGAAGCTAACGTCGTCTGGTGCAGAAGCGCATAATTGAGGAGATTGATTGTCGTTAGTTGTTTCGGAAGCCTGCTATTCCTCTAATAACGTCTCATCTTTTTGAGGGTTTTCATCATTTAAATTAATGTGAAACCATAATATACCACATAAGCTTTAGATGACCAAAAAGCCAGAGACTCCTGATTTATGACAAAAGTTGCCGATCTGAAGTCCCCCTTTGGCTCTTCAACCTTTATCAAATTCCAGTTGCCTGTTGATAGATCATGGTTTCTCAACCGAATAAACTCCAGGATTGTCTGAGAGTCAGAAGGCTTAGCAGAGATCTGGGAACGCGTTTTGGCCGGTTAGAGATTTCATCACTATCAACAACCTTGAGTTTTGCACCCTGTCTCATCCTCCTCGATTCTGGAGACCGCGATCTTATAGAGATCTACTGATAGGTGGACGCGATCAGCTTCACTTGGCCCTGATGTCATCTACTGTCGTGATAGGAAGGGCCCTAACCGCAGAAGTTCTTCATTCTAGTAATGAAGATAGTAGCCATTTTTACTACTACCTTCCTCTAGTTTGCAGGTGAAATCTTGCTGTTCGGATCGCTCTTGTCGATCACTGCGATGGTAATGTGCCCATCTAATATTCCTCTGAAAAGCTATGAAGTGACTGTGCTACCATAAACTTTTTTAGCAAAAAATTGCTGCAAATTTTTGGGAATTGCAACATATTTTGGTTGAAAATGATTTAACATTAATAGGTGTACATTTTTTTAACCCTCGAAAATATGTTGCATATTTTTAGGAACTACAAAAATTAAGATGCAAATGGATTGATTAAAATAGGTTTAAATTTCTTTAAACTGTACAAAAAAGGTTGCATATTTTTAGGAATTACAACAAATTTTAGTTGCAAATGATTTGACATAAATAGGTGTACATTTTTTCAACCTTCGAAAATATATTGCATATTTTTAGGAACTATACAAATTTAGATAATAATGGATTGATATGTAAAGGTTTTAATTTTTTTAAACTGTATAAAAAATACTGCATGTTTTTAGGAATAACAACAAATTTTAATTGCAACTGGTTTGACATAAATAGGTTTAATTTTTTTTTAACCTTCGAAAAAATGTTGCATATTTTGAGGAACCACAAAAATTTAGATACAAATGAATTGATGGTGTTAATTTTTATAAACTGTGAAAAAATGTTGCATACTTTTGGGAACTTAACAATTTTAAGGCAAATTTTTGCAGATTAATTAATTTTTTGTCAATTTCAAAAGTTAAATTATTTTCAAAACCATAAAAAATGCGGCATATTTTTAGGAACTACAATAATTTTTGGTGTAAAAAGTTACTTTTTAAGCTGTGCAAAAAATGCTGCATATTTTTAGGAACTGCAAAAAATTTATGTTGCAAATGGAATGATATACTACTATATGCAGGTATAAATTTTTATAAACTGTGAAAAAATGTTGCATACTTTTGGGAACTTAACAATTTTAAGGCAAACTTTTGCAGATTAATTAATTTTTTGTCAATTTCAAAAGTTAAATTATTTTCAAAACCATAAAAAATGCGGCATATTTTTAGGAACTACAATAATTTTTGGCGCAAAAAGTTTTTATATAAATACACGTTTTAATTTTTACAAGCTGTGAAAAATGTTGTATATTTTTAGGATTTGCACAAATTTTAGATGCAAGTGAATTGATGAATAGGTTTTAATTTTTTTGAAACAGTGAAAATATGTTGCATATTTTTAGGGGCTACAACATTTTATTTGTTGCAAATGGTTTGATACATATAGGTTGTAATTTTTGCAAGCTATGAAAAAAATTATGCATATTTTTAGGAACTACAAAAAAATTATGCTTACAAATGGATTTATTTATATAGGTTTTAAATGTTTTTAGAAGTATTTAAAATCAAGTTTTAACTGCTTTTTATCTAACTTGCAAAATGCTGCATATTTTCAGAAGTCAAAAACTG
Source organism: Tetanocera ferruginea (assembly GCA_958299015.1). Taxonomy (NCBI): domain Eukaryota; kingdom Metazoa; phylum Arthropoda; class Insecta; order Diptera; family Sciomyzidae; genus Tetanocera; species Tetanocera ferruginea. The sequence goes on along the minus strand of OY282643.1, from coordinate 122,860,987 downwards.
TTTTTTTATATATTGTTAGAAATTATTTTGCCTAAAAAAGGTTACAATTCAAAATTTTACAATTTAAGGTCGAAATTTTGAAATTCTTAGTTTAAATTTTCAAATTTTTAAACGAAATTTTTAAATTTGTAATTGAAATTTTCAAATTTTTTTGGTGAAGTCGCAGCTAGCTGTTTTAACAGTTTTAACAGTTCTGAATAGATGCATACAACATTTCGTTAGTCAATAGATTGGATTCCTTCGAATTGTTTTACATTAAAAAGTTAAAATTCATATGAGTTCGTTTCTCTTCATGCAAAACAAAGCGAAAAAAATATTTTTTTAAAATTATCTAGAGAAAATGAGATAGAAAATTTAAAAACAATTTGTAAATTTTGAGTTGCACCACTTATGACGCTAAGGAGCTTTATGTATACTAGAGTTCGACAGTGGCCGAAACTCGACCTTTAAACATACATTCTCTGAAACGATACAAAATAAATGTGAAAAACAAATTTGCTTCACAAGAATTTACAAAAAAAAAAAATTTTTAAATAGTCGATGCAAAAAAAATTTGCAAAAAAAAATATATATCAAAATCGGTTGAAAAACGAGTCAGGAAATGTTTATAAACTATTTTCCCTACGTTTATTTTTGTATAGATCTTAATTATTTTCTTTCACTGGCTTGAGTAAATTTTTTGTTTAGCATCGAGCTACTTTATATAAAGCAAAATGCACAAAACTGTAATATTTACAATTTTTTTTAATTTTTGTAAAAATTTTTGAAATTTTTATTTAATTTTGTATGCTTTTATTTACTATTTTCTATATTTGATTACAAAAATTTTTTATTTAAAGTTACAATCTCTGTAAATAAATGAATGCTGCATACTTTTAGGTTGTACAAAAGCAAAGTTATTTACAGTAAAATGTCACATTTACAGATTTCTGTTATTTTTTGTGTTTTTTGTTTTATTTTCATTCAATTACTGAACTTCTGTATTATTATGTTTTTCCTCATTAAAGCTTAGCATGCTTTCAGGCAGCTAAACCTTGAGTGTCTGACATTTACGATGACAAAAATTTCTACCAATTCTAACAAAATTCAAATACATTTCTATGAAAACAGGGTTCATAGCAGTTACGCACATGTACTCGTATCGTATGTTGTTGTTGTTGTTTGTGTTTTCATTTTTTTTTTATGTTTTTTTATCATCTATTTTGCATGTGTTTGTTTATGTGTGTCAAAATGTAAACCAACCTCAACGACAACGACACGCGCAGCCCAACTCAACCCACAAACAGAAAAATTCAGCCACGTTAGCTTTTTACAACCCCGTCGTTGATATCCCGTTAAAAGGAGCACGTTTCTGTAGCCTAAAATGAAAATTAAAAGGATACGCCAAAGAATGGTAGGCGTCGGTGGGGCGTTAGGGGGGAGGGTTATGTAGCGCATAAAAGCAATAAGAAAATGTAAAATCAAGCAAGAGCAAAAATACCAAACAGCGTCCAAAGTGAAAAAATAACGATGCAAAAAAAGGATCTATGCACAATGAAGCAAGGCTCAAATGGCCTTAAGCAGTGAAAAAGTGACAAAATATTTTGGCAAAAAAAAAAAAAGAAAAAGAAATAAGACTGTCAGAAACTTCAAATGCTTGAGGCTGGTTGTATTAAATTAAATAAAATAAAAAGCGAAAAAAATAAGTTAATAAAAATTTTAATTAAAAATGTAACACTCACCTACTTCAAAGTTGAAACGAGCTGATGTTCGTTGTTGATTTTTTTATGCTGTTTGTTTAGCCTGAAAGTAGGCAATACTTTGCTGTCTGCCGCCGCACACTAATTCTTTACTTAATAATTCTACAAATCTTAGAAATATTGCACACATTTGTTATTTTCACAAGAGGGCGGCGAAAGACAAACTGCTAAAACAAAAAAAAAAAAAAAAACATAAGCTCGAAAAACACACAACAACAAAAACAAGTCGAAAAACGATTGATTTCGCAATGCAAAAATTTTTCACAAGAGCAGCAGAGCAGCGTGTAGGGAAAAATTTCAGCTAAAACCATAAAAAAAACTTTGCTTTATTTGCAAGCTAACTGCACACGCACTAACATACACATGCACACACACACTAAAGGCGTGCTTTATTATTTTTATTTATTTGATTTTTTCTTAAATCTATGCTTTTTTTAATTTATTTATTGCTTATAATTTTTTTTTTTACTTTGCACTTCCGGCGCTAGGTTATATGCTTTTGCTTTGAAATACTGAAATACACGCTTCCGCTTAGCTGTATAACTGTGAAGCAGAAAAATTTATATACTATTTCTTTTTTTTCTTTTAGAATTTTTTTCACAAAATTTCTCAAAAATTAAACGGAATTTATTAAGAAGCCTCGCGCTGCGCTGCCTACGAACGTCGTTGGGAAACTGAACGTTCGTTGGGTTGCCACTTAGCATTAGGGTAGCAAAAAAGCTCAGCCAGTGTTAAGCTTTAAGTTAAAAACACACACACACACACATACGCTGCGCTCTGCAACTGTGTGTGCTTTTGTAACGCGCTGACAAATTAAGTTAGTGCAAAAGCTTTCGACAACTTTTGTATGGTTTCCGCTTGAAAGTCACGTTGAAAGAAACTTGCAAGGCAGCCAGTCAGGCAGCCAGCCAGCCACAAGCATTGTTAGAGCCTCGACAATGCAGCTTTAGAGGTTTGCATTGACCTTTTTGGCGTGGGTGGCATACATGCTGCTGAGCTGTGCTGTCTTATGCTGTGTTTGTTGTACTTTTTGCACAACGTCTTCGAGTAAAAGTTACCGCTAGCAAGCATTCTTAATTTAATTTACAAACTTAGGCCGTGTTTCAGCGCTAATTGCAGCTTACAAGAGCACCCACACAAGCATGCAGCTTCAATAGCTCTCACACACACACACACACACATACGAACACAATTAGCAACACATAGACAATCACCGCAGAGCATTAAAGATTAGCGCAGCGCACACAATAAAAGCTAACAACAGCAGCAGCTGATGCAGCTTTTTAATTGATTAGAAAGCAAAAACAAATAAAAAAATAAAAAAGAAGGCAAAAAAAAAATAGAAGAAAATTAAGTTGCCGTTACAACAGCCATCTAAAGGTTTGCTGCTCAACTAACTGCTTTTGTCTGGATTTTTGCTAGCCCCGTTTTTACTCTAACCTTATTAAAAATCTTCTTGAAGTTTTTGTTGTTCTTTTAATTCAACCAATCTGTTATAACCATGTTAAAAGCTTGTTAGGTAGTTTTGGCTGACTTTGGCCAAAGAACATGTTGTTTAAGCACATTGTTCTAGGCATCATTAAGGTAGTCTTAAGTGTGCAAAAGGCGCCCAATAATGACCATAAGAAGCGTAGATAAGAAAAAAAAAAGATAAGCAAGCAAGCGAGCGAGCGAACGCTTGTTAAACACGGCAAAAACACGTGTTAAACAAACGCATTCAAAAAGGTGCTGGGCTGCAAAGCTTGAGCTCAGGATGAGGTTTTCAGTATTTTAGACTATCAACAGGAAGTTGTTGGCAAACTTAAACAGAAGCGACTACGTTAAATTTATGAAGTCGATCAAATTTTTTGTCAGGATATAAAAAAAAAAAAAAAACAAAAGCTCTACTATATAATTAAAACAAATTTAGAGCTTTAGCTGTAAGCAAATGTCTTTCAACAGTATGTAAATCGCTAGCAAGTTACAAATTAAAATTAAAATTAAATAAAAATATTTATTATATACCAAATATAATAAAATAAATTACAATACAAAAAAAAAGTTAAATAAAAAAATTAAAATAAAATGAATTAAAAAAATAAAATAAATTGCAATAAAATAAAACTCAAATAAAATACAATAAAATTAAATAATAAAAAATAAAAACTAAAAAATAAAACATAAAAATAAAAAAATAAAAAAAAAATAAAAAATAAAAAAATAAAAAATAAAAAATAAAATAAAAAAAAATAAAATATAATAAAATAAAACAAAAAAAAAAATAATATTAAATCAAATAAAATAAAGAACAACTAAATAATTTTCAATAAATTTATATTAAAAAGAATAATATAAAATTAAATAAAAAGAATTATATTAAATTATAAAAATAAAATAAAATAAAAATAAATAAATTTAAATAAAATTAAATGAAATTTAATATATTAAAATAAAATTAAATCAAATTAAATTAAATTAAATAAAATTAAATGATGTTAAATAAAATTAAATAAAATTGAACAAAATTAAATAAAATAATATTAAAAAAAATTCAATAAAATTAAATAAAATTACAAAAAAAAAAAAAAATTTAATAAATTTAAATAAAATAAAATAAAATTAAATTAAATTAAATAAAATTAAAAAAATTAAATAAAATTAAATAAACTGTAATACAATTAAATAATATTATATAAAATAAAACTAAAAAAAATAAATAAAAGTAAATAAAATTAAATAACATTATATAAAATAAAATTAAATTAAATAAAACTATGTACAATTTAATAAAATTAAAAAAAAATTAAATAAAATGAAATAAAATTAAATAAAAATATTATAAAATAAAATAAAATAAAATTAAAAAAAAGTAAATAAAATAAAATTAAAAAAAGTAAATAAAATAAAATAAAATTAAATAAAACTAAAAAAATTAAATACAATTAAATAATATTAAATAAAATTAAGTAAAATTAAATAAAATTAAAAAAAATTAAATAAAATAAATAAAATTAAATAAAATTAAATAAAATTAAATAAAATTAAATAAAATAAAAGAAAATTAATAAAATTAAATAAAATTAAATAAAATTAGATAAAATTAAATAAAATTAAATAAAATTAAATAAAATTAAATAAAATTAAATAAAATTAAATAAAATTAAATAAAATTAAATAAAATTAAATAAAATTAAATTAAATTAAATAAAATTTAATAAAATTATATAAAATTAATTTATATAAAAATAATTAAATTAAATTAAATTAAATAAAATTTAAATAAATTAAATTAAATTAACTAAAATAAAGTAAAATTAAATAAAATTAAATAAAATAAAGTAAAATTAAATAAAATTAAATAAAATTAAATAAAATAAAATCAAATTAAATAAAATTAAATAAAACTAAATAAAATTAAATAAAATTAAATAAAATTAGATAAAATTAAATAAAATTAGATTAAATTAGATAAAATTAAATAAAATTAAATAAAATTAAATAAAATTAAATAAAATTAAATAAAATTAAATAAAATTAAATAAAATTAAATAAAATTCAATAAAATTTAATAAAATTAAATAAAATTACAACAAAAAAAAAATTTAATAAATTTAAATAAAATAAAATAAAATTAAATTAAATTAAATAAAATTAAAAAAAAATTAAATAAAATTAAATAAACTGGAATACAATTAAATAATATTATATAAAATAAAACTAAAAAAATAAATAAAATTAAATAAAATGAAATAACATTATATAAAATAAAATTAAATTAAATAAAACTATGTACAATTTAATAAAATTAAAAAAAAATTAAATAAAATGAAATAAAATTAAATAAAAATATTATAAAATAAAATAAAATAAAATTAAAAAAAGTAAATAAAATAAAATAAAATTAAATAAAACTAAATAAAATTAAATAAAATTAAATAAAATTAAATAAAATTAAATAAAATTAAATAAAATTAAATAAAATTAAATAAAATTAAATAAAATTAAATAAAATTAAATAAAATTAAATAAAATTAAATTAAATTAAATAAAATTTAATAAAATTATATAAAATTAAATTAAATAAAATTAAATTAAATCAAATTAAATTAAATTAAATAAAATTAAAGTAAATTTAATTAAATTAAATAAAATTTAATAAAATTATATAAAATTAAATTAAATAAAATTAAATAAAATAAAGTAAAATTAAATAAAATTAAATAAAATTAAATAAAATTAAATAAAATAAAATCAAATTAAATAAAATGAAATAAAACTAAATAAAATTAAATAAAATTAAATAAAATTAGATAAAATTAAATAAAATTAAAAAACTTAAATAAAATTAAATAAAATTCAATAAAATTAAATAAAATTAAATAAAATTAAATAAAATTAAATAAAATAAAGTAAAATTAAATAAAATTAAATAAAATAAAATAAAATTAAATCAAATTAAATAAAATTAAATAAAACTAAATAAAATTAAATAAAATTAAATAAAATTAAATAAAATTAAATAAAATTAAATAAAATTAAATAAAATTAAATAAAATTAAATAAAATTAAATAAAATTAAATAAAATTAAATAAAATTAAATAAAATTAAATAAAATTAAATAAAATTTAATAAAATTAAATAAAATTAAATATAATAAAATAAAATTTAATGAAATTAAATAAAATTAAATAAAATAAAATTAATAAAATAAAATAAAATAAAATAAAATAAAATAATCTATACTATTATATAAAAGGAGACTCACGGATTTGCGGCGACGTGTTCTCAATAACCGCTGAACCGATTTTTATAATTTTTTCACTATTCAATTGCTATGATAAGCGAAATTAAAATAGGGTACTACGTTTTTTACAAAACTTTTTCTTTAATTATTTAAGAATTCATGTCTTTTAATTCATGCTAATGCTGTACAAGCAGCACAACAAGCAGCAGAAAACCAATGCTTAAGCTCTGGCTGTGAGAGTAACTCAGCACGGCTGCCATGTTGTGTCGGGAGTTGCTCTCAGTTTGGTCTGTTGAGCAGTGTTGCCAACAATCTGACATCGTATTTGTTATGGTTTTCAGACTTGAATTGTTTATACATATTTACAGTCAAAAAATCTTCTTCCTCTTATGCCTGATATATAACCAAATTATTATTTTGTTATTTATTGCAAATGTTATTCATCGACAATAACACAATCTCGACGGATTGAAAGCTTTATACAATAGTTCAGATTTAAAATTTGTTTTTATGGCAACACTAGCTACTTTATTTGCAGTCAACTTCTTGCTCAGAGAGAAATATAAATATATTAAAATCATGGTTGAATAACAAGGTTGCCTCAAAACTGACTGTGCTCTCTTTCGCTTATCCGAAAGTGTCAAAATCAAATGGCTGCTGAAAAACAACAGCAACAACAACAACAGCTCAAGCAGTTCGCTTTGACATTTACGGCAGTCACGCTCTCCGTCTTGCTACTACCTTATTCAGTGTACCCTGATTAAAATCTTACCATGAAATGGGGGATGAAATTTTTTATTGTTGTTATTTCAGTATACAAATATTCCATTGCATATGCTCAAATGCTTCTCAGAGGATCTCAGTACGATCTGAAATGTCGCATTGATATGTCATTGTTTGTGTTCATCTGCGCAGAAATTATGTTCATGCATACAACCTTATAAAATAGATTTCCTTTAAACTTTTCAATAGGTTTATATTGGACGCATCAGAAAATAATTTTTGTTTTTATTTTCCAACGTCTTTTTTAAAATCAAATAGGTTGGTACTATGAAATGAAGTTGTAACAAAATGATGACCATAAATGTAGAGGAATACCAATATAACTTCTTTAATTTAGTTGGATTATCGATTTTGTTCCAAACAGAAGCCTCAAAGTTTTTTATTTCGCGTGTTAATAAATGTTGCACATTAAAAGAGTTATTGTGATTGGAGCATATTTTTTATTTTTAACCGATTTCAAAAAGGAGGAGGGTCTCAAGTTGGTTGGTTTCTCTGTTTTTTTATAATAGCATTATAAATAATGCATTTGCATTGGTCTCCAGTAGTTTTATTTGAACCTTAATATTATAATTCAACTTTTGAATGGTTTTCCATTATATTAGACAGCCTGGCATAAGCTACGCAGCGCATGTAAAACGCATCGAAAACGTATGTTTGACGCATATTTTAGTGTTTAAAGGATGCGTAAGTTAAGCATATTTTAAACAAGCTGTTAACATCTTCTTTGTATATTAAAATGATTGTATGTACAAGTAGACTTCAAAACCGCTAAACCAATTGTTATGAAATTTTCAGGGAAACTCTAGCAAAGTCTGCAGAGCGCTCCTGTGAAGTTTGGAATCGATATCGAATAGCTTTAGAATTACATGTTGCACAGCTCCAAAATTCTGTATTTGACCTCAATTTTCACGTGCTGTTTTACTGGTAAAATTTTAAAGCCGTTGCAGAAGGGGCGTGACACTTTTAAGGCATTCAAACTTTTCAGTATAATTTAAGAAACATAAGTCACAAATTTGTGAAACTCGGAAGGAATATAACATTTAGTCGTGTCCATCCACTGGAAAAATTCAGCAAGCATTGGAAATTGGGTCGTGACACCATCAACATAGTTTAAATGTTTAATATCGAATAGCTGTGGTACTTAATGTTTCATAATATTTAAACTCAGTATAAATTTAATTTTTGGAAATGTCTTTCGACAAGAAATATAGCACGGGCATTGGAAAACGGGGTGTGAATCCGCCCATACAAGCCAAATTTTTAATAGCAAATAGCATTGGAAATAAAAATCGCTGATCAGTGAAATTCCGAATGGAGTTGCCATTTGGTAATGTCCTTCTAATAGAAAACTGGTCTGAGCTTTGGTCAAGTGGGTGCACCTTCCCCTACAAGCTACATTTTTGATCGAATAGGTTCTGAAGTCACAGATGAAGTACATGTGTTTGTCTAAGGCTGCGTGCATTTTCAACGCCGATTCAGACAGACAGGCAAGCTGAAATCTGTGTGAACAAATGAGATACAAATATCTATCTCTCTCGCTTTTTTACACACTCTGCGGACACAGGCAGGCAGTCTGAATCGGCGTTTACTATGCAAGTTGCCTAAGGCGTAGCAACGCGCGCCGGGTATTGCTAGTATAAAATAAAATAAATAAAATAAAATAAAAAAAAGCATAAAAAAATAAAATAAAATAATAGACAGCAAAAGCAAAAAAAAAAATAAAATAAAACAAAATAAAATAAGATCAAATAAAATAAAATCTAAAAATATATATAAAAAAAAACAAATTGGCCATTTCAGCCCTTGAAAGGACTTTGACCGAGCTTCTTATGATCAATTGTGTTGTGTGTGTTATTAAATGTTTGCACACAATTGACCGAGAACTTGACCTACATGTTTAATGCCGACTCCGAACGGCTAAAGTTCATGTTCTCAGAAAGCTTTACATGGCATTTTTTACTCTCTCAGAAAATCAGAAAAATTTTTTGTTGAAAAAACTTTTCGCCACGGCTGGGGATCGAACCCGGGCTCCGAGCATGCTAAGCCACACACTTAACCTGCATGCCACGGTCACCACTAAAAATATATAATTACAGTTATTTTTAAAATAATAATTAATTTATTGTTGTGTTTTTTTTCGAAAATTTTAAACTAATAGTTAAAAAATTATTCCTCTTGATTTTTAAAGTTGAGCCTCAGATCAACTGTTGTCAAAGACGTCTTCAAAAATCGACAAAAATTCAAAAATTTAAAACTTTTACGCAAAAAATGTTTCCTCTTGATTTGAAATTTCAGCCTCAAATTAACTTTTTGCAAAGGCGTCTCCGGAAATCGGCTGCCTTCCGCACAATGTATTGAATGGGTACAAAATTAGAGAAAATGTTGTTTTTTTAATTAATAAGTATGCACTATACATAAAACCATATTATTTAGTTACACAAATTTAAAAGATTTTTTAAAATATTTTTAATCTTAATATACAAAAAGCAAGTCTCATTGTTTTCACCTTATATCGCTCAAACTGTTAATTCTAGCTATAACAGTGCTTTTATTATTAAAAAAATGTTCAGCCTAAAAGTATGTCGAAAAAATTTATAAGATGTTTATTATTAAAACTCGAGGTGAATTAAGAAATTGGGTCATATCATCTGCTATTTAATTATTTTGAATGCGGCCTGTCTTATGCTAGACGAAACGACTGACTTTTATGCTAGTTATAAACATAATAAAATAAACAGGGTAATATTGACGTTCTTTCGTCTAATTCAATCTTCAAAAAATATAACAAAAAAGAGAGTGCTCATAAACAAACATCATGATACAATGAGTGAGTACATTCATCGTGCTCAACATCACCAACTCTTGAGCAAAAATTAAATTTTGGTAGCACTCAGCAAAACTGTGGAGGCAGCGGTCACTAAAATGTACGCTACTTTGTCTCAACTATTCGGAAATAAAAATTCAACTTGGAACCGGTGGTAATTAAACCCATTTCTTTCCAGCGTTGCGTTCAAGCAACACGAAATTTTACTTCACAAAATGCAGTAAAAATTATTTAATGTCAAAAATTCTTCATTCACGTATTAAAATGTGTTCACAAGCTGTCTATTTATGTTCTTATTTTAAGAATTAGTTCTACAGTTCTTGAAAAAACTGGAAGTTTTGATAACAAGTTTTTCGATACCAGCGTGAGACTGAGCTTGAACATATATAACTTCATATTTAATAAGCATCTCAATTTAACTACAGTTGTTATTCGTTTATTCGTTTCCACCTGTTATGGGTTTTGTTATGCGGTTTTGTAGCCATTTTCACAACAGATGTAAACCAGGGGCAGGATCTGTTCGTGACTCGAAATGTGCTTATAAAGGGAACATGCGTTTCAAAAAATATTAGTTTATTTTTCACCAACAATCAGTGCAGTTAATACGAGACAAGCTATTTAATATTGTTCCATATTCAATACTCTTAAAGTTTCGGTACGAAAAAATGGCTTCAGTAGTAGCTCGGGTGGGATCAATATCGAACATCGAACGTACAAAATATGAGATTATTGTCTGTAAGAAATGACAGTTGGTTTGAAAAAAAACTGAATTCAGATCGGAAACTTCAAAAATATAATATAAGTTAGAAGAGGAATTATTGGCAAACCTACTTGGAGTAGTTCTATTGACTACGTTAAGACCAACTTCTGCTAAACTATCGATACAATTTATACGGAGGCCATTTTTTGCAAGTATATTAATATTGAAATCATCGCAAAGAATTTTTAAGTGTTGGAAGTCTATGGCGCAGGGAGAGATATGATTACGTAGAGATATGATTAAGTTATCTCAAGTACACCGTCTAGTACCATCGTCTTAACATTTTTGACGACTACCAAAAGTAGTTTTGGATCACATAACGGTATTTTTGTGCTATTCTGTAATTTTTTTTTTTTTGCAGACGACATTTTATAATGTTAAGTATCGTGTTTTTTTTAATGATACTTAAGAAATGGATTATATGATGGTATATCACATCGGCATATTATTTTTAAGCCCGATATTAAATTTCGGTGATTCTTAGGAAAAACTGTGAACAGCCATTATAAATGATACAACAGGTACCCAACAAGCGAGGCTCTTTACGAATTTAGACCAAGTGTAGATGTTTTCTTTTTATTTCGATTGACTTGACCACACAATTATATTAAATTAATAGAGTGGAAATAAAAATTTTTGAATTGCAGAGCATTCGCAACAACCTGACCTATTTAAAACGAAGAGAGTTCACGTTTGTGAAATGCTCACGTTTGCCAAAAAATGCCAAAATTTGGGGCAAAAAGTATAATTTCTCCATCACTTCGGCTTACTTATGAAACATGTAGTGATTAAAACTTACCTTTTCTGACGAATCCAAGGAAAGATTTGTTTAAAAAATTCAATCGAAAAGAAAAGAAGATTGAAAAACAAAGAAACATATTGAAAGTCACTGTTAGCGTTATAGAACTTTCTAACTTTGTTCACATTTTACGTAACATCACGTTTTCAGATAATTTTTATCATATCACATCACATCACATGACGTGACATGACATCACATCGCATCACATGACCTCATATCAGATCAGATCACATTTTAAGATAACGCATACCGCTGAGATCGTGCAATCATTACTACTATATCATACTATCAAATAAAATCAGCACATCACATCACACATACATGAAATATCATAACATCACTGAACATCACATATTAGGCATGGCATTACATCACATCACACACATCACATCACATCACATCACATCACATCACATCACATCACATCACATCACATCACATCACATCACATCACATCACATCACATCACATCACATCACATCACATCACATCACATCACATCACATCACATCACATCACATCACATCACATCACATCACATCACATCACATCACATCACTTCACATCACATTACATCACATCATATCACATCAATCACATCACATCACATCACATCACATCACATCACATCACATCACATCACATCACATCACATCACATCACATCACATCACATCAATCACATCACAACACATCACATCACATCAATCACATCACAACACATCACATCACATCACATCACATCACTTCACATCACATCTCATCACATCACATCACATCACATCACATCACATCACATCACTTCACATCACATAAGTTCACATGACATGACAAGAAATGACAACATGATATCACGTCAGCGTCAACCTTGCAAATTTTTGATAGATCAGATCAGATCAAATCACATCACATGACAAGAAATGTGATATACCACAAGATATACCACATACCAGATACCACATACATCACATCCCATGACATGACATGACGTGATTCACATCATATTAAATCACTTCGCGTAAAATGACATTATGACATCTCATCTTATCACATCACATCACACATCATATCGCATGAAAATCGGATGAAATGACAACATAATTCCACATCGTATCATATCACATCACATAGCAGCAAATTAAGGCACATGACATGACTTCACATCACATCGACTCGCATAACATCACATCAGAAATAATTTTTGAAGACAAATAAAACTGTCAGAATTAAATGGTAGAAATGAGCAAAAAATTGAAATTTTATTTCAGCGAATCAAAATATAGAGTTAACAAATTTTTGACGTGGTAGCCATTTTTTAATTATTTTTGATACCAAGATAAAAAATTTGCCTTTAGATTTTTACTCATTCGCTTACAAAACCAAAAAATCACATCATTACATATGTTTTAAATTTGTTAAATATAATTAAAAAAAAAACAAGAATTTTACAAAAGCAACAGCGCTGTGCTTTTTTTACACACAAATCAAGCTTAACAACTTGCCTCAACAGCAAACAAAACAAAACATAAGGCTTCAAATAAATATTAAAATGAATTAATAATTATTATAAACTTGTTTGCTTAAAATTTTTCTATGAATAAATTAAGTGTTTTGTTAAATTCCTAAATAAAAACGTAATAAATATATAAATATAAACATATTTATATAAACCTGTGTAGTAGATATATAGATATATATAGAAAAAAAAGGCAGTTAAGCTTAAATTGAACATATACTTTATATCTTTATATCTATTTTATTGAGTTTATTAAATTTTGATTGAGCTTTTTTTATGTTATTTAAATGCATAAAATTTCATTCAAATAAAATTAAAGTTCAGCTCAAAAGCTAGCTATATCAACAAATCAGCCAGCCTCCCACACATTTTTGCGTGTAGTCAGCAGTAATAACAGCGACAGATATAACAAAAAAACAACAACAACAACAACAACAACAAAAGCAAGTACACCAACATATTGTTCTTTTTCTTTCATTCTTCAATGAAGCTTTTTTTCCAACTTATTTCAAGTCTATTCATTCTATTGTAAAAAAGTAAAATTATTAATGAATGGTGAGTGGCGTTGCTCTTGCTGTTGTTATTGCTGTTATTGTTGTTGTTGCTGTTATTGTTGTTGTTGTTGTTGTTGTTATTGTTGACTTTTGTGTGCACAAATTACGTTAGATATAAAACTTCATTAAGTTTAGCGCGTCTCAATTGCTATTGTATTGTGTACGTTGTTTTCTGCTCGCTTTTTGTTGTTTAATAAGCAAGCAATGAAGCTTTTTATCTTGTGCCATAGAGAAGTCTTACTCTTGCTATTGCGCTTGTGCTCAGCAATTGAGCTGCTCTCAATTGAAGTTTACTTGATAACCTGCAGCTGAGAGCAATGCTTTGTAAAACTTGACGAAGCGATAAGGTTTTTGTTAGTATTTTTTATGCTGTCCAAATTTATCTCAATTTTCTAAGATATGCTTTGCTCGTTTTGTTCGTAAAAGCTTTTTGCCATATGGGGTAGGTTAGTGTTTACAACGGTATGGTTGCAAGAGAAACTTTGTGTTTGTTTGTTTGTTTGTGTTGTTGTACATGTACCTGAAATGTTTAATGCTCCAGTGTTCGTTCTACCTCATGATTGTCGTCTACCTTATATAAAGCAGAATTTGAAAACAACGTGCGAAAATTTTCAAAAAGCTCTACTGCTCAAAATTAAAGCCATTGTTTAAATAAGCGACAGGGTTGCCAGGCATTTTTTTTTTCATTGCAGCAAGAGTAAAGTTTTAAAATTTAATTTTGGATGGTTCCAAAAGCTCTTAATTTTTTTTTAACTTTTTGAAAATATAAGATAGGTTCTGACAGGAGCATGAATTTGTTTGTTAAAACACCATGTGACATCACATGACACCAAAAATTTCTCTTCAAATCATATCTCTTAGAAAATTTAAGAAATAAATTTAAAATATTTTTTTAATTTGTAAAGATTTTCAGTTCTTTTTTTTGTTTTTTGAATGTTTGTTTTGATGTTTTTGATGTTTTGAAATGTTTTTTAAATAGACTCCAAAACTACATATTAGTGCATAATATAAAGAACTCATGAAACATCACATTGTGGCACTGATTGTTTTTTTTTGTCATCACTTTACATTAGATAGCATCACATTATATAGTAAAAAAAATAAATACAGGTTTTTGACATCAAATTCAACCTTTTAAATTTAAAATTAAACTTTTTCCAAAAGCAATATAACGTATCATCTTCAACTTCACCCGATATCACATCATATACATATATTAACATTACATCGCTCAAAATCGTCTATAAAGCTCTTTAGCAAGAGTAGAAATTTTGCTAACAAACATAATAGAAATAAAAGCAATAATACAGCATAGCTTATAGTATAGTTATAGTATAACTTAACCCGATATCACATCACATACAAACATATATTAACATCACATCACACGAAATTGGTTGGAAGGCTGTGTGGTAAGAGCAACAGTTTTGCGAAAAGAATAAAGATAAGATCAATAATATCACATGATATGACTTGAGCCCATATCACATCACATACGCATATAAACATCACATCACACAAAAATCTCTTTGTAAGTTCTTTGGTAAGAGCAAAAATATTGCGAAAAGAATTGAAATAAGATTAATTCTCAAGCATATCATATAATATAACTTGACCCGAAGTCACATCACACTCAAATATTTGCACCACATCAAACCAAAATCATTACATCACACCAATATAATCACCAATAAATTCATATCATATGACGTGTGAATTGATATCACAAAATCAAAGGTATCACATCACATGATATGACATGATATGACATGACATGACATGACATGACATGACATGACATCACATCACATCACATCACATCACATCATATCACATCACATCACATGACATGACATAACATCACAATATATCACTTCACATCCTTAAACGATCCATTAATTCGATTTTATAATTTGAAAGGATATCACATCAAACAAAAATTATCATACCACACAAGACAACAGCTCTTTACAACACATCTCAACATGTCACATCACACCACTTCATATTAAAAGTGAACCTTTCTTATCACTTTAAATCATAGAGCATTAATATAGCTTATGACACGATATAACTTGACCCGATATCATATACAAATATTTGCATCACATCATACAAAAATCATTACATCACATCAATCTTCATGTCACATCACCAATCTTATCATATCCGTTTGTATTTATATCACATCATAAAAATTATCACGTTGCATGATATGACATGACGTCACATCACATCACATCAGAATCTATCAATTAACATTGCATCAATTATGTATTTATATCGAATGACGACAGCAACATATTTCAACATTTTACATCACCTCACTTCACATTAAAAGCGAACCTTTTTTATCACATAAAATCACAGAGCAATAATATAGCTTATCACACGATATAGTTTACTACACGATATAGCTGGGCCCGATATCATATACTAATATTTACATCATATCACACAAAATTCATTCTATTATATCAATTTTCATATCATATTCCATCACATCACCAATCTAACCATACCACGTATCGTTTGAATTGATATTACATTATCCAAATTATGACATCGTTTGATATGACATGAAATAATATCACATCAAAGCATACATCACATCAACACACATCACACATCATCATTTCACATCACATCAACTATGTATTAAAACCACATTTTGTAATTTGAAACGACATCACATCACACAAAAACTATCATATCACATACGCCGAAAGCTCTTCAGAACACATTTCAACATGTCACATCACATAACTTCACTTCAAACTTAACTTCAGATCAATAATTTAGCATTTCACATAATATAACCTGACCCGATATCTCATCGCATACAAATATTTACATCACATCGAACAAAAATCATAGCATCACATCATTTTTGATATCATATACCATTACATCACCAAGTACATCATATATTACATATTTTTTGAATTTATAGCACATCATAAAAAGTTTCACATCACATGATATGAAATGACGATATCACATCACAATAAATCCATTTACATCACATCACCGATCTATTAACATTGAATTCTATAATTTGACACGATATCACATCACAAAAAAAAGAAAAATATCACATAAGACCACAACTCTTGAAAGTGAACCCTTCATATGACATAAATTCAAATAAATAAATAAATAAATACAATATCACAATTTCTTGCACAAAATCACATCGCCATATATCACCTTCATATGATCAATCAACTCTTTTTAAAACTATCAGTTTTTTAAGTTTTTTGGTATGAGCAGAAGTTTTGTGAATAGTTGTATGAAACAAAATTCAAACAAGTATTATATGAAATAACACCACATGATGTAATTTTAAACGATATCACATCATGCACAAATCGTTACAGTACATCAAATCACATCGCATGATATCATATAACAACACTTGACATATACAACTCTTCTTAACTATGATATCACACAACAACACATGACATGACATCACATCACATAGTAAAATATTGCATAAAATCATATCATATCATATCACGCAACAACTCTTCCCAACATAGGACAACTCACACGCACACGTATTTTTTCTCACAATCAATCTAAAGCGATGATTGCATCCAGCTTTTGAAAGCTTTTCTGTATGAGGAGATGTTTTGTGAATATCTTGACATAACATAAATTAACCCGATATCAAACAACAAAAAAATCATTATAAACACAATGCTTTATATATACAACTCTTCTTAACTATGACATCACACAACAACACATGACATCATATGATATAATAATACATTACATCTCATCATATCATCAAATCACATTTTCAAACGCACACGTATTTTTTCTCACAATCAATCTTAAGCGATGATTACATCCTATCATATAAAAACAAAATACAGTAATTAAGAAACTTTCACTTCAAAGTATGAATTAATTTGACAGCTTTTGAAAGCTTTTCTGTATGAGCAGATGTTTTGTGAATATCTTGACATAACATAAATTAATCCGATATCACACAACAAAAAAATCATTATAAACACAACGCATGATATCACAACACAACACATCACCTCCAATCACATCACATTGTAAGACCCCATCTCATCACATCATCAAACTAATAAAAACACATTATTTATTTGATCTCGAAGAAAAGTTCATCACATAACATCACATCACAGATCACATTACAGTAAATCAGCAAACTAATAAAATCACACAATAAATTTGACTCAATATCACTTCGCAGAAAAAATCATCACATAAAATCACATCAGACCACGTTATATTGCACTATCAAGCTAATAAAATCACTTAAATAATTTGACTCGATATCACATCCCGAAAAACATCATCACTTCACAACACATCGCATCACAGAACACTGCATATAAAATCACATATTATTCACATTAAATCATATCGCAATACAACACATGACATGACCGTACATCAGATCAAATTATATTTTTGGAAAGAAAATTAATTTTCTCACATCACATCACATTAGATTTACATCAGACTAAATTCACATCATCACATCAGATAACAAGCAGAAGATTTAAAAACACATATAAATTTCTTAATGTGAAATATTTAAAAATATTACATGATACCACATCACATCTCTTCACGGCACATTTTAACAAATTTCTTTATGTCATATCACATGATAGCTCATCATATCTCATCTCAACACGACACAAAACGTGGCAATACATTGCAGCACATTACATCACAACTCTTCACAATACATTTTATCGCAACGCATAGCATCACAGAAAACTGCACAACAAAATCACATCTTATCACATTAAATCATATCGCCATACAACACATGATAAGATTTCACATCAGATCACATCAGCTTTTTAGAAAGTACATGTATTTTCTCACATCATATCACATTAGATATATATCTACAAAAAAGATAAAAAAACAGAAGATTTAAAAATATTCACTCAAAATATTCAGTTCAAGTCAAATTCGAATCATATTCAAGTGAAATGCAAGTCAAATACAAGTCAAATTCAAGTTCAATTCAAGTCAAATTCATGTCAAATTTGAGTCAAATTCAAGTCAAATTCATGTCAATTCGAGTAAAGTTTATGTCAAAATTTCATTCAAGTTATATTGAAGTTAATTTTATATCAAATCTAAGTCCAATTCATATCAAATGCGTGTCGAACTTCAGAAAAATCTAATGAAAAACAACCGTTGGCAAGAATTTTAATAACTCAAAAACATATTCTAACTTAAACTTAAAAAAAACTATACTATGATTAAAAAAATCAATTCTTGAGCAATTTTTAACAAATTCCATCAACTGCTTCTAGCTTGCAACCTAAATAAAGCTTTAAACAAACTTGACGAAACTTTTTTCAACTTAATGAAACTTTTAAAATGCTCGAAAATTTAATTCAATGAATTTCGCTTTGTATTCGGTAAATTATTCAAACTTAAAAACATTTTTTGAAACTCAACGAAACCATACAATGATTAAAAATTCAATTCTTGAGCAATTTTTAACAAATTCCATCAACTGCTTCTAGCTTGCAACCTAAATAAAGCTTTAAACAAACTTGACGAAACTTTTTTCAACTTAATGAAACTTTTAAAATGCTCGAAAATTTAATTCAATGAATTTCGCTTTGTATTCGGTAAATTATTCAAACTTAAAAACATTTTTTGAAACTCAACGAAACCATACAATGATTAAAAATTCAATTCTTGAGCAATTTTTAACAAATTTCATCGACTATTTTTGGCTTGTAACTCACATAAAGCATTTATCAAACTTGACGAAACTTTTTTCAACTTAACGAAACTTTTAAAATGCCGCAAAAATTAATTCAATGAAAATCGCCTCATACTCAGCAATTATTTTAAACTTAGAAATCATCTTTTGAAACTCAACGAAACTATGTAATGATTAAAAATAAATTCTTGAGCATTTTTTAACAAAATTCATCAAATATGTCTGGCTTGCAAGCTAAATAAAGCTTTTATCAAACTGAACGAAACTTTTTTCAACTTAACGAGACTTTTTTAAAGCTAAAAAATTTAATTCAGTGAATTTTTCAACATATTCGACAAATTTTTCCAACTTAAAAACATATTTCAAACTCAACGAAACTATTACTGAGTTTCCATGGCGAGTTAACTCTGGGTTTGGGTTATCGTTGAGTTGACAAAATGATTTTGCTGACTCGATAGTGTTTCCATGCACAACACCGAGTCGGGTTGAACTTGTCAATTCTTTTTTGTAATTTTTGTTATTTTTTGACTAGTTTCTGCGGCACTCCAAAAAACTCTTGCGTTCGAAATTTGAATATTATTGTTAAAATAAAAATTTTCATTATTTTTTCAATATTAACGACAGCAATCACTTTGACAGATAGAACCTAGTTAAATCTTACAAGTTTCGTGGAGTTTCGTAGATTAAACGAAACTCAACTCAACTCGCGTTTCCATAGCGAGTTGACCCCGAGTAAACACCGAGTTAACTCGCCATGGAAACTCAGTATATGTTATGATTAAAAAATCAATTCTTGAGCATTTTTTTAAACAATTTCATCAATGAAATTCAAGTAGAATTCTTAGCACAGTTTTTCATTATTTTTTTATAAAAGCTGCTAGTATTTCTTTATATTTAGCCTTTAGATAGTCAATGTTAAAGCTTAAACATGACTAACCTACAGCTATTTAAACTTTTTTGTTTAAATTCATAACTTTTGCAGATTGATGTCAAATGAACCTCGATTGATGTCAAAATATTAATAAAACTAAAGTTCTTCAATTTTTTTCTATCTAATATATTTCTCCTCGGAACTCAAGTGCAGACATTCTGCGAAATATTCTGCTCAATTGGCTGTAAAGATCTGCTTTGACGTTAACTCATAGTTTACTTGACCTTCAATTCTTACTTTCCTTGTAAGACAATAAAATAGATTTTATACGATTTAACTGGAAGCAATATTAAAATAGAAGTCATATGACATGATTAGATGTCACAAAATTGAAAATTTTTCTTGAAATTTTGAAACGATTTAAGATGTATAAATTATTTCAGACCAACTGATATGCATCTATCTACACATGTGATCAATCGAATGCTGTTGCCATAAATTAAATCCTTAGATCCTAGACATTTAAACATATTGATTTCGGCAATTTAGTCACACATATGCTGAAAATAAAATTTTTAATTATCACACACACACACACACTATTATCACATTGTTGCCAACACAACGTATGAGTGACATTTAATTCGTGTATACTTCCAATTAAATGTTACTCATACGCTATGTTGCACAAATGTTTTGTTTATTCAATAAATGAATTTTACTGATGATACATCGGCAAGCTTTAAACTTTATTCGGATTTGCTTACGAAATTCTAAGCGCTGCAAGCAAATGCGCTTAAAATGCAATTAAATTCATTCGTTGTGAATTTAAACTGAAACTAATTGGATTTTGCCAGCAACAACAACAGCAACAAGCATAGCGCAACTGTTAGTTAATATAGCTGGCAACAATAACAATTGTATACAATCACAAAAACAATAGCTGAAAAATTCAAATAAAACTGGCATAAAAAACCAATACTAATACATACTGAGAATTGTTCCCTCTCTATAAGCAGCCGCGCACCTACTCTTCATCATCATCAGCGTCACTTCGTAAGTGTGCATTTAACGCTTACCTACAAAAAGGCTTGTAAAATAAAAGTGAACAAAACAAAAAAACAAACAAAGCAAGAAAAACAAAAATGGCGCACAAAACGGAAACGCATTTTGTTGCCAGCACATGTTATAGCTGTTGTGTGTGTATTGGTGTATGTGTGTCTGCACACGAAAATTGCATTCAAATGGTTTCAATTGATTTTTAGGCTTAAGTTAAAGAATATTTGCTATTTTGTTATTGTTGCTTTTTTTTTTTTTTCTTGTTGCCATTGAAACATCACATTGATGTAATGCGTTGCAGGTTCAAAGTTGCTTTTGCTTTTGTTATTTTCGCAAATGAGATTTATTCGCCTTGAGCGGTCAGAGGTAAAGCATTATTTTATTTAATCTAATTTAAACACATTTATTGATTAATTCGATTATTGTTGATACTAATTAAGTTAACGGTTTTTTGCGTTTTATCTTATGGAATTTCGCAATTTGTAATGGATACTTTTATATAATGATGTGATTTATTTTTTTTAGCTTTAAGCAAATGCCTCGTTTTTAATTATAATTAATTAACAGCTAAGTGCAGTTAAAAATTTGATTAATAATAAAATAATTTTTCTAGAAAATTTTTTCCAGTGTTTTATTGCACAAAAGTGTGCAACATAAATTCTTGGTTGGGAACATAACGTGGCAAATGATTAATTTTTGTATTTTAAGAGGGAATTAATGTAAGTTGGCTAGAAACATGAGCCTGTCAAAAATTAAGATAATTATTAGAAGGAACTAAAATCTTGAACAATAATTTCATGAAACTCTTTTAAATTCTTCTTGTGATATTAATTAAGGGTGGAAGGAAGGGTCTGAGAAACAAAAAATAAAACATTTTACTGTAGATTTGTTTTTCAGACTACCTGATTTATTTATAGTTTTATAATTTTTGTACATTATTAAGCATTTTATAAAAAATATTGAAAATTAAGCCATTGGTAGTGGTAAGAAACAAGTCACCTCAAAAAACTGTTACATGCTGCAGTCAGCATAACTCATGCTTGACTGATCTAAAATTAAAAAATCAACTGGATTTCTTTAGTACACAACTTAATCTTGGATTTGAACGAAGGAATTAAGAAAATATTAATTTTTGAGTTTTTGTTAAAAGTGCAATGAAAACAACTGTGATTGTTGCAAAAAATTGCACTTTTTGTTTAATGAAAAACTGAATTGTAATTGAAAAAAATAAAATCCTTCATTTAGGACCAAGTATTAAATCACAAAATAAGTTTTAATATGATTTGTTAAAAAACGTATTGTGTATACAAATATTATGCTTAATTACTGTTATTTATCAAGATACGACTTTTCTTATCTAATATACAACATATCAAAAATGTTTCTAGGCTTGCAGCTATTCAAAAAATTAGTGAGTTATGTTGTTTTTCTAAAATTAATATTTTTATTTTCAAGAACTTAATTCAGTTATGTTGTTTTTTTATCCAACTAAGTTTTATGCCAAATAAAAAGTCACTGATTTTAAGTTGTTATTGAAAATGCATGATAGCAAAAATGTGTAAGTTAAGGTGTTTCATAACTTCAAGCTCACTATGCTTTTATCGTATTGGAAAGTTATAATAAATACATAAAAATTAAATGCTTAAGACTCATTATCATTTTTTTTTTCTTATTTTTCTTCTTCTACTGTAAAATCCGGTTGGAAGTCAGGTGATACTTCAGAATTTAAATTAAGATAAAAAAATGTACCCTGTCATCAATTAGTGGCAGCAAACCGAGAAGATCTTTCTTTTTTTCATCCGATATTTTAATGGGCTCTGAATAGCATTTTTTTATTGCACTTATATCAAAAGTATGTACACCATGTCGTTTTATATTAATTTTCTTAAACGATGCTTCAGGATTGTAAGTGTTTTTAAAGAACACTTTACCAAACTCTTTAGTGAAACAAATACATTAAATTCCATCGAATCCATAGTAACTTGATCAGCCAGCATACAACATTACCACAATGATATCATGCATTGTGGTAATGTTCAATATTTATTTATCACCACTTATTCTCGTACACCCATAGAGAATATCAGATTTTTATTCATGCCAGTAATTATCAGTTGCTAAACCAGTTTCATTGACTCTCCTCGTGCTACCAGTATGTTTTATATCTTTTGCTACGGATACGCAGGTACAATAACTAGATTTTATATCCCATTTCCATGATTTTGTATCTCAAAGCGAGGGCTCATGGCAACCTATATTTTAAGTGACATACATAATTTAACCATAGTCCAAATACGCATGCCACAACCTCCTCCTTTTCACTGGCTTGGGACAGGCTAGTGGCTTACCATCATCGTCACAAGACGAAGTTATTTTTGCCAATGTAAGATCGCTATGAAAATACCTTTGAGCAATACAAAGCATTAATACTATAGATTTATATATGCTAAAATAAGTATTAATTTACCGTTGTGAAGTGTGCCGTCTGCTGTAATAACTTTCACAAGTGGGAAATAAATTAATATGCTCCTTTATTTCTCTGATTTTTGCTTCCGAATTTTAAATTCTTAGGTGTTTTGCAGCCTAGTTGATCAGATTTAATAACACACCCGGGAGATTGTGATTTCTTTTGAACAATAGTTTAAATAATTCCATCAGTTTCTTCGAAAGTTGATTAAAAACAAGTTTTGCAAACTTGTATTTTAGTGAGATCAACTTATAAGAAATAGAAACACGAATAGTTTCTATGTTTAATGTTCTTAGAATTAAGTAATTGCGATTTTTTTTTTTTCTTGATCAATTCTATATGAAGAAAATTGTGTGAGAACACGTTTTTTTGAAATAAAATTTTTAAAAATACTAACCAGAAAGAAAAGCAGCTCGCACCTTGTATGATCCCAAACTCCAGTATTCTTGAAATATATTTTGTTGTTACTCATACGTTATTTTTTCAAAGCACTGTTTTTTCTAAATCAAAATTGTTAAAAATGAGTTAAGTCGTTTTAATTTTTTTTTTTTTAATATCCGTTTGCATAATAAAGATAACAGGGAAATGAATTTTTTATAAAAGCAGCAGATATCAATGATTTTAAATTTAAGTATATTTATAAAACTACATAACTCGAAAACCTATTTTTGAAAAATTTTGAAAATTCAACGGCTGTATTCATAAAAATTTATGAGTCTCTTGTAAAGCCTTTACAAGAAAAACTATCAAAAACGTTATTCATAAACGTCCAATAACGATGAAAACTTCTTATACAGACAGGAGAAACCTTCAAAAATCCTTGAAAAACCAATTTTAATATTTTTACTCTCATCTGAGCAAATTTCATTCATTCTCATTTCCCAACATTTTTCTCAAAATTTTACAGTCAACATTTTTATGTATAAAAAAATTTAAAAAAACATTTTAACTCTAAAATGCTTTTTAACTATTGAACCTTTTAAAGCTATTTTAAGATATATTTATGAATTAGACCGTAAACCTTTAAGCACGTTTTTCTCGAAACTACCGATTAACTTGAAATTTGGTGTGGACCTTCTGTTATTGGAACTAAAATTTTATAATATTTTGTTTGGAGGACTGGTTGCAATAATTTGCTTAAGTCTCACAGTGTCAGAGATTTATGATATTTCCTCGCAAAAGGTTCTTCATGAATGATATTTCTTCACATAAGGTTCTTCATTATTGTCGATGTACTTTTCGTAGTTCTTTCTTGTACTCTTTGAGAGCCATTTTATAGGTTAATCATGCATCGGTGGATCCAGTAGCCTTTGCTTTATTGAAGAGTTTTTTACTCTTATTTCGAAGCTGTTTTTGTTTAGTGTTCTATCAAGGTGGCTTTTTCTTGTCAAGAGTTTCATTCATTGGCGCAGTGAGTCTGTCAACTAGATGTCTAAGGATTTTTTACGGATAGGAGGATATTATGGTCTATTGCTTAATTTCTGGCTTTAGTGTATCTGTGCAACTATAGATCCCAGTCCCCTACCTGGATGGTCGAACAGATTTGAGTTCGAAATGACTCTTAAGAGTCAAAAATACATTTCGTGTCAGCAGAATAGGTTCGCTTTTTTTAATGCATGCATTTTTCGTACTTTCTCAGCATGCACCTATTTAAAGCCACGACCCAAATCATCAAAAACATTCCATTATGAATATAATATTTCCTATAGTTTCAATTATTTAAAAAAGATTTTTTTCTCCCAAAATGAGCATAACGGAAAACTTTTTGTAGCTATTTTCTCTCGTGTTTTATTATAAAAATTAAGGCAGAGAGAAATTGTAAAAAAAGACGTAGTTTTTGTATTACAAAACATAATCACTTCTCCACTATCCAAGGAAGTGAATAAGATATAAATTCAGCTGTGGGGAGAGTTTCATGCAAAAAAGTACATGACGGTTAATAACGAAGGGTCATGATCTCTGAATTTAAAAGTATGTTGATGATCACTTTTTCTTTTGGACTCTAAAATTATTGCTCCATTCGATCCTTGAGCTAATATTTAATCACTTTTCTACGCATTTTAGGTGGTATAGCGGATTATTTCATACATATTGGCTTTTGAAAGCTCTAAAGTTGAGGTTTTTGACACATTAATGTCCTAATTAGGTCTGTTTCCGTTTCTTTACTTTAAGTTAATTGTTTCTTTACATTTTTCTCAGCAAAAGAGAGCAGAAGAATAAGCAAAAAGTTACTTTCTTAAATCTTTGTTTTCCTTATTAAAGTTTTTTAAATTGTATAACTTGACTAAATAATCATCTGCATTTACCTTTTTGCTTCATTTTTTTCGACAACAGCCATTAATAAAAACTTTTAAAAATTCTCTTTCCGCTGCGACAATTTATTATAGCTTGACTATTGTACGCTTTACTTTAACTACTTTATTATATAACAAACAGATTTAGCCATGAATTAAATCTAAGCGCTGCGAATCTTCTTTTTTTCACGATAGACGCAGTCCATTTGCACTGCAGAAAGGTAAAGAAAAAAAAGTTCATAAGTTAAACGTGTTGAGCTAGTTAACAACATACCTAATGGATCGAAGCGAATCACTTCGATTTTGTCCGCCACACGATCGCGGAAGGTATTGAATTTATGACCACTCACAACGCTCTCCACCATGACCATGAGGCGCCTGTTGGATGAAATATTTAATAAGATGGTTATTTACTCTTATAACTAAAGACCTACTTGCTCTTCACTTTTTTCAACAGAGTAGTGGTTAGTCGCATTGTTTTTCAGCTATGTAGGTTGAATTTTATGAAAATGAATAATTTTGGAAAGCGGCTTTAGACAAATATTTTATTTTGGTCTGCAATTAAATTTCCATGTCAGCTGCTATCAAGCTTTTGCTTTGTAGTGTACTAAATAGAAAAAAAACAGCGCCTGCCAAACTGTGCTAAGCATCAAGCACACAAACAGTGTTGTTAACCGATGCAAAATGATAGTCTTGCACACAGTGCACACAACGTCATTTCTTTACTCGTTACGAAGAATATACTCGAAATCTTAAAACTATTCGAATGTCTCTTTTTCTGATTCTTTTTATTAGGTTTCTAAAAATACTGTCTCTAATGCCATTTTTATATCATTATTTATGTCAATTGTTCTTCTATTTAATCATATTTCACTTTCAACCAATTTGTGGAAAAGTATTCGTCGATTTCGAGTTCGCTTGATTTCAAATTGACATTAAAACGGTAAGCTGCTTCTGGCAACTCTTTAACCTCTTGACAGAAGATAAAACGGTTGATTATTTGTGATAAATTTACTAATATTGATGCATCGTGTTAAAAATTATTGCAAAGCAAAGATGAGTGTAATTTCGGAAAGAATACGTTATATTTTACAATTCTAATACGATAAAGGGACAAATGCATCACAGGCATGTGAAAATATGTGTGAGGTTAGTGTTGAAGGCACTCTATCCCAATCAACTGCCAGGAAATGGTTCGCTCGATTTCGTTCAGGAAATTTTAAAGTTAAAGGTGCTACTCGTTCTGGTCGACTCTCGACCGAAAAAGTCGTTAAAAGAATGGATAAGGTTCAAGAAAATCGTCTTGTAAGCAGCCACGACATTGCTAAGGAACTGAAGATTAAAAACGCTTGATATTCGGGTGCCTCATGAACTTAGTGCAAAAAATGTAATGGGCCGAATTTCTATCTTCAATTCGCCACTGAAACAAAACGAAATCGAGTCATTTTTGAAACATATGGTAACAGGTGATGAAAAGTGGATTACATACGATAATATTGTTCGAAAACGGTCTTGGTCGAAAAAAGGTGAAAATCCCAGCACGGTGTCAAAGCCGCGATTGAGGACAAACAAGGTGATGTTGTGCATTGGATAGAACTAGCAGGGTATCATCCATTATGATCTACTACCACCTGGCCAAACGATTGATTCGAATCTCTACCTCAGCAATTAATGCGATTAAAGCAAGAAATTGAATAAAAAAGAGGCCGGAATTGATCAACAGCAAAGATGTTGGGTTTCAACATGACAACGCAAGGCTGCACACATTTTTATTGACCCGTCCAATGCAAATTTCTATGCCAAGCACGCTGAGTTTTTTTTTTGCATATTTGTTTTTGTTTGACAGCAGAACTTCATATTTTTAAAAAATTGATTCGACAAGTGTTGTTCAGCAACTCTCCCAAAAATGTGACAAAACGTATATTTTGCTGTTGAAATGATGAAGAATTCAACAATCTAGCAATATAACAAGGCGACGCGTAAGAACCGTCTTTATTTATTTTATAATTATGGATTGTATTAATTAATATAATTTAAACTGTTAACGAAAAGCTTTGAATTTGGCAAAACCTGAGATTTTGCAAAACAAGCATTTATCATTTTCAAAAACACAAAAAAATAGTTATGTACAAACTTATGCTTAACCTTTTCGAACCGTTCGGTACATTTTAACCCAAAAATATGTTGAAATATATTCATTCTTTTTGATTAGAAAGAATGAAACCCGGACAAATTCTCAGTTGCAGCTGCGGTTAAGCAAAAGTTGTCTAACTATAAATAAGAAAAACTTCTCGTATTGCGACAGCCACACTGAACGACTCGGCTCCATTTTTAATGCAGCGGCTTCTCCAACATAAGCAGCCCATTTTCCCACAGCGCAGTGGTCATGGAAATTTTACGCTCATCGTCTGTCAACGGCAGCTGCGAAACACTTACATAAGCAGGATACGACTTAATCAAAACTTCAACGCTGCCCGCATCCTCAGCATCTATTTCAATGTAGTTCGGCTCATATTCGCAGTATTCTTTGGAGTTATTCAGATAGTAATAGAGGCGTATTTGGTGCTCCTCATGCACGAGACGCATAATGTTGGCGCGCAAGAGACGCACATTAGTGCGCAAATCGATCTCGTAGTCGCAGATGCATTCGCCGCGCTCGTTGGTAGTGCTCTTAGAACCGAATATAGTGCGCGCACGCTCTGAGGGCAGCACTTCAGGTGGCAAAGCCTCATGCTGATATTTCTTGGCCAGCTGATCGACAGCAGCGTCCATGACCTCGGCCACGGGTATATCACGCATGCATTTGGACAGCAGCTGCGACACTTTCTGCACCAATTGCTGGCGTTCTTTGGTGTCATTGTCGCTGAAAGCAATGCCAGCATGGTGCCAGGTATGTAGCGGCAGACCGCGACGCAGCTCCACGCTACTCTCAATGGCACGCTGCATCATGAGCGGCATCATGCGTTCAAAAAGATCGGCATAAGATTGCTTCTGATAGACGCTAAGTGTGATGTGCAGTGAGTGATGACCGGGTTCTGTGAAAGCCTGATGTATAGTGCCGCGTGGAAAGTAGAGTATGTCGCCTGGCGAGAGCACTTCTTCGAGTATAGGTTTGCCTATTTCGTTCTGCATAAAATTGCGTGAAGATACACGCGGCAGCTCCTCCGACTTGCTGCGCGGCTTATAAAGCTTCCAGCGTTTGCGTCCCTCAATTTGCAGCACAAAAGCTTCTATATCATCATAGTGTGGTGCAAAGCCTTGGCTATTAGGCGGCGTTAGATAGGCATTGGCGCCCACCAGACAGTGAAAATATTCCTGCAGCGTAGTGCTGAGCGTGTAGAGTGCGGGCAAAAAAGTTTGTGGATTAAGTAGACGTATGCTGCAGCCTCTATCGTAATGATCCCAGACAACAGGCGGCATGGCGCGTCCACTTGGATTCAAAGTTTCGCGCACACCTGAAATGAATAAAAATAAAAAACTTTAAAAGCTGTGGGCCCCAGAACACCAGAACGAACTCACCATTTTTGTATGAAGTCACATCAATGTTTTTGGTAAACTCAACATGTTGCTTGAGCAGCATCTGATCGATGGCTTCAAAAGAGATGAGATGCTTAAAGTAGCTGGCCTGTTGACGCTTAATCAAGCAAGCATTGCGTTCCCAGTACTTAGCATAAAAGTCATCTACATTGATGGGATTCAGCAGCCAGCGAAAGACTTTCAGACCTTCGGTAATGCTGTTCATTTTGACGATATTTGTGGGTGGCGATAGCGGTTCTAGTTTAATGTTAGTGGCAGTACTGCCTGTATTTTGTGTTGATGATTGCGCCTTGACTTGCGGCTCATCTGATGCTTTAGAGCGACGTTTAGGCACAGCGCCATTAGAAGCCACGGCAGTAGCTTGCACATTCTGTGGCTGCTGTAAGCTATCCTTTTTAATTGTTTTCGACTGTGCAACGCCGTTGTTTGCATTCTTTCCATCGGCCGGTACAGCTTCGTTGCTCTTGCGTTTGTTGGCAGTTTTTTTATTGGCAGCAGTTGCAGTTTTGTTTGCATTATTTACTGTTGTTGGCAACTGAAACTCACGTGTAGACTGACTATCTTGTGAATCACTATTACTCTCTGCAGCTGCTTGCCCTTGCGATTCTACCGAAGTGTCTGTTTCCGAGCTGTTTTCTTGCTCTGGACAGCTGCAATTTTCAGACTCATCGGAATGTACACTTTCGTCCTCCTCAGCCACTTGTGCTGCGGCGGCAATTTCGTCATCATCTCTTTCCAGCTGTCGCACCAGATAAGCTTCTAGCTGCTTTTTCTGTTTCTGCTCTTCTTTGCTGAGCTTCTTCTTGCTGGGTGACTGCATTAGCTCTTCTACTAATTTATCAACATCGTTGACAATGATATTGTCTGCGGAAGACTTGCGTCCATTTGATTTCTTGTTTACCAGCGTGGAGTTAGCATTTGGCACTGCTTTGGCGGCTGCATTTTTATTTGTTGACGTTTTGGTTTCTTTACTGGCTCCCTCAACAACGGTTTTTTTGCCACTTTTCTTGCCAGCCGCTTTTGAGGTACCGTTGCTCTTGACTTCATTTTTTGCTCCAGCATGCGAGGCTTTCTTGGCTGCTTTATTTTTCTTATTACCTGGCGACTTTTTTATTCCATTGGCATTGTAGGCCAAAAATGCTGAAACTGGTTCGGACATATTTATTTTTAACAATTAAAAATTATTTATGAATTATTTTATTGCAAAACACGAAAACTATTTAGAAAAGCGGTGTGGCCTGCACACAAACATGAAGAATTGCAAGTTGCTGCTTAAACGTCAAAAAATGTTGCAAAGTTTTGTCAGAACACGTGAGTTCAACAAAAGCGTACAGTACGCTACAAAATTTTTGATTGAAGCTGGCATTTGCCTTAATTATGGCACTTTCACACGGTTATGTTTTTGATATAAGAAAAGATTTTGATACATACAAGAAAGTCTTTTAAAATCAGTGTTTTTCGATTATTTTTTCCGATCCGAGAAAAATTTACGGAAATACAGCATCACAGAGTTTTTTACCTTTAAGTATTTTCTAAAGGGGCTCAAATGTTGGGGTTTTGATCGTAAATAGGTTTTTTGACTTTGTAGTGCAAAAAAATATATTAATATATATATATAGTAAATAATAATTAAAAGTAAATATATTAATTATTTTTTCAATAAAAATTCATAAATATATGCAATTTTTGAACGAGGGCCAATCCTCTCCCCTAAAACGAAATGGCACTCATAAATTCGATGATGCTTAAGAAATTGATATATATTTAAAATTTACAAAACAACCAATGGTGATTAGAGATATCACTCAGTTTAGGCTACAATAACTTAATAAAATTTTGTAACATAGATCCTAAAAGGTAGATGCCCGAAAGCATTGAAAACTATGCCACTAAATTAGAAAATCCAGAAAAATATTACATTTGAAGTTAGTAAGAAAATTAATCTTCAAATATGACTTATGCCAAAAATCTTGTTAAAGTTTTAAGAAAATTTCCATGTTTTCAGAAAAGATCATATTTTGAGGTCTTTTTTTAGAATGAATAATTTAAATATAAACAAAAAAAGAACGATAAAATTTTTTTAAAACTTGTAAGTTTAGTGATACGACTTATATATAAAAAAATAAATAAATGAAATACATTTAAAGATAACAGAGCAATTGGTTTCTCAATTCAGAACATTCAATTTGTGAGTTTTTTCTCCCTCTTGGCTTTTGGTTGAAATATACGTTTAATAGTCAACGGCAGTATTCAGAAATAAAAATTATTACATTTGAAAAAAATTAAACAAACTTTTAGAATCGATGAAAAAAAATTGAAGAACAGTTAAAAATCGACTAAGATATTGACCGGGAAAATCAAACTTTTGAATTCAAGACCCTCTTTTGTAAAAATTTTACAACCGATCAATGCATAAAACTAATTTTTTTCAAGCAGTTTTTACTTTTGAGAAAAATTAAAATTCAACCAATTTAATATTCAACCAAATTTAATATGTTTCAAAAAGTAGAATACTTTTACAAAAATTTAATTTATTTCTTAAAAGGTTGGAAACCCCTCCATCATTTATAAATATATTCTGTACATCTTGTTACAGTTATTTTTACTGTTACTGTTAAACAAATACAAAAAACCCTCGACAATTTTCAATGATCACGTTTAAGATGTAAATGTACAATAAACTTGAAAACTTAAATTATGTTGAATAATTGTTAGAGACTTAACTTAAATCTTGTTGATGACTCAAAGAGACTTTAAACAATATCTTCGTTTTTATAAATATTTGAAACTAAGCTTTAATTAACTTAACGTAATCAACATGCATTTGATTCCTTTTGTGAAAACCTTTGTTTATATATTAAAGATTATTTAAAGGTGTATTACACATCAACTTGCCTCAAATTAGAATTTTAATTCATGTTATTTAATAAAAAATAATATTAAAATTTTTACTTAATAAGTTCATTAACTTATTTTTTTTAATTTTCAATTCTATTTTACGTAAATGCTATGCTCAGACAAGTGCAAAGTCAGTTCTTACCTTTGCCCATCAAAAGTTCAAAATACAAAATCTCCACCAAAATCGTTTTAATTGTGAAAATCATAATCTTACGTCGTTGAGGCTTATGTATAAAAACAATCTCAGCTAAATGTTAATAAAAAGTTTATTATTTCTCATCTTTAAATATTGAAAAAATATAGCATAAGTGCTTCTTTGAAGCTCATAACAATATTTGAACATCCAAATTATTTAAGTTTTAACATATAAATACAGCCAAACAATTTTTATAACAGTAAAACACATTTTATGCAACAAATGATGACAAAATTAAACAATATCAAACAGTTTTTCATATTAAAAAATTCTTAACTTCTTGGCTTAAAGTTGGTATCTAAATTAATCGCAGGGTTAGAAAAAGAATCCATCTCAGTCTCAATACTTTCCCAGCTTGAGTTGCTCTCTGACCCTTTTTCTGATGCTGCACTGTCTTCTGACTCTGATGAACTGCCCGAGCTTAAGTCGATATCAGTGCACGTAGTGGTCTCAGAGCCAAAACTGTTTTCGGAGCTTGAAGAAGAGCTCACAACACAGTTTGAACAATTACAAGAGCTTGAACTTGTGTCCGAGTCAGAGCCTGTTTCTGAATCCGAATCGGTTTCGCTGGCGCAGCCGCTACAGCTACAACTAGAATTATCGTTCAAAGTATACTCTAGAGAAAACTCATCTTCGTTTTTGAGACGAGCAGCCTTTTTGTCATCTTTTTCCAGCTCATGCACTAGATAAGCTTCCAGTTCTTTCTTCTGCTTTTGCTCTTTCTTTGTGAGATTTTTCGTTTTTTGAGCGGTGGGTGCCAGTATCAGTTTTTCTATCATTTTGTCGAGATTTTTTTTATTAATCTTGGATTTTTTTGTGCTCATGGCTTAAGAAGATGATGAGTTAATTTTAAGTGTTTGGCTAGTTATAAGCGTTGACTTAGTTTTTGTCGCTGTCTGAGTATAACTTAGCAACAACACTTATTTCCTGGCTTACAAGATGCCGCCTTGGCTTTGGAAGTTGTTGTTGCCTTCTTTGGTGCACTTGTTTTAGTCGTCGCTGTCGATTTTTTTGCTCCACTAACAGTTTTCTTAGCTTTGGTTTCCGGTTTCTTGGCTGTTGATTTTTTTAATCCAGGCATTTTTTTAACTTTAATACATTTGAGAGTTAAGAGACCAGCTCCGATCAGTTCTGTTACTAAATTAAGCTAAGTGAATTTTCGAGTCTTCGCACAACGGTTTTTGTAATATTCCGCTGGATGGTTTATATAAAGTTTTGCTACAAAATTTGTCGCCACCTAAAATAGTACATAAAATATATTTTGTAGTTTTTCAGGTGCAGTGATTGCCAACTATGCTAAGCATTAAAAAATTTAATAGCTAAATTATTTTTCTAAGACTTTCTTTAAACTTTAAGGTTCACAAGTTTTTATCTTTAAAGGGGGGGTCATTAAGCATGAAGAGGAAAATTATGCTGTTGACTGATTAGATATGTAAGCCCTCTATAAGTCCCTAACTTCTGAAAAAAATGTTGGTTCTGTGCTAAAGCTTGTCAGTTATGACAGAATTACGTGCTGCGTAAAACTACCTTATATCAAAATATGAATTATGTCTTATTTGAACATATGATAAAAACAAATTTTGTGTAATGAATTTTGTGTCCGAGAAATTGAATAAATTTTTCATTAAAATAAAATTTTATATTATTTAAATTAGAAAAAAATTAACTATGAAAAATATCACCAACATATTTTTTCTTATATATTTTGAAGTATTTCTATATTTTAATTATATATCGGGCTTATCTGACTAAATATGTCAAAAATTATTTTATATTTAGTTCAAGTTTTGTTGCTCAAGCCGAAAAGATATAAATAATTTTATGAAGGGTATTCACATTTGGTTGGTTATGTCGCGTAGTGGATTGTTAACCACAACTGAATACCACAATTTTGAATTTTCTAAAAAATATTATAATATAATAAAAAAATGTGAAATGGAAAACAAAATAGTTAAAATAATTTTGAATTTCATCATAAATTCTTTTAAATTTTTTGTGTATTTAAAACTTATTCAAACAAATCGTAACTCCGAAGTTATGTATAACACACATGTAACCAAGCATTTACGAATACCCTAAAAATATTCATAATATTTACAAATATTTAATAAAAACTATTTTATTTTAATAAACTTCTGATGCAAGCAACGTTTCTTTAGGGCTAAGCTATGTCCTTTGTTTTATTGAAAGTTTTCATCATTTGTTGTGTTTATTTTCCGTTGAAATAAAAAAAAGAGAAAATTGAGTAAATTTTTCTGCATAAACTCTTATGAACAAATAACGTTCTGATTTTCATAAAAATTTTTGGAAAAAAATTATTTTGCAAATTTTTCTGCAAAAAAAGATAGCTTCACTGTTAATGAGTGATAAATGTTTTGTTTTAAACTAACTCTTTGCTGCTGAAAACTTAATGAAATAAAAATGCTGCTTTATGTTAAAAAATATTTTCAATTTCCACCCAAAGAATAAAATAAAATTTCTTTAAATGCTAACTTAAAGGTCATTACATATTTTTTGGCAGTCAAAGTTTTTTATTGTTATACATAATAATTGAGACGAGACGAACACTTTTTATAACAGTAAGACATTTTAAGACACGAAATATGACAATTTTTTAAAAGATTACAAAACTTTTTAAACATTTCGACTTCTTAACTTAAATTATTCGACTTCATGGCTTGCATTATTTTGATTTCTTGGTTGTTTTGGAGCCTGAAACACTTTTAGTTTTAGTTTTAGTGCTAGTTTTTGACTTAAGTGTTTTTTTTTTGTTCTTCAAAGTTTTCGGCTTAGCGGCGGTTTTTCCCGATTTTTTAGCTGCTGCTGCTTTGTTGCTCTTGGTTTTAGTAGAAGCGCTCTTTTTTGCTGGAACTGTTAGTGAGTTTTTTGTTGGTTGCCGCACACATTTATCGTCAACTGATGAGTCAGAATCTGAATCTGTGTAAGAGTCTGAATCGCTTTCCGAACCTGAGCTGCTCTCCGATTCTGAATCACTTCCCGAACTAGAACTGCTTTCAGAGTCTGATGAACCTGCACAGTCTGAACAGCTGCAAGAGCCTGAACTGGAGTCCGAGTCCGTTTCGGAATCGGTTTCACTGCCGCAGCAGCTACAGCTACAACTAGAACTAGAACTTCCATTCAAAGTGTACTCAAACGAAAACTCATCCTCTTTCTTGGTGCCCTTTTGCGTCTTTTTTTTACCATCGTTTTCCAGCTGACGCGCCAGAAAAGCTTCAAGCTCTTTTTTCTTTCTCTGTTCGTCTTTGGTGAGTTTCTTGTTCGGCGAGAGCATCAGTTTCTTCATCATTTGGTTGATATTGGTCTTGTTGACCTTGGGCTTCTTATCGTTCATAGTTTTGGATGTTGCAGACTTGCTCTTGGGCGTTGACTTAGCAGTTGGTGCTGCCTTAGACGCTGCCGTTGACTTGACTTTTGAAGTAGTTTTCTTAGTAGAAGCTTTCTTTGGTGCACTTTTTTTAGAATTCATTGCCGGTTTTTTGTCTCCAGCTGCAGTTTTTTTAGCTTTATTATCCTCAATTTCTGTTTTTTTGATTGGAAGAATTGATGTTCTGACTTGTATTTTTCCTCCATTTGTGCTACTTTTCAGTAAAGAGACCGGCTCCGACATTTTATGTTTCTTAATTAAACTAAACGAATATTATAGTCATCGTTCAACGGTTTTTGTTATATTCCGCTTGGTCGACTTATGTAAAGATTTCCTACAAAATTTGTCGCAGCTGAAGCTACTACTTATAATACATAGAGGCGCCCAAAGACAGCGTATAATATTGCCAGCTCTACTTGTTGCAAAGTTGTTGAAAATAAAATTTGCTAAAATTATATTTTTATTAAAAATATAAGAACTGAATTTTTCATTTATAACAGGCGGCACAACCTCAATTTTCTCATTCTAGGAAAATCATAAATTTTTTTCCTTTACCACAATATATTTATGAATTTTCAAAGACTTTTTTAGATATATTAGTTGAGAGATGAGATTTTATATTATTAAGTATGAAAGACGAGACAAATTAATTTATTCACAACAGAGATATTTTGAAAGAATGCTTATGGGTTCTAGGTGTAAATTTTCTATAGAAGTCAGGAAGCAATGGGTCATCAAAATAAAAATTAGTTATAATATTTTCATTTAAAATTCCTTAAAGATTTCCGTTAAAAGTTCTTTGTTGTGAAAATAAACAATTAGGCACAAATCTTTTTAAGTAATTTTAATGCACAACGGAATAGTGGATTTACTAAAGCTTTTTCATAAATTAACTTATATCAATAAGGCTTAGTAAAGCATTTAATTCAACGAAATGCCTCAAGATTACGCTCCAGAGTGTCCATCTCATTAGCAACTGCTGGCGAAACCGTGAATCATACTTACTTTATAAATCAAGTTTTTAGTATTCGGACTTGTTACAAAAATACTCTTATATTTGATTTCTTCTTTGCAAACAAATTTCTGAGCCATTCAAGTAAAGTTTTAAACGTTTGCTTTCCGGAACTTATAATCTTTTATTTGGAAGCATTAAAAAAAATATCCCATTTCATGTAAAATTCATTTAAAAGTTTCAAATATATTAAAATAGCTCCAAATTGATAAATATTTGAACAGCAAAAACATATCTAATCGTATCTTAATAGATGAAAATGGATGGATGTGTATATATTAATATTAAATATCTATTTATCGGGATGGTACGATTACAATTTAATGGGCTCCGTGATTTGAAAGTGTTTTTGTTCAAAACGACAACCAAATATTGGCGTGATTTTACATAACAACGGGACATTTGATAGGGATGCTTGGTGTTTAAGTGCTATGCGTGCAAGTGGGGATCACTTTTTACATTAATGTATCCATACCTACTCTAACTCTTGGCGTTCGTTTTTTAAGTATGAGATCATTAAGAAAAAAAAAAAATGTTGCCACAGCCCCGCTAACCACCCACAAATTTAAAATATAAGCTCAGTTAGAGCAAAAACATATATATTTCTCTGAGAGGAAGCATGCTGAAAGCCGGAAAAAGAGAACAAATTTTGTATTTCGGCATAACCATGATACAACAATAAGGTATGGTCATATTAATATGACGGCTCAAATGTCTAATTTTACACTAACAAAACTGTGAATAAGTGCCACAAACGTCAAACGATGGCAACAAAAACAATTAGAAAAACTTCAATTCGAACAGCTGAACATTTGGCTAACTTCCTCTCCAAGATGCGTCTACCTAGTCATTATACCATGGGCATAAAACACCGAAATCAGCCAGCGGCGGAATAACGTCGGCCCTGGTCAATTAATGGTAATAAATATTTAACACATTTCTAAAATAAATTAACTTTTTTTAAATTTTTTGTTTTGTGTCTTTGGACTTCAATAAAAGCCAACCCACGCTCAGGTAGTGTATGAAGTAAAATTTAGAAAAATTTAGCATTTTCAAGCTTAATTATCATTTCAAGTATGTTTTGAACACTACGATAGTCGAAAATCATTTATTCATAAGAAAACACAATGCAAAACAAAGAAAAAACATACATTTTATGTTCCAAATGAATGATAAATTTTCAGAATCCAATAAATAAATTTGTAAATTCATAGAAATATCGGAGTTTGGGAGAAAAATAGTGGTTTTATGTAAAAAAATATTTTACTTTTACACCCAAACAACTATAAAATGTAAAACACTGAACAAATTTGGTTTATTTAAAATTTCTCTGACATTAAACAGCTGTATTCATAAAAATTTATGAGGCTCTTAGAAAGAATTTATAAGCAAAATATCAAAAACATTATTCATAAATGTACAATAATGACAAAAACCTCTTATAAAGACTTTAAAAATCAGAAACCTTCAATAAAACCTTGATAAATCATTTTTAAAATATATTTACTCTCATCTAAGCACAAATATTGTCAAAAATACTTTAAATTATTTAATAAAACATGAAAACATGACACAAAATTTCAAAGTATTGAAAAAAAAAAATATTAAATGACAATTTTTTCGGAGCAAAAAATAAGTAACAATAGTTTTTGACTATTTGAATGTCAATTTATTAATAAAATTGTGGCAAATAAACAAAAAATTATTGATTTAATCAAATTCACAAACCATTTTTGACACTGTTCCCACTTCAAATTGAAAATGTTCCTATTTTAACAAAAGAGCTGTGATAATATTTTTATGAATAGCAAAATTTTTTTGTTAAAATATGAACACTTTCAATTTGAAGTGGGAACAGTGTCAGAAATGGTCTGTGAATTTGATAAAATTAATAAATATTTGTTTATTTGTCACAATTTTATTGATTTTTTGACATTCTTACAGTCAAATTACAAATATGTTTTGCTCTGAAAACATTGTCACTTAATATTTTTATTTTTAATATTTTGAAATTTGGTGCCACGCTTTCATATTATTTTAAATAATTTGAAGTATTTTTGGCAATATTTGTGCTCAGATGAGAGTAACAATTTTAAAAATGCTTTATCAATGGTTTATTGAAGGTTTCTCAATGCAGAAGCCGTTATACGAGGTTTTTGTCATTATTGGACGTTGAATATAATAATTTTTTGCTTATTTGTCACAATTTTAATTATATTTTGACATTCAAATAAAAAAAAATTTTTTTGTCTATGTTTTGCTCTGAAAAAGTTGTGTATATATATATATTACTATAACATAATTCCAAAAAATGTGAGTGCGGAACGCTTGATTTTTTGAAAAATTTGATAGCATATTTTCAGGCATTTTTTGTTTGTGATTTATTGAAACTTCAAAAACTTTTTATAATTTTTTCATTTTGAAATTTTCTGTTTTACACGAAATTCCGTTTTTACTTCAAGGTATTTTATAAATATTTGGAACTCAAAATTGTTCTTTGCACAATTTAAAATCTGATCTGAATATGTCTGACTATGTGACCATCGCTGATTTCTGTAACCATCGCTGATTTCTAATTCAGCTTAAAGAAAATCAATACTTCATGTTTTTTCTGTATTGAAACCGTGCCCGTCATTTTTGACGGGAAAGAACTAGTGTATGTATATATATATAAATATACATTAAATAATTGAGAAAATAGTCCTATATTAGCTGTGTTTTTTATCAAGCGAGTAGTTAAAAAACGACCGCTTATCATATGTATACTCGCTTAAATAACACAGGAAACTGTTACTCGCTTAAAAGTTTGCCGACCAAACGAAAAAAAATGCTTCCAAGTTATGTTTCAATAATTGTATAAATTTCCTACAAAGGTGGCAACTATATCTGATTGATAGTCAATAGTGATGTATGAAATGAACATTTTTTGTACCAAATACTTTTCACGAAATACTCATAATTTGCTTTAGATCAATATTTCAATAAAAATATAGAATAATTTAACAGGTAAGATAAACA
Organism: Tetanocera ferruginea; assembly: GCA_958299015.1. Lineage (NCBI taxonomy): Eukaryota > Metazoa > Arthropoda > Insecta > Diptera > Sciomyzidae > Tetanocera > Tetanocera ferruginea. The sequence goes on along the minus strand of OY282643.1, from coordinate 122,820,803 downwards.
AAATTTATCAAATATACTCATTATGTAAAACTATGTTGTTTGCTTAAGCTTTTAGCACTGAAAATCTTTTGAGTATCGGGTTTGTTTTCAGAACCGAGTCTCCAATGCTTAAAATCTGAAAATTTATGCATCACTAATTGTCAGAACTTTGATATATAAAATAAATTTGTCAAAAATTGTTTACAAAAATTCGATCAGAACATAAACAACGTTTTTGACTTTTCAGAAAATGCTTCCAAGTTTTAAAAAAATTCTTAAGCGAGTAAGCAGTCGTTTTTTGACTACTCGCTTGGTAAAAAACACAGCTATTATTTAAGAAATTATTTATATATTTGTAATCTACAAGTAAATACTTGCAAATATAAGATCACAAGGATTATGATCTCAACTATACTTTAACATTTTAAATTCTACTTTTATGTTTTATGTGCTCCACCATTTGTTTCAGTTTTGTTGATTCCGGCAATGAAATATTTAATATACTCGCAACAACTATGTTTATTTTCAATTTTTTGAAATATTTTGCAATGTTTTCATATTTTTTTAATTAGTTTGAAGCATTTTTGACAATATTTGTGCTCAGATGAGAGTAAAAATTTTAAAATTACGAATCCATTGTTATTGACTTTCCATGATGAGTTCGGTTTCAAGCATTACCAATTGAGGTTCTACTGTATATTGCATTCGTCGTCATAGATGCCAACCAAAATTCACACTCGAAATCACTAAATCACACAACATATATGTAAAAATCCCTCGTGTGACACTCACAGCAAAAAACTCACGCACATGGAAAAAAAAAATCACGCAAAATCACACGAACAGAACAGAAAATCACGCAAAAATCACACACAGAACAGAAAATCACTTAGAAGCAATTCCAATTTTACAGCATAAAAGAGCATTTAATGCCATACAATTTTACAAATAATGAGGTATTTTCTGTTATTTGGTAAAATTAGCAAAAGCTTATTGTTAAAAATTCATTAATATCTAATTTACTAGATCAAAATTAAGAAGATATGAAAATTTTTGGTAATTCCATATAATATATCAGTGGAAATAATTTAAATTGTCTGAATTTGTAATATAAACTTAATATTAACTTTTTAAAAGTTTAAACTTGGGGAGATTACGATTTCCGTGGCGCCGCGATTTGACGATGGATTCGAAGAGTACTTTTAATAAAAATAAGAATAGCCAAAGGAAATGTTGTGTTATCGATTTGTTTCCGAGTTATCGATTTTTTTAAATTTTTTTTTTGCTATAAGGTCTATGAAGAAAACCGGCTGTATTATTCTTAATATATAACCGATATTAATGATTAAGATAAAATTTAAAAGGTTATATGTAAGGCTTTTAGAAAAATCTGTTGAGTACTTTGTATTTTATAGGTATTTTTATGCAATACAAATATATTTTCTTACATAAAACCGTTATTTTCTCAAAAATTACCGTTATTACTATGAATTATAAAGAGTAAATTATTAAAGCTTGAACATTTATCTTTCATTTGGTATATAATATATATAATTTATTTGACTTTTTGTCGTGTTTTTATGATATAATGATTTGCCCTTGTACGGAAAATTGCTTATTTCACTCATATTTACCTTAGATGTTTTTCTTTCGTACTCCATATTTACGAATATCGCCATTACAATACAATATTTATATGAATTAACGGGATTTTCGAGTCAGTGAAAAAAAAAAATTGTAGTTTTTGGTCGATCAGTTAATAAAAAAATAAATATTTTTATCTATCGAAAAAAAAGTAAAACTTTCAGCTTATCAAAAATATATATTTTTAGTACCTTAAAAACGAAAATTTTGCAGAAAAAAAATGGTTCCTTTAATTAAAAAATTCAAATCTAATATATATTCGCTTATGAATTTAAAAACATTTTTGAAATTATATTTGTATTATATATCGTTGAAAAGGCATTTAATTACCTTTCGAATAGCATGTTAATCTTTAAGATCCATTGGATATCGGCAAAGATATAGAAAATTTTGTGAAAAGATTTTTTAACAAAGAAAACACTTGGAAAATTTAAATTTTATGTAATATAGTGTGAAATTAAATAAAAAAATGTATATTTTTATATGTCAAACAAAAGGTCTAAATGTAAGCTTTTCAAAAAATATATATTTTTAGTAACTTAATAACGTAAATTTTTTATAAAATAACGGTTCTTTTTATTAAAAAATTCAACTTTGGAATAAATTCGCTTATAAAATATTAATTTATTGCTATAATATTTTTATAGCAATGATATTTATAATAAATATATTTGAAAGGTCATTTAATGACCTTTACAATGACATATCAATCTTAAAGATCCATTGAGTAACGACAAAGATATAGATGTTTTTTTGAACAGATCTTTTAACAAATTTTTTTTTTTAAAAATCGATAACTCGATAACTAATAGAGTTGTCGATTTTTTTTTCAGCGAATCATGTTTTTTTGTTGTTTTCTACCAGAAAACATCTTCAAATCGCGGCGCCCCGGAAATAGTAATCGTGCCTTAAACTTTATACCTGCGCTAGCAAATTTCAAATGCAGTGTTGGGCTTGTTCGTTAATATACGTGTTTTCGCATTTACTTGAACGCACTCTTCAACAATAAAGTGAGTGATTAAAAAAATCACGCATGAGTGAAAAATCACTCGCTTCTTTCAGAAATCACACATTATCACACAGCCCTCAAAAAATCACGAAAAGTGATTTATCACACGAAACTGGCATCTATGTTGCTTCTTCATAAAGTCTTTAAAATATGTTTGTATTTTAAGGTTTTCACATGATATGGCAGCACATTTTCGTAAGCATAACAACGTAGTTTGAAAAGCACTGTAACAACAGCTGATTGTTGAATTGTTTACAACTTGCCGGTTTCCCTTTCTGCAGTTTATCGTATTGCAATATAAGCCGCAATTAAAACAACAATTGCTTAAGTAAAACTTTTAACAACATGGAACAAACGCAGGAAACTGCCACAAAGTCTCCGCCTAATGAAGCGACAAACGATGAACAGCCCAGCACTAGTAAAGCGGCGCAAAAACAAAACGCGGAAGAGCTAAAGGATGATGACTTGGACAACATTGTTAGTGCCGAGGAGTATCTTATGCAAAAGCATATCGTGTTGTTGGAATATGAGAAGCAAATGTTTTTGGACATGGTACATGCAGATGCGCTGATGGTGTGCGCGAAGTAAGTGTGTTTTTGGATTGATTTGGTGTAAAAAAATAACGATTTTTACAGGGGCCTGCACTACGATCGCGTGCTTTTGAACATATTAAAGGTTTACTGCGATGCAGGCAACTTAGTGCTGGTCATACATGCCTCCGATTGGGAAGAGGAATACTATAAATCAAAATTGGAGCCAAAATATGTGCATGAAGTGGCCAACACTGCAACGGAACGGTAAGTTGGAGCTTTTAATGCCATTGAGCTGCCATTTTAAATGTCTGTTAACTTGTTGCTTTAGTGAACGCGTTTATCTGGAGGGCGGCATACAATTTATAAGCACGCGCATCTTGGTTGTGGATCTGCTAAAGCAACGCATACCCATTGAACTGATTTCTGGCATTGTTGTCATGCGCGCTCATAATATCATAGAATCCTGCCAGGAAGCCTTTGCCTTGCGTCTCTATCGTCAACGCAATAAAACCGGCTTTATAAAGGCATTTTCCAACAGCGCCGAGGCATTTGCCATAGGCTTTAGTCACATCGAACGCACAATGCGTAATTTGTTTGTCAAGGAGCTCTTCATCTGGCCACGCTTTCATGCCACCGTACAAGCTGCTTTAAGACCCTATGAGGCACAGGCTGTAGAGCTGCATGTGCCTATGTCGACAAAAATGAAGCTTATACAGACACATATATTGGATATCATGAACTATCTGGTTAAGGAAATCAAGCGCATTAATCGCACTGTTGATATGGAGGAGATTACTGTGGAGAATTGTGTGACGAAGAAGTTTCACAAAATCCTGCAGGCGCAGCTGGAAAGCATTTGGCATCAGTTAAACTCGCAGACTAAACTGATTGTGGCCGATTTGAAAATACTGCGCAATCTTATGATGTAAACTCAGTTGAGTTTTGAATATTGAATATTAAAAATAACAATTTTTTTCCCATAGATCCACCATTTATCATGATTCAGTGAGCGCCTTTGCTCTGGTTAAACGCTATCGCACCACGGAATATGCGCTAAGCAACTCCGGCTGGACGCTGTTGGACGCTGCGGAACAAATTTTCAAAATATCCAAAGAACGCGTCTACAATGGTCAGGGCGGTAAGTCTGTTTTAAATTAAATTAAAGCGAACAACTATTCAAAGTTCTACCTGTACACAGAATTCGATCCTGAACTCTGTCCGAAGTGGAAATATCTCTCAGATATACTCAAAGTTGAAATACCAGCTGATAGACGCCGCAAACAGCCCGACTCGCTGGAAGCACCCAAGGTGCTGATACTTTGCCAAGATAAGCGCACCTGCTATCAGCTCAAGCAGTTTCTGACGCAAAGCGGTGAACGTTTTTTGCTCTACACGGCCATGCAGAACAATATACCGATAGGCAAGTTGAGCAAGTCTTATGAAAATATAAAGAATGCCAAAGATTTGGAGCTAAGCTGCAGTCAACGCGGAAATCAAACGTTAAAGCAGAACAAATCTTCCGAGCTTGTTGCTGATGCCAAAGACTCAGCTGAAACGGAAGATGCTAAGCAGTTTGATGAATTAACTCAACTGCTGAGCGGCGGCGATGAGCAATCGAGCTTGGATGCCAACTATTTTCAAGAGAGCTACATGCTAACCATGACACAGACACAATTCAATGACAGCGATTTGCTGCTCAATGAAAGCGCGGATGATGTTTGCTCAACGCAAGCTGTTGATAACTCCATATTTGAGCCATTTCCCGAGGTAGTTCGCTTGTGTTTTGAATTGCATAAAATTTGTTACAATACTCTGTGTTTTTCTACAGTTGGAAAATTTAGATATCACCGCTGCTGGGGCAGCGCGTAAACAACCCTTGATTTGCTTGCAAACCTTTAAGACGGAGCGTGAAGGTGCCATGGCTTTGGATCGCATACTGGAGGAAATAGCTCCACACTATGTCATCATGTATCACTGCAATGTGGCTGCCATCAGGCAGCTGGAAATCTATGAAGCACGTCAGCGACGTCCAGCCAAGCAACGCATGAGTGTTTATTTTCTGTTGCATGCGCGCACAGTCGAAGAGCAGTCATATCTGACTAGCTTGCGACGCGAAAAACAGGCCTTCGAGCTGATTATTGAAACTAAAAGCGTAAGTTTTAATTTAGTTAAATGCATGCAAAAGTTAGTTACCGTTTCTATCCAAATAACGAGCAGCTCTTTTTGATTTTTAAACCTGTCTTGCATGCATAAATAAATACTTAACAATTCTTAGTTTAAATTCCTGCAACTCTATTTGAAAATTTAATTAATTTCCATTCATTTGTTTCGCTATAGAAAATGATCATACCTGAGTATCAAGATGGCAAAACGGATGAAGCTTTTATACTGTACAAAAAATATATAGATCCGGAAGCAAATGAGTCAGCAAATGCGGCTACACGCAAGGCCGGTGGACAGCAGGCACCGAAGACAGACGAGGCGGCGCTTCTAGTGCCTAAAGTTATTGTAGATATGCGTGAATTTCGCTCAGATTTGCCATGTTTAATACACAAACGTGGCATTGAGGTGCTGCCGGTAACAATAACGGTAAGTTTTTTTTTGCATTTCAATAACATTTTTGATACATTTGAAATATATTGCTTTCTATGCCAAAAAACAACCTCGAACTCATTTTAACAAAAAAACCTTGGTGCTTTCTTTTAGATTGGCGATTATATACTCACGCCTGAAATTTGCGTTGAGCGCAAATCTATTTCGGATCTTATTGGTTCACTCAACTCGGGACGCCTCTATAATCAATGCATACAAATGCAGCGCTATTATGCCAAGCCTATATTGCTCATAGAATTCGATCAGAATAAACCCTTTCATCTGCAGGGCAAATATATGCTCTCACAGAATACTAGCACCACCAATGCGGGCATTGTGCAAAAGCTGCAGCTGCTTACGTTGCATTTTCCAAAGCTGCGTCTTATTTGGTCACCCAGTCCTTATGCCACGGCTCAGCTATTCGAAGAGTTAAAACTGGGCAAACCAGAACCAGATGCCACACAGGCTGCTCAGGTGGGCTCAGATGAGACGGGCGCTTATGATGAGCTTAAGTTCAATGCGAATATTTATGATTTTCTGCTGCGTCTTCCAGGCATTAATACGAAAAATGTGCACAAAGTCATGCGACATGGCGGCAGCTTAAAACAGCTGCTTAAAAGCACGCAGGTCCGGTTTGTCTGCATTAACTGCAATTATTACATAATATTTGAATTTTACCAACAATTAACTTGTGTGTATTTTTATGTTTTATTCATGTATGCAGGCAGAATTAAGCGCTTTACTTGACTCTGAGACAAATGGCAAAATGCTTTGGGATATTTTACATGTGGCACACTTACCGGATAAGGATGAGGTGCAGGGCTCTACCGCTATGTTAGCTGCAGGCAAACAATTTGGCAGTCATACGCGTTTTCGCCGTGGCGCAGCAGCAGCAACGAGCACACGTGGACGTAAATTTTAAACAAGCATCATCTTTGTGATTGTTTTGAGGCGGTTGTGTCGGAAGTTGATGTTCATATATATCTATGAGATTGCCATTTATTGCGGAACGCATTTAAGGCTCAAGCTATTATTTTATGTTTACGTTTAACTGTTATTTAAAAATATTGGAAGTTATTTTTTTATATCGGCCACAAAGAGCTGTAATGGAAAAAGAAGTTAAGTTGAGGTCATAAGCAATGTATTAAAAATTATAATTAATTCTTATTTTGTATAAAAATTTAAAATAAGAATTAGCTAGAGGTATGTTTATAGGCTTCAAAAAGTCATAAAAATATTTGCCATTGTTTTTATATTCATATCAATTATAAAAAAAATTCTATATAAGTTTATTTGCTTCTCTGCTTTCCCCTAACATGAATAAAACTGATGTGCCACACACAGAAGATATATTATCGCCCAATGAAGAACAAATTAACCACCTCATTTCGAAGAAGAACACTGTGGAAGTGTGTTAAAATCCAAGAAGTGTGAACTAAAGCTTAATTCGAAAGAGAATGTGCCTAATATTGGACAATTACCGCGTCCAAATGAATCCCCGAACTTGACCAACAAAGACAACGAAGTAGAGTACATTTTCGAAGAGTATATACAGCCTGAAATAAGAGGAAAACAAAAAAGTAAGTCACAACCACGCGACATTCTCCAAAAAGCATTAGAGATGCAACAAAAAACCTTAGATCGTATAACTGAAATCGCCGCAAGCACCAAGCGAATATATCAGGCACTGGATACCACTATCCAGTTGTATGTTGCTATGGAGCGATATCAAGAGAATAGCAGAAAAGAGAGAGGCCTTAACAGGTGAAAAAACGAGAGGCAGAAATGCATAAGTGCGATAAAATTCGGTGTGGCTTCACAACTAGAAAGTCCACAATCGATCAAATATTTACGCTACGCTAAAAATCTTCGAAAATATCGTTGAGAAAGAAATCGGCAACCACCATCGTTTTGTTTATAACAAATCCACCGACAGTTCAATAAGGAGTCACCTATATTTCACCAAGTCTGAATTTGGTATTTCTGAAAAACTAATACGTCTCTGCAGGATGACACTGAGCAACACCAGCTGCTCAGTGAAAATCGGGAAGAACCTATCCTCTCCATTCGATACCAAGCGAGGTTTTAGACAAGGTGATTTCTTATCGTAGGAATTCTTTAATATAGAAATGGAGAAGATCATCCGAGCTGCTGACGCAATGGCACAATATTCTATAAGAGTGTTATGCTGCTGATGATTTTGACATCATTGACCATATGACATGCGAAGTCAGTGAAGCATTCTCCAAGCTAAAAAAGAAGCGAATGGAATGGGTCTTGCAGTGATTGCAGAAAAAAAGTATCTGGTGTCAACAAACAAACAGTCTCAGCGTCTTGGAAACCCTGTCACAGTTGAAAACACCTACTTTGAGGTTGTGACTGACTTCGTTTAGATGGGATATGGGAGGATTAACTCCTCCAATGATATCAGTATTGCGATTAAACAAAGGATAACTCTTGCCAACAGGTTTTATTTTGGACTCAGCAGGTAATTGAGAAGCAACTCTCTCTACGAACAAATTCGATTGCTGGTTTGCCGTTTCCAGGAGATAACACGCGGAGGCTTGAGTCGACTTGAGACGATTTCGATATGGATAATGCTGGCCTCACCAAATTGAGGCAGTAATACACGTTCTCATGGGGGCGATTTCCTCCCTCTTGCCTCCCAAACTCACGGTCTTTAAGTTAATAACCATGCCTGTCCTATTATACGCATCACAAAACTGGACGTTGAGCAGCTCTGATGAAAAGTTTTTGGGAACGTTCGAGAGCAAAATCCTTCCCAAGATCTTTGATTTATTCTGCGCCAATGGCGGGTACCGCATACAATAAAACTACAAGCTGTATGAGATATATGCCGACATCGATATGGTCAAGCGTATTAAAATTGAGCGGCTTCGCTGGCTGGGTCACGTCGAGAGAATGAGCGACGACTCCCATCGAAAAAAGCGCACAACAAAAGAGGCTGGCGCAATTTCTTAGACGAAACCAAAACCAACCAACGGTTGTAAGCGTCAGCTAAGTAAGTAAGTAAGTAAGGAAAACAAAAACTGAATAAAATCATTCAGCATAATCAGGAGATGGGAAATCCTAGAAGTAGATAAACTAAATAAAAAATGAAAAAAATCGCACTCAAAGTGCAACGATATTTTGCCAATTTCTGAGAAGGCAATTTTGTCTTGGACAATGAACCCCGTGATCAAAAAGGTAGCAGTGTTGGTGACGACAACTTTAAAATGGCTGAAATGTATGAAAATTATCTATTCGTTACCGTTTCAAATCAATTAAACAAGTGAAAAAGACAATCGTTGGGTTCCCCATAAACTTATCGTAAGAATTCAAATGCTCAGTCTTCAGGTAGCCTCACCATTGCTGCTTGGTGCTATATGATAATAGTAAAAGTTGGGGATAATAGTCGGATTGCAGATAAACTACCAGCCAATAGGAAAGAATGAAACTGAACCCTGAGAAGGTCACGGTGCCTGTTTGGTGAACTTCTAAAGGCGTTCTTCACTAGTCTTTTTTGAATGAATGACTAGCGAAACGATGAATACAGAGATCTATTATGCACAATTGGGTGAAATGCAAGCGAAATTCCATTCAAAACAGCCCTCGTTGGTATATAGGCTTGGACCATTTCTGTTTCACAATAATGCATGACTGCATGTATCCCATTTGAACGTGCCAAAACTATAGCAATTGCAGTATGACGTTTTGGCTCACCCTACATAATCTCCAGACCTGTCCAACCAACAGATTTTTATCTTTTCCGGATTCTGGGAAACAAGATTTACAAAAACACAAAATATACGAGCTTTTTCAAAATGGAATTTTTGATTTACCAACAAGTTAGCAACGCACCATAGATGTAACCGGGGAATATTTTTAGGTATTAACATATTTTATTTGAAAAAAACCTAGTCTTCTTAAAACTAAAACCCTTAAACCCATACCAGATCTTGCATTTGGTATAAAACTTAAGATTTTGCACTCAAATAACCTAGAAATATACAAACGTTTGTTTTTAGAATTTCAAAATCTTTCAGCTGTTTTGTATAATAAATATTTAGATAATATTAAGCTGAGAATATTGTCTGATCTAAAGAGATATTGGGTGTTCATAACTACTAAGCAAATATACGATGGATTTCTTTCATCCTACAAAACACTTGATGGATTTACGAAGGATCCTTCTATAATTTGTTGGCCTTTTTGTCAATCTTTTCAAGGAATCTTTTTGTTGAGACTCGTTCAAACCTGATGAAGGTTACTTTGACTACATGAATTCTTCAGCCATGCTCTCTTTGGAATCCTTTACTTCGGAGGATATTTTAAGGTATATTATGACAATTTATGAGGATTTTGACGCCGGACCTGATGGTATTTCTGTCGCAATGTTAACTCAATGTGGTTCCGTTTTGTGTCAAACACTTTTTATTATTTAGAAAATCAACTGAAGAAATTTTTTTTTTAGTTTTTTGGAAAAAAAATCGTTTAAAAGTCTTATATATATCTTAATATATAAAAGGCGAGCGTCCTGCTCCGTGCTCTATATCGCTCAAACTGTTATAGTTGTTATTGCTATGTATAGGCTGCACATGTTAGCCTGGACCAGAACCTGTTTCGCTATTTCAGTGCTTTTATGTGAAAAAATTGTTAGCCTAAAAGTATGCACACAAAATTTATTTGAGATATATTAGTAAGGACACATTGAAGATGACTGGAACGAAATAGCATTTGAGGTGAATGAAAAATGTCATATCGTTTGCTACTTAATTATTTTGAATACGACCCGTCGTATAACGGGCTTCTATACTAGTTATAGTATATAATGTACGTACCGTAGCCAAAATGCCGTAAGTAAAATTTTCAGTATAAATTTTCAAATAATATGAGCCAAAAATTGTTGTTAATTCCTTCTTAATTTGATCAGACCATGTTCTGCATTATTTGGTTGCATACTTTCAGGATAAGTAAAAAGAATTGATGTGAAGATAAATTAATCTTTTTCAATATTATAAAAAATACTCCCAATACAAAAAAAAAAATTCACTCGATGTTCTCTACTTTTATACTTAAATACAAAAATAATTTTGCTTTTTATTGCAGTTTTGCTCTTTATTTGTCTGCGGAAAAATTTGTTAGATAGAAAAATAATTAGTTTTACGAAAAACCAGGAAAATAAGCATAAGTAGAGTTTTCATGAGACAATGGATTTTGCCCGAAAAAGAGAAAAAAATACAGAAAAAAAAAAAATTAAATCACATGCATTCGAAAAATCCCTTGATTTTTGCCGACAACCAGCAGCAGCAGCAAACAAGAAAAATCCATTTAAACGCATTGTTTTGAATAGAATTAATTGTGCTGTCGACTCTATTATTTGATTAATTAGCGCCTAAATATAGCCGACGGACAACAAACAGGCCTGCTTGTTTCATAGAATTTACTTTAGCCCCAGCCTAAATGTATGCAAGTGTACTTTGTGGTTGAGCTTGTGGGCGCGCATTTCCCCTGCAGCATTAACGTTAAGCACTTCCGTTAACGCAAACAACTTCCGGTAGTGCATAAAGTTGCCAATCAGTAAAACAAGGTACGAGTGGGTGTTTTTTTTGGTTTCTGCCTAACTGCAAATTAAAAATTTGGACCATTTTGGTGTAATACGTGATATGGTCAAGCTGCCGCCATGACAGGCGATGGACGACTAAACTGACAACTGAAAGGACAGCTGAACAGACTGCTGGATCAAATGGAATTAGTAGCCAGTTAACGGTGCTTTTTTTTGCTTAGTTTTTAATGTACATTTTGGCTTTTGTGGAAAAAATTCTTTAAAATTTTTTAAGGACCGTTTTATTCACTTTTATAACTCGAAAGTTTTGAATAACTCTCAAGTTTTTCATGTAAAAATTGTAAAGTTATTGATAACTCTCGAGTTATAATAGTGAATAAAACGGCCCTAAGTTTACTCATAAAATCAAAAATTTTTAAAAAATTTTAAATAATTATTTTAACAAAAAAAATTGCTTATATTATTATTATTTTTATTTAAATTGAAAATTTATGCACCAAAATAAATAAATAAGATTTTAAAAAATTTTAAATAATTATTTTAACAAAAAAAATTGCTTATATTATTATTATTTTTATTTAAATTTAATAATTAAATTAAAGCAGCGTCCAAATTTGGTTGAATTTAAATACATGTTACTCATACGCCACGGTGTACTGAAAAGTAGGCAGTTAAATGAGTGCTTCTAAGAATTTTTCTGAAAGTTTAAGAATATGAATTTTGGTATTGCTTATTTTGCTGTTCTAAGATTGTTGTTTAAAATATTGTACGAGTACAAAACTTTGCAGCTCAACAGCGCAAAGCTAATTTCTAATTAACAGCATTTTCCACAATATTGCCATTTAATATTAATGTTAAAAAAAGCACAAAAAAGACACTCAAATGTTACCGCTAATTAAGTGTTTTACGTAGCCGCAACATACACTCTCACTCACTCACTCACACATAGACGACCGCACAAACACTTTCTGGTAACCACAAAAATTGTGCTCGACTCTGAATACTACTTCGTTTTGCATTTCACTACAATTGAAATGCCTTGTAGATTTCATCAGTTTGCAGCCGTGCGCCTTTACTCCACACCCTCTTCCCCCTCCCTCCTCTCTCTCACAAACTCTCATAACACTGTTTCGTTTTTTGGGCAATTTTTTATATTTCTTTTCATTATCCATGCTTACATTTTCAATTAAAGTTTTCATCTTTTTTATTTAAAGCACTACCAGGCAGCGGAAAAAATTGAAATAAAATGCAAAAAACCATTGCATCTAAAAGTATGCACTTAAATTTGGCACAAGTCCAGTCAGTAAAACCTGCAAGCCACAAAGAAAAAAACTCAAGCAAAAATTTCTCAAGCAAAAACACTTTAAAATCTTTATAGTTGCCGGTGTTGAAAAACTTGTTTGTAGTCTTTGAGGCTAGAAAACTTTTCTTTACTGAAACTGAAACTTTACTGAAACTCAAAATTGTCTGATTGTGCTCAAAGGTCGACTGTAGTGCAGGCATGTCTCAGTGGGTCACAATCAGTGTGTCGGCTTTTAAATATTTGCGGCCACAAAGTGAGTGGAAATGTTTAAGGGTTGCCATTAAAATGTGGTTAGAATAATTGTAAACTTAAACCATGCTTGACGAATTATATAACTGTTTCGGTTGTTGTGGTAACCTAGCTCAATCAAGTCTTATTACTGCGCTCTATAAACATTTGATATCAATATTTGCGGTTTATTTGTTAAGTTAGTAACGGGCAGAAAGCATGCATTTAAATGTATGTTACTCATACGCCACGTTGATCCGAAAAAAATTGATCATTGAATTGAAATTGATTGAAATATAAACAGCTAGATTTTAATAAGGATATTGCTTATAAGCAGAATAAAATAGTGCCATGACTAATGCCTGAACTCCTGAGCGCTAATTAAAGGCCATCGAATGCTTTTCTGCCTTCATAAAGCAACTTTTTCTTTTCTTGAACTATTTTTGAAATTGGAATCCTAAAATTGGTTTGGCAAAAACTCATTTCTATTCATGTTTTCGAATTTAAATAAAAAGATTTTTTAAAATAATGTTATTGTCGAATTTAAATTTAGATATTCGAAATTTCGAAAAACTATTTTCGAATTTTCGAAAATTTATTTTCGAATATTACGAATGTAAAAATAAGTTAAAACGTCGTTTTTATTGTTGTTTTACAATTAAAATTAATATTTTCGAAATTTCGAAACTGAATTTAGAAATACGTTATTAACACTTTTTATTATTATTTTCGAATTTAAATTTGAATTATTTTTGAAATTAAGTTACATTGGAGTTCGAATTCGGATTTTCGAAAAACTATTTTCGGATATTATGACTTTCTAGAAGAGCCAAAAACGAGTTTTTGTTGTTTCTATACAATTTAAATTAATATTTTCAAAATGTTGGAAATTTTTTGAAACTGTTTTGTTCTTGCTATCGAATCTTAACTGCAACTATTCTTAAAATTTTTTGTTTCGAATATAAATTAGGATTTTCGAAAAAACTATTTTCGGGAGAGAAAATTCAAAATAGTTCAAATACACGTTTTTTCAAAAATTTCTCGAAACTACGAATTTCGAAAATCGTCAAAAGCGTTTATAACGCTGTCTTCAAATTTAAATTTTGTGCTTAACTATTTATAAAATTCAAAAATAAATTTATAAAATTTATAAACTATTTGTAAATTTTATATTTTATAATTTAAGTTCAAATTTTCGAAATTTCGAAAAACTATTTTCGAAATAACGAATTTTAAAATAAATCAAAAACTAGTTTTATTATTAATTTAATGTTCGATAAACTTTTCGAAACTACAAATTTCTAAAAGCGTCAATTTCGAAAAAACTTTTCTAAGCCACGAATTTTGAAATGCATCATGTACTCGTTTGTGTTACTTGTTTTCGAACTTAAATTCAAACTATTTTCGGAATATCGAATTTTGAAATTAGTCAAAACTTGTTTTTTAGTTGATTTTTAATTTAAATTCGAAGTGCATCAAAAACTCGTTTTTTATTTGTTTTCAAATTTAAAATCAAACAAAGGTAAAACATTTCTTAACTTGAAGATCTCTTAAGTGAAATTCTCCATAACTCGAAGTAATATTCGTACTTTTTCGATGCATTTTTCTTATTTTGTTTTCTTTATAACGCTATTTTCCTTTGAGTTTGGGAAGTTTAACTGTATTTTTAAAGTACATCTTTTTCAAACTTAAATTCGGAATTTCGAATTTTCAAAGTAGTAAAAAACTCGTTTTTATTACTGTTTTCTAAATTTATGTTCGTGTTTTTGAAATTTCGAAATGAGTCAAAAACTAGTTTTATTGATTTCGAATTTAAATTCTCGAAATTCTCGAAAACTCGAAATTCTGCATAACTCGAAGTAGTATTCGTGGTTTCTCGATGAATTTTTCTTATTTTCTGATCACTATGACTCGATTTTCAGTAACTCGATATAAAATCCAGCTTAATTGACACTCAGTTAGGAAAGTTTCACCGTATTTTTAAATGACCATGTTTTCGAATTTAAATTTGGTTTTTCGAAAAACTTTTTTAGGATTTTCAACTTTCAAAATGAGTTAAAACTCGCTTTTATTGTTGTTTTCAATTTTAATTTCGTAATTTTGAAAAATATTTCGAATCCACGAATTTCGAAGTGAGTCAAAAACTCATTTTATTATTGTTTTCGAATTTAAATTCAAACTGTTTACACATTTGCGTTGGTTCGAATATTAATTTAGATTTTCGAATTTTCGAAAAACTATTTTCGGATATTACAAATGTAAAGCGGAGTCAGAAACACGTTTCATTGTTAATTTCTAATATAAATTCGTATTTTTGAAATTTTGAAAAACTTTTTTGGAACTTCGAAATGACTTTAAAAATGTTTTAATTAATGATTTCGAAGTTAAATTAAAATTTTTTATAAAAGTTTTGAATTTCTAATTTTAGTTTAAATTTTCGAATTTCGAAAAACATTTCCTTGACACTTTGAGTTAGGGAGCTTACACTGTATTTTAAAATGAACTTCTTTTCGAACTAAAATTTGTTTTTAAATTAATTCCTTGGTTTTGGAATTCAAATTCTGACTTTCGAAAAACTATTTTCGAAATAACGAATGTGGAAATGAGTGAAGAAACTCGTTTTATTGTAGATTTCAAATTTTAGTTCGTATTTTCGAAATTTCGAAAAACTTTCGAATTTCTAAACGTGTCAAAAACACGTTTTCTTGCTGAATTTGCTGAATTTCAATTCAAACTATTTATACAATTTATTTGTTTTTGAATTTAAATTCGAAATTTCGAATTTTCAAAAAACTATTTTTGGATATTTATTGAATGTAAAAATGATTGAAAACTCGTTTTGATTGATGTCCAATTTAATTTTGTAGCTTTGAAATTTTGAAAAACTTTTCGAAACTACGAATTTTTGGTTTTCGAAAAACTTTTTTCGCAATAACGACTTTTGAAATAGTAAAACACTTGTTTTTATTGTTTTACAATTTTAACTCATACCTTTTTGAAAAGAACGATGTTTTTGGAATTTAAATTCGAATTTTTGTGTTTTCGAAAAACTATTTTCGAATATAGAAGAGCCAAAAAATAGTTTTACTTGCTGTTTCCATTTAAATTCGTATTTTCTAAAATTTTATAAAAATACGAATTTCGAAATGCGTCAAATTTTAATTCAAACTTTTTAAGAATTACGTGGTTTTCGAATTTTAACTTGGATTGTCAAAAAAATATTTTGGGTATTACGAATTTCAAAATCATTCAAAGACTCGATTTTATTTTTTTATCAATTCAAATTAGTATTTTCGAAATTTTTCGAAAAAAAAAATTTTTCGAAACTACGGATATCGAAATGCATCAAAACTCGTTTATCTATTTTTTCGAATTTAAATGCAATCTTTATGTAAAGTTTTTTACTTTCGAGTTGTAGCTTGGATTTTCGAAATTTTAAATTGCAAAATGGTTCAAAAACTTGTTTTAATAGTTTTTCTTAATTTAAATTCGTAGTTTAGAATTTTCGAAAAACCCTTTTTGAAACTACGATGTGTCAAAAACTCGTTTTTATTATTGTTTTAGAATTATTTATACAAGTTTGTTAGTTTGGAATTCAAATATGGATTTTCGAATTTTTAAAAAACTATTTTCGGATAATTCGAATGTAGAAATTTTTCAAGGACTCGTTGTGACTGTCGTTTTTCAATATAATTTTGTAGGTTTGAAATTGGGAACAATTTTTCAAAATTTCGAAATTCATCAAAACTCATCAAATTCATCAAAGGATTTTATAATGTTCGAAAAACTATTTTCGAAACTATATCAAAATGATTCAAAAACTTGTTTTTATTGTTTTTTCTCAAGTTAAATGCGTATTTTCGAAATTTCGAAACTACGAGTTTCAAAATGTGTCAAAAACTTGTTATTTTTTAATTTAAAGTAGAATTTTCGAATTTTCAAGTTACTATTTTCAGCTATTACGAATATAAAAATGATTCTAAAACTCGCTGTGTTTTTTGTTTTTCAATTTAATTTTGTTGTTTTGGAATTTCGAAAAATTTTTCAAAATTTCAAATTTCGAAATTAGTCAAAAAACTAGATTTTGTTATAGCTCTTGAATTTAAATTCAAACTATTTATAAAATGACGTGGTGTTCGAACTTAAATCAGGATTTTTGCATGTTCGAAAAACTATTTTTCAATTACAAATTTTAAAATTCTTCAAAAACTTGTTTTTATTGTTTTTTTCCAATATAAATGCGTATTTTCGAAATTTCGAAAAATTTTCGAAAATATTTTCGAAATTGCAAATTTCGAAATGCGTCAACAATTCGTTTGAATGCTTTCTTCAAACTTAAATTCGCGTTTTTTTTTAATTTCAACTTTCGAAATTAGTATAAATCATAGTAAATGTGGCTGCTGCGCAGAGAAGTCACAGTGAGCGCTTTTATGTTAGCCTTAGCTACACTTCTTGTTACTTGACAAGCTTAATGTGGCACACTGAGACACTTATAGTATGTTTACGAAAAATGTGATTTAATGAGACAATAACAACAACAGCTTAAAAAAACAAACAAAAATAATATCAGCTAAACAAGCAAAATAACAATAACAACAATAATCAGCCGGATGTGCTGTAAACGCCTTAAACAAAGCAAGTCAAGCTGTCTGTGACACTCGTGCTGCCAACGCTTTAACTCAAACATTGTCACACAAACACACACACACACTAATACTACCGCATAGCGGAAGTTACTAAATAAGTTCATGTTCAACCTTTAAAGTTTTGCCTGCTTCCGTGTTTGTTTCATCTGCTTCCGTTTTTATATTTTCACTTATTTCCTCGCCTTCATTTGGCTTAACACGCTTACTTCAATGCGTTTACCGGTTGGTTTTCTCAAGAAAATTGCCAAAAACATTACAAAAAATCATATCATTTAGCTAGATCTTAAAATTGCTGTGCATAATGCAAAAGGTGCAAAACATGCCGGAAACGGAAGTACACAATAATAGCGCCTTACTATCTGCTGTTCCAAATCGCGCGCGCGTGGGTGTTGCTGTTTTTGGTATATATAAAAAAAAAACACATTTTGAATTGGTTGGCTTTTTGTTTTTTTTTTGTCGATTTTGGCACTGTTGTTCTATTTATTATATTTTTTGTTTGTATGTGTGTTGTTTTTTTTTTTTCATTTGCAGCCATTTCAGCGTAATGAGCTTGGAGACGACCGACAAATACAAGATGGCGCTGCAGCGATTTCCACAGTTGTGCCACATTAAGATTTGGCAATTGAGATAAGCCAAATATTAAAGTGCGTCGCTATAGCTGGGTGTGTGGGTAGTAGCGTATTTGTAGCAGTGGGCGTTAAGTGCTGGGAAAAATTAAGGCAATTGTATTTTTTGTTTTTCTCATTTTTTTTTTTTTTTGTTTGCTACCAAAGCAGCTCATAAATATTATTGAGGTTAAGCGTATTTTTTGACAAATCTGTAGCGTGCCATAAATTTAAACAAGATTTATTAAAAAATATTAATAATAAATATGAGCAAGAAGCACGAAATTGTAAAAGACAATCTATTTTTTTTTAGCTTAGAAAACATTTTTATTTTTTATATATATTGAGGACTTAGCACTTAACTTTTGTTGGCTACAAAGAATGTCTTAAGTTAAAAAAATATCAGTTATTTTGCTTAATGCTATGCGTGGCCAAAATGTCGCTGGCCTTAAATGCTTGAAATAAAGCGTTTAAATTGTTTAAGCATATTAATTTCAGCAATAAGCCCAACATAACACTCAGCTCTCAATCACACAAACAGGCATATCAATATGGCAGTTTTACTCCTCAAAGTATGCTATATTATTATGCCAATAAAATGTGGCACAGCTCAGTGCATGCATTTATTGATTGTCATGTGTGAATGCTTCATATTGCAGCATACATATATCTCTCTATCTATGTGTCCATCTATCTATCTATCTATCTATCTGTCCATCTATCTATCTATCTATATCAACGTTTAAGTGCTATTTATAAGATTTTTACTCTGTTAGTATTTGACAAGTTGTTTTTATATCTATGCTTTAATCGAATTCTATAAATGTTAACTTGAATATATTTGCATGTATGTGTGTGTGAATTTCTTCTCCACACATTCGCTCTGCCTTTGGCTAAGTAACTATATTTAAAGTAATATGCTGATTTCTGTCAAAATTGGAATTTTCTGCAATTTGATGAATTTCCATATTGATGCATTGAAGGAATGCATGCATGCATGTCTGCAGTGTACTTATATAATATAATTTGTAGCCTTTTGACTTGCAGGCATGCAAATTGCTATGGACATTAAGTGCTATTAAAAGCGGTTGCCAGTTTGCATGTATGCAAAATTTTCTGTGTATGTGCGTGGCTAAGTGTATTGGAATGCGTGAACACACTGCTTATATTTGTAAATTATTATTGAAATTTTGGTAAATTTATTGCTAAAAGATATGCAATTCAAGATTTATGTTCACATGTGCAAAGTGAGAAAAAAAGTTATTATAAAAAAACTAAAGAAATCAAAATAAAGCAATCGAAAAAGTTAAAAATGAAGATATTTTTGAGATAAGTTTTTGACTACGTTGATAATGATGCGAATAGATGCAACAATGTGCGGGTGTGCAATTGAATTTTTTTAACCCTGTACGGTAGAACGTACAGTAGAATCGAATCGAAAATTCCTGAACAAAAATCAGAAAACTGACTTGCTTTGAATTTAAATTTTTAATACCATTTTGAAGGTTATGCCTCAACTATTTAGTTCTGAAATTCATGTAGTTCATTGTTAAATCTAATCTAAACGTATGTAACTTGGAAAATACAACAACAATCACGTTCCTAGTACGTTTAAGTTTTAGTGGTTGGAAAGAGGTATAAGACAAACGCTTCTTTCTGAAAACGCGTCTCTTAAAGAGTGCTCAGCAAAGCATCATGTTCAGACCATAGCTTAATTCTCTTCCGCTTAAATTGTATCAGAACTTGACTGGATCAAATTTGTCGACAAAAACTGCTTAAAATAACGAACAGCCATATTTCGACAGTGGAGATACTTAAAAAAAGTGGAGCAACGTTAAACATTCAACAGATGCCTTAAAAAGAACAGATGGCAACCATACAAAGAAATACCCAAGAAAGCTATTCGAGACTCGAAGAAACAATCTTCGAAGGACTACACTCATTCAACCGATATTCTTAAGAAGTCGGTAAGACTAGGTAAAATTGTATACAACTCCAGTCCCTTCTTTATAAGGAAAGCAAAATGCAAAAAAAAAAAAAGTGCGAGGTATACCAGCGAATATGACGCATTTTTGCAAGACAATTATGAAAAACAATTTTTTTTTTGTTTTTTTTTTGACCGAACGTAGGGGTCGCACCGCACATTGGCATATTTCTTCATATCTCTGGTGTTTACAGTCGGATTTTAAAGTTTGGTATATCAATGTTTTTGTCTCAAAGAGATCAATATGACCTCTACAAAGGTCATTAAGCTCAGGTGCACCGTTCTAGTACTTACCCTGCAGATTTCAGTTCTTACCGTCCTAATGTGCCACCCTCATACCAAAAAAAATAAAGCTCTTAAAATATCATTAATCTTTTGTTCAGAAAGTATAGCGTATTGCCAGCAACATTCTTTTTAAACAATTTTTGAAAATTTTTTGTCGAACGATCATTTCTCCCTCCCTTTTTTTCATTTTCATCATATCTTCGGTATTAAAAGTCTGATCATATTAAATGACATATCAATGTTTTGGTCTAAGGAGGGACATAATATGCGCCGCAGAGAAAACAGACCTTTTTTTTAAGAATTCATAGCTCAGTCAAAAACAAACATTTTTCCAACATTTTTTTTGTTATTGTGGAGAATTGAATAAATTACAAGAACAAAAATTAAAAAAATATATTTTTCACTCCAACATGGTTTTATAGAGCTCCAAACTGGCGGCAGAGAAAAAAAGCAGAGCCTCGTGGTTGCAGCGCTGGGAGCAAAAATTTTCCGACCTGGAAAAAAATGACTTTTTTAAATCTTAACAAAATTATTTATAGTATGACAGGAGGATTTTTTAAAATTTGTTTTCAACTTTTGGTGATATTCCAAATTTGAAAGTGTGTTTTCCTTGAAAAAAGAAAAAAATATTGACTTTAAAAATTCATAAGAAATCTAAAATTTAAAAAATTGGTTATCGTATGACAGAAGCTTTTTTTAATTTTTATCAATTTTTGGTGATGTTTCAAATTTGAAAGTGTGTTTTTTTTCGAAAAATATATTGACTTTAAAAATTCATAAAAAATTTGAAAATTAAAAAAAGCTCGTGTCATACGATGGCGAATCAAGTTTAAAAAAATACAAAAAAAAAATTTCGTCAAAAAATGAACCCGCTAATGCCGCAACCAGTACGAAAAACATGGTTTCGAGATAAACGCGTTCAAAGTTTGTGAACAAAGAAAGAAAAGGCGAAGATTAAAAATGCGCTCTCAGTAATTCGGCTGTAACTTTTGAATCCGTAGGAGTTTTTTTTTCTTAGAACCTTAAGAATATTTACTAAAATATTATAATAAAAATATATTTAAATATTTTATTTACCAATGACATGTCCCCCCTTAAAAATTGAAAATTTTGTATTTGTCGGTAAAATTTCCGTTGGTATTTGATACAAAGCTTGATTATCATCAACTGGACAACTTTTCTGACACTTCAATACCGATAACAGCGCTCCCAGATGTCTCGCTATCACAACAGTTGACACAGCTGAATGTTTTTGACAGGAACTCTTTTACTTGTAGATGAGAAAATCAGCACTTGTCAATGCTACCTGTATATTTGTACCATGACATCAACTAGTTTTCTCATCAAGACCGAAGAAAATATATAATTTCGCTGAGGGAGAGAATATATGAGAAATAGTGTTGCCATATGTTCCGTCCCGTATTTAACATGATATTTAGAATGGCCCGCCGGGCATGAAACCATTTTGTTCCCGTATTTTCAATTATTTAATGAATTTCATGATATTAAATGATAATTGACTTATGCAAATATGAACTAATACTTCATATAATAGAATAGTAGTGTAAGCGCACCATTACTAAGTACTTTTCTTTGAATAGTTTCATTCATTTTGATACATTTCTACTTAAACAAAATCACTTAAAATCAAAATATGATTATTTCAAGAAAAGCTGCATCTGAAAAATTTTTATAATAATTCAGTTATAGTTCATTTTATGAACTAATTTTTGCAAGAAAAATTATGAATATTTCATTAAAGATAATTACAAAAAATTTTAACCAACATTTTGTTAAACTTCATAATTTTCAAAAAACTTGTATTATCTTTTGAACTTTCAACAATAACTGGCATGCTTTCTAAATTGCAATTAAATGCAACTTTTTTACAATTCGTCGCAAATAAAACCTAAGATTTGGATTCACAGCACTTAACATATAAGTTCTTAAACAAAATTTTGCAAAATATTGGAATTAATTTGTACAATTTTTGTTTTTCCCCAAAAATGCTATCAATGTTGTCCTTCATACCGTAAAATGGTCTGGAGTTAAAACAGTCAGCTTATAAATAAATGTTATGTCTGGAAAAAGGTTTTAATTGAAAAGAAATTCTCCTGAAAAAGTTGCATTATCTTTTGAATGTAGTTATGGTGCAACCTATAATGAATAGCATTAAATGAGTCAATTGTAATTTTAAAGATTTTTTCGAAAAAAACCATAATGGAGGTAGAAGATAAGAAGTTCTCATTCCTGAGAACTATTTCAAGGAATTTCTTTTAAGAGGTTTTATCAAATAATAATTTATATATATATATATAATAATTAAATAAAATTTTAGAAACAACAAAAATTCATGTAGGCTTATCAATTAGTACTTAAAGACAAAATAAATTTCAAGAACTCTGATATCCAAAAGTAACATAGTTTTTAATTTTACGTGAACCATCCAATATCTTTTAAAAGCTCGTACTTTGATAAATATTTTTTTATGATGAATTTTCAATCATGATATAATAACTTTACCAGGCAGAATAGGCAAGTGTTGATTCTATCAGCTACAAGTAAACGAACTCTTGTCAAAAACAGCTGTTCGTTGTTTCCAACAGAAACGTCAATACTACCTTGGATTTATTATATCATGATTTTCAATATACTCAATTGTCCCATAAAATTTTACAATATCCCTGTGTTTTTTTTCGTATAAATTCCGCATTTGTCTCATACCGCTGGAAAAAAAAATCTGGCAACACTCATATGACACTGGTGAATTCAATTAATTGCTACACAGATTCTTTTTCTCTCTCATTTTTTTGTCCCAAATTGTAAGAACTGAAAACAGTGTACGCTTAAGAAAAAACTTTTTTTTTTCTTTGTTTTTTTATTATTTTAATATTTAAAATTCCTTCACAATTTTCTTCAAATATCAACAATATTCCAGCAGAAAAAAGAACTGCTTAACAAATGCGTAAAATCTCATTATAGATCTCACTATATTTCCTTTGATTCTATTTTTTGAGCATTCAAATATTCTCAGTTCCTTACAAAGGCGCCCTCAAAAGATCTACGCAAAACTCATCAGGTATAACGTCATTCATACTTTGTGTCACACACCCCAATATACACACAGCAATAAATGTACCGTAACATTTTCTTGCGTACGTGCAATTTCTGCACTTTCCTTCTTACATTTTCATTTTAAGCTACGCTGTGACGCTGATATTTGCATAATATTTGACTGCGACTGCATTTCAATGTTTTAACTTACTTCTTCCTGCACGTAACCCAACATGCTGCCTGTCTGTCTGTCTATCGTTTACTTGAATATGGCAGCACTTCCGGCGTGCATTTTCTCTTGCAACGTGCTCAAAACGCTCTAAACTCAAAATGCTGATTTAGCACAAGAAAGCAGAGCGCCAGTAACGTGTTAAGGAAGCTGTTGACCTCTAAAGTGTTCAAGTGTTCAAGTGATGACAAAATAAAATAAAAGCGGAACATAAAGTAGCACATAAAAGAATTGTTGACCCTGCAAACTTGTGCATAAAAGATGCACACTTGACAGCTACGCAGTGAAATCTATTTGGTTTAATTTTTTTTTTGGAAATGGTTTTACGATTTTTTGGCATTTGGCAGATAATGCAATAGTTTTTTTAAGACAGCTATGAGATGTGACACAATAATTTTGTGACATAAACAGAGAAATTAGCTTAGATTTTGTGGTATCAATTGTGAAGAATATGGTTGGCTGCACAGGGATGTAATACAACAATTTAACCACGTTATCTAATTTTTAAAGCCATCTGATGGTCATTTGTGTTAAGTAGATCATTATATGGAATAATGATGTATGGAATACATAGCAAGTCTCTGTACAGGTTAAGTGGTGGACAGGTTAAGCGGTAGAGTTGGAGCGACTTGCAAACATTGATTTACTTCCCAGACATGAATAGAACGAGATCACGAATATCGAAAGCACGATTTTGATAGTTTATAAATCCAAGATGGCGTTCTTAATATGGCGTATGAAAGATTATCTAAAACTACCAAAATTCGATCTAACGAACTCAATCAGCGTTACCTATAGTTAATGACGTGGACGTTGAGATCTAGTTATTTAATTGTTTGAATTTGCGTCGGATACTTCCAGAATTATTTTTATTTTTTATATTTCCTTATAAATATGTATTTTGTATTTGAAACTGTCAATTGCCAAAAAGTAATTCTAACACGCGATTAAAAATTGGTGACCCAAAAACCTCATGACGAGAACTGTCATAAAGGACTTTGATAAAAAACGGAGAATTGACAGTTTTCTTGACATCTATCAACTGTCAAATACTACTTTCAATATTAGATACAAAATTAATGACACAAACACGCTTTATATTCGGAATTGAGAATTTTCATAACCCATTGGTTTCCATTTCCAAACAATTTGGGTGAATATAAGAAGTTTAAAGATATAACCATTTTGGTGAGACTGTTGTAGTTCGCTGTGACTAAAAGGGTTAAGCCTCACAGAATAAGCGAAGAAGTTTCAATATTTCTCTTTTCGATTATTAAAAGGGACATTCCACATCGTCAAACATCTGGCCTAGGAGTGCTTATGTTTGCCCGTATCGAAGAATAATGAGACAATATAAAAGACAAACTACTTACTCCTGGCATAAAAGACGATAAAGTCGCTGCCAAAATACCAGTTCTAGTGGAAATGGAATTGACAGTTGACTGAAAAACATGCCCGAGATAAGAAATTGCTTGAAATAGAAATTATGCCTTGGGGTAGAGGGTAGCTCTAACTACCATTTCAGTTCCCTAGGATCCATCAGTCATGCTCGATGGATGGCATATACTGCCCATATATAGAAAAGATCTTGATTTGACAAAAGGTGAAGTGAGTGGCCTTCGAGATATTTGCATTTCCATCTTGACAGTTCACCTAAAAGCTTGACTTAGGAGCACCAAAGCAATTGAAGCGCAAAATCAAGATAATAAATTTCTGAACGAGGCTGCTGGTTATCCTTCAATGGACCGAATTATGTCCCAACAATTGGTGAAGAGATTCTGTGGACAGCTGAGAGGTCCCCTGTGAAATCAAGCGGCAAATGGCGAATGTGATCCATGCAAACACCAAAATACATTGATTTGATTTTAATTTTTCTAACAATTTTAATAACATAATTTCTTATGTAAGATGGAGTTAGCAGTAGGTAAGCTCGGGAAAAATAAGGGGAAGAAAAATCAATGGGGGTCGGTTTCACATTTAAGCCTTGTGGAAGGAACTCTGGGAGCGGTGGAAGCCGATTTTATAAACAAATTATAAAAACAAATTTGTATAGGAGCATCCATAAAAGTTCTAAATAGAGGGTAAATATGCTGGAATTAAGTGTTAGGAAGAAAAAAACAATGGGGCCCGGTCACTCAATATTTCCTTCTTGGAGCGGTGTGGGCCAATTTCCTTCGGGTTTCTCCACCAGCGGGTAGAGATAAGGTAGGTATGTTCCCGAAAAATTTTTGGAGAAGAAAATTTAATGGGTGTCGGTCGAACATTTAATCCCTCCAGAGACTACATTTGCTAGATGGATGTCTTACCCCTCTAGGGGCAACTTTTGGGTAGTTATGGAACTCTTCGCTTAATTTTTCCTCTTTTCCCAAACTTTTATCTCAAATCCGGCACAACTTCACCCCACGCCACCCGATATGTTTTTTCAAAAGCAATTTTTTGTCGAACTTTACAAAATTTAGGGTTCCTGGGTATTAAAATCGAAAATTAGTGCACCATCCCACCCCCTATGCATATTTCCATATCCATATCCATCTCCATATCCATATCCATATCCATATCCATATCCATATCCATATCCATATCCATATCCATATCCATATCCATATCCATATCCATATCCATATCCATATCCATATCCATATCCATATCCATATCCATATCCATATCCATATCCATATCCATATCCATATCCATATCCATATTCATATCCATATCCATATTCATATCCATATCCATATCCATATCCATATCCATATCCATATCCATATCCATATCCATATCCATATCCATATCCGTATCCATATCCATATCCATATCCATATCTATATCCATATCCATATCCATTTCCATTTCCATATCCTTATCAAAATACATATCTATATCAAACATCGGAGATTTTTACGGTCAGGGCATATTAACTTTGTGCAAACGTGTGTAACACCTAGAAATAAACGAGTCCGTTATAGAAAAGTATATATATTCTTGACCAGCGTCACCTCGTGAGTCGATTTATCCATATACAAGAGCTGCACTATTGATTAATTTTAGAATCCGCACACTAACACGCCTATCCGCCAAATAAACATCAAATTGAAATGACTTTATGGAAAGCTGTATCTTTGTATGGAAAACTGTAAAGTACTCAAAAAGTACTGTCAAAGTACTGAGATATTGAGGCATGGTTCATAGCCGGAATACATTGAGCACGACAAGCGACGAGCGCCAAATGACACTTTCAATATTCATGTATTTCTTATGGGACAAATTCTTGTAGACTTGACGACGACACATCGAATGTCGTTGTCGTCGGCTGCAATTTAATTTCGATTTGACAGGCGATAAAAGGATGCTTTTTCCATAGATGACATTTGTCATTGTTTTTTTGTTATATGCTGGCTGCTCAGGTGCTTGTTTTTTGTTCGTTTGCTTTAATTTAAGCATTTTTTGCGTTTGTTTTAAATTTAAAAAGCTTAAAAAAATGAAATGCTTATTTCTATGCTTTACTTTAATTTAATTTTTTTTTTATCTTATTTGTGAGAAGCTTGTCGAGAAAAGCTCTCAGTTGTGAGGCTAGAAGAGTCATAAATACAAAAACATAAAAATTTATATCAGAAAATCATATATTGTTATCATGTTGGGAAAATTTTTTAAAAAACCTCATTTGAACGAAATATTTCGGTAGTTTCAGTTCATAGCTTGAATACATTGCATACGACAAGCGACAAGCGCCAAATGTAACTTTAAATTAACATGTATTTCTTATGGGATAACATTTTAGTGACTTTGCGACAACATTGTTGCGCGACATCGAATGTCGTTATCGTCGGCTTCAATTTAATTCCGATTTGACAGGCGACAAAACGAAGTTTCTTTCATAGATGACATTTGTGATTAATTTTTTGTTATATGTTATTAATATCAATAAATATATGTTGTCAATTAATTTTCAATAAATTCCATAAACACTTGCTGCTGAAGTTGCAGCTGTCGTGTTCATTACAATCAAGTCGCTTAACATTTCTCTACAGCGACAGTGTGGAGACATGCCGTTCGTCACTTGTTGTGTGCAATGTGTTCAAGCTATCAATCTTTCATCATTTCTCTACAACGACAGAGTGAAGACATGGTGTTCGTCGCATGTCGTTCGCAATGTGTTCAGGCTATTATCATGGTTTTCGTTTGATAAAACTTCGCATTTTTTTTCGAGGAATGAAATTTTAAAAATTATGCAAATTGTAAAATATTTCTTTTTTATATTTTGATCATTTAAACTTCAAGCTTTTTAAAATATTAAAGTTTTTAGTCGATTATGGAAACCAACCCATTTTTTTATTGTTCTGCTGTTTGCAAAAAAATGCAATATTCAGTTTACTTCAATGATAGCCCGTTATACAAAGTCATCCGCTAACACTTTGCTTATTATACGCAAATCAACTCAACTAATTTTAGCGGCCGTTCTCTTCCTGTATATCCTGCAGGCAGCTGCAGTCGTGCTTCATGCTGGCTTCAGTACTACCTCTGGCTGCTGTCGAGTGAGTGAGTGGCTCGTGTCACTTTCTTACAAATTTTCTACAAAAATCACTTCCTTTTCTTTCTTTCATTCTACTACTACTACTTACTTAACATTATTTTTCTTTAGTTTTTTTTGTGCTATATATTTTTTTTCTTATAACACTCATACCTAAGTGCGAAAACATGTTTAAGTGTTCGAATTTTCGAAGCTAAGTGGTATTTTACTGCTTTAAGGTTCATATTATTTCCGTAGAGTTCTTTGCTTTATCTCTGCAAGTTGAAAAATTTTGCATTTTATTTTTTTTTGTCACAATCTTCTCGTTTAAGTTAATAAATGTTGTATTAAGAAAATCAGTCAGCAAGTTATAGCCGGTCAGGCGTAACTGTGTGACATGCACTACAACCCTGTCTAAGTATTAAGTTTCTAAAAGCTATCAGTCTGGCAGCACTGAACTGACATTATGGGCGCTCTTCAGTGACACCAACCGCCAGTACATAAATATAAATTGAAAATGTTGAGCTGCAGTTGTGCGGTGTTTTCTATGTTTTTTTTTTCAATTTTCTTTCTTTTTTCAATTTTCCAACACGCATTGCACGCCATTCATACACATGAACAGAGTTTGGCTGATTTTTACTCGCTATTCAAAAAAACAGCGCAAGAATATAAAATCACACGTTATTGCATTCAAGAGATAATCGCCGAAAAAGAGCAAAAAAACCAAAAAGGTGGCAAACTGCACACGTGGGATGTCTTTTGAAATTGCAAAAATCTATAGAGAATTGAAATACGAAGAAAATATTGAATGAAGCTGGAAAAAAATGCAGCTGGCAACCTTGCAGCATATACAAAGTATAAGAAAAAAAAAAATAAAAAAATTAATTGAAATGAAATTTCTTTAGAGGCAAAAATTGATTAAATTAAAGTTGACAATGTTGGCAGCATGTCTGGCCTTTTGGCCTTTCGATGGTAACACTGTTCTAGAGCATTTTTGCAACAGAGGAAATGTAATATATTTTTGAAAGAGGAACTCATGCAGACCATTTTTGCTGAAGACATTATAATTAAAAAATATGATGCAAAAAAAAAAAAATTGCCTCTGCAAACAAAAGGATCTTAACTATTCTCTATTTGATAGCATATTTGAAAGGATATATGGGAAAAATATTTGTTAATTTTATACAGAAAAAGCTCAAGTTTTGCTTTACCAAAAGTTAAAATGTGCCTTAAAGTATGCAATAAATAATTTGGTGATCATCAGTTCTCGTCAGCTGCATGTTTTCTTGCTATATTTCTTCATATAATTCAGCTCTTAGCAAATCTTCTGCAAAGTAGAGTCCTTACTAGAGGTTTTTAGTCCGGCACTCTTTAGAGCAGGTGCATTTAATCTATACGAAAATACTTTTAGTGGATACTTTTTTCTGTGAACTTTTTCATGAATTTTGATACGCTCTCTGCATTTTAATAATACATATTTGCTGCACGTATTGTTTTATTCTAATTTAGCGCAATTGTCGTTGACAAAAAAAAAATCAAGCCAGCTTTTGTGTCATAGCAATTACGTTGAAAATAATTTCCTGTTCACAAAAAAAAAAAAAAAACGAAGCCACACCAAAAACTGCACGCAAACTGCTCAAATCTGTTGCCAATTTCTTGCTAATATTTTTTTCTGCCTCTTGTTCTCAATATTTTTCTAGCATTCATTGATATTCTAGCCGCAGTCATGGACAACATCCGGTTATGATATGATTTTTCATCAAATCACCAGCAACAACAACAACAACAATAACAACAACAGTCAGCCAATGAATTTTTTGTGGTTTTTCTATTGGTTTTCTTTTGATATCTTTTGGCTGATGAAATTGTTAAAACCACAAAAATGACAAATGTTCCCACATGACAACCAATACCAAAACAAAAAAAAAAAAAACAAGAGCAAAATCTATAAAAAAACACACACAAAAAATAAAAAAACAACATAACAAAAATTCTAGCAAAATAATGAAAAATCTCGAAAATCGCTCATAGCACAGCCGACAGCCACGGGGCAAGGATCAGCCACAAAAACATAACCAAAAACAAAACCAAAGCGATAACAACAACAACAACCACTACAATAACAAGAAATAATAACGACCACAGAAAACAAGCAATTCACTGATGCGCAGAATAATATACGTAAAGGAGCTGAAGAAATCTCGAGGAAGAATTGAAATTGAATCCTTGCGGGTGCGGATAACGACAGTGGGCAAAAATGCGAAAAAAAAACAAAATAACAACAACAACAATTGCTGCAAAAACCACTTGACAACAACAAACCGAACAACGGTACTTCACTGAAGTGGGGTCAGTTACGTTAAAATGGTTTGGTCACATCGCTGGCGCCTGCAGTTATGCAACTGATAACCGTCTGGAGTGGAATAATATTATGAGTGACCATATTACAAAAATATTACAACAACAAACTAAAAAACAAAAAAAAAAAACAACTTGAACTTTTTGGCAAAAATATTAAATTATTTGATTTGAACAAAGAGCGAGAAATGCACAGGCTGAGAAGAGAAAAGAATTGGGAGAAAAGCAGAAAAAAAGGATTCTCTGTGGATATTAATTTCAGCACAAATGACAAAAAAGGAAGCAACTCAAGGAATAAAAAAGACGAAGTTCAATAAAAGTGAAAATAAAGATACAAAAAGAGGTACAGATAGAGATAGAGATAGAGGTAGAGATAGAGATAGAGGTAGAGGTAGAGGTAGAGGTAGCGGTAGAGGTAGAGGTAGAGGTAGAGGTAGAGGTAGAGGTAGAGGTAGAGGTAGAGGTAGAGGTAGAGGTAGAGGTAGAGGTAGAGGTAGAGGTAGAGGTAGAGGTAGAGGTAGAGGTAGAGGTAGAGGTAGAGGTAGAGGTAGAGGTAGAGGTAGAGGTAGAGGTAGAGGTAGAGGTAGAGGTAGAGGTAGAGGTAGAGGTAGAGGTAGAGGTAGAGGTAGAGGTAGAGGTAGAGGTAGAGGTAGAGGTAGAGGTAGAGGTAGAGGTAGAGGTAGAGGTAGAGGTAGAGGTAGAGGTAGAGGTAGAGGTAGAGGTAGAGGTAGAGGTAGAGGTAGAGGTAGAGGTAGAGGTAGAGGTAGAGGTAGAGGTAGAGGTAGAGGTAGAGGTAGAGGTAGAGGTAGAGGTAGAGGTAGAGGTAGAGGTAGAGGTAGAGGTAGAGGTAGAGGTAGAGGTAGAGGTAGAGGTAGAGGTAGAGGTAGAGGTAGAGGTAGAGGTAGAGGTAGAGGTAGAGGTAGAGGTAGAGGTAGAGGTAGAGGTAGAGGTAGAGGTAGAGGTAGAGGTAGAGGTAGAGGTAGAGGTAGAGGTAGAGGTAGAGGTAGAGGTAGAGGTAGAGGTAGAGGTAGAGGTAGAGGTAGAGGTAGAGGTAGAGGTAGAGGTAGAGGTAGAGGTAGAGGTAGAGGTAGAGGTAGAGGTAGAGGTAGAGGTAGAGGTAGAGGTAGAGGTAGAGGTAGAGGTAGAGGTAGAGGTAGAGGTAGAGGTAGAGGTAGAGGTAGAGGTAGAGGTAGAGGTAGAGGTAGAGGTAGAGGTAGAGGTAGAGGTAGAGGTAGAGGTAGAGGTAGAGGTAGAGGTAGAGGTAGAGGTAGAGGTAGAGGTAGAGGTAGAGGTAGAGGTAGAGGTAGAGGTAGAGGTAGAGGTAGAGGTAGAGGTAGAGGTAGAGGTAGAGGTAGAGGTAGAGGTAGAGGTAGAGGTAGAGGTAGAGGTAGAGGTAGAGGTAGAGGTAGAGGTAGAGGTAGAGGTAGAGGTAGAGGTAGAGGTAGAGGTAGAGGTAGAGGTAGAGGTAGAGGTAGAGGTAGAGGTAGAGGTAGAGGTAGAGGTAGAGGTAGAGGTAGAGGTAGAGGTAGAGGTAGAGGTAGAGGTAGAGGTAGAGGTAGAGGTAGAGGTAGAGGTAGAGGTAGAGGTAATTTTTTTTGTTGTACACTCGCTATTGTATAACACGAGCTTTTTTTTAAATTTTTTTTTTTCGTTTTTTATGAATTTTTAAAGTTAATGTTTTCTTGGAAAAAACCCACTTTCAAATTTGGAACATCGCCAAAAATTTAAAAAAAGCTGTCATAAGATAACCAATTTTGTAAAGGTTTAAAAAAGTAATTTTTTTTCCAGATCGGACAATTTTCCAGATCGGACAAAAACCCAGCGCTGCAGTTACGTTTTTTTCTCTGCCGCCATTTTGGAGCTCTATAAAATCATGTTGTGAATATATTTTTTGATTTTTTTTTTGTAATTTTTCAATTCTCTACAATAATGAAAAAAACAATTTTTGGAAAATGTTTTTTTTGACTGAGTTATGAATTTTTAAATAAAGGTCTGTTTTCTCTGCAGCGAATGTTATGTCCCACCTTAATAAATGGTTTTGAGCGTACCTCCGTCCCGCGCATGGTTTTTAACTGCGATTTCGGACTTCTAACGCCAACTCAATATCCATATCCATATCCATATCCATATCCATATCAATATCAATATCCATATCCATATCCATATCCATATCCATATCAACATCCACATCCATATCCAAATCCATATCCATATCCATATCCATATCCATATCCATATCCATGTCCATATCCATATCCATATCCATATCCATATCCATATCCATATCCATATCCATATCCATATCCATATCCATATCAATATCCATATCAACATCCACATCCATATCCAAATCCATATCCATATCCATATCCATACCCACATCCATATCCATAGCCATATGCATAAACATATCCATATCCATATCCTTATCCATATTCATATCCATATTCATATCCATATCCATATCCATATCCATATCCATATCCTTATCCATATTCATATCCATATTCATATCCATATCCATATCCATATCCATATCCATATCCATATCCATATCCATATCCATATCCATATCCATATCCATATCCATATCCATATCCATATCCATATCCATATCCATATCCATATCCATATCCATATCCATATCCATATCCATATCCATATCCATATCCATATCCATGTCCATATCCATATCCATATCCATATCCATATCCATATCCATATCCATATCCATATCCATATCCATATCCATATCAATATCCATATCAACATCCACATCCATATCCAAATCCATATCCATATCCATATCCATACCCACATCCATATCCATAGCCATATGCATAAACATATCCATATCCATATCCTTATCCA
Source organism: Tetanocera ferruginea (assembly GCA_958299015.1). Classification (NCBI taxonomy): domain Eukaryota; kingdom Metazoa; phylum Arthropoda; class Insecta; order Diptera; family Sciomyzidae; genus Tetanocera; species Tetanocera ferruginea. The sequence continues at coordinate 122,787,410 of OY282643.1, read as the reverse complement.
TATTCATATCCATATTCATATCCATATCCATATCCATATCCATATCCATATCCTTATCCATATTCATATCCATATTCATATCCATATCCATATCCATATCCATATCCATATCCATATCCATATCCATATCCATATCCATATCCATATCCATATCCATATCCATATCCATATCCATAGCCATATGCATAAACATATCCATATCCATATCCTTATCCATATTCATATCCATATTCATATCCATATCCATATCCATATCCATATCCATATCCATATCCATATCCATATCCATATCCATATCCATATCCATATCCATATCCATATCCATATCCATATCCAAATCCATATCAATAACCATATCCATATCCATATCCATATCCATACCCATATCCATATCCATATCCATATCCATATCCATAACCATATCCATATCCATATCCATATCCATATCCATATCCATATCCATATCCATATCCATATCCATATCCATATCCATAACCATATCATACAACCATATCCATTCATATCCATATCCACATCCATATCCATAGCCATATGCATAAACATATCCATATCAATAACCATATCCATATCCATATCCATATCCATATCCATATCCATATCCATATCCATATCCATATCCATATCCATACCCATATCCATATCCATATCCATATCCATATCCATATCCATATCCATATCCATATCCATATCCATATCCATATCCATATCCATATCCATATCCACATCCATATCCATTGCCATATACATAAACATATCCATATCCATATCCATATCCATATCAATAACCATATCCATATCCATATCCATATCCATAACCATATCCATATCCATATCCTTATCCATATTCATATCCATATTCATATCCATATCCATATCCATATCCATATCCATATCCATATCCATATCCATATCCATATCCATATCCATATCCATATCCATATCCATATACATATCCATATCCATATCCATATCCATATACATATCCATATCCATATCCATATCCATATCCATATCCATATCCATATCCATATCCATATCCATATCCATATCCATATCCATATCCATATCCATATCCATATCCATATCCATATCCATATCCATATCCAAATCCATATCAATAACCATATCCATATCCATATCCATATCCATATCCATATCCATATCCATATCCATATCCATATCCATATCCATATCCATATCCATATCCATATCCATATCCATGTCCATACCCATATCCATATCCATATCCATATCCATATCCATATCCATATCCATATCCATATCCATATCCATATCCATATCCATATCCATATCCATATCCACATCCATATCCATAGCCATATGCATAAACATATCCATATCAATAACCATATCCATATCCATATCCATATCCATATCCATATCCATATCCATATCCATATCCATATCCATATCCATATCAATAACCATATCCATATCCATATCCATATCCATATCCATATCCATATCCATATCCATATCCATATCCATATCCATGTCCATATCCATATCCATATCCATATCCATATCCATATCCATATCCATATCCATATCCATATCCACATCAATATCCATAGAGGTGGAGGTAGAGATCGAAAGATTAGAAAGGTTAGAGAGTTAAGATAACGTCCAAATTTTGTTTTTTGTTTAGATAAAATCGCATCAGTTCATTCAAGTAAATAATTTTTATCGCTAAGATGCATTCAAGTCTTTCTATGTTAAGAATAATTTGTGCGCATTAGACTTGCCTCCGTTTTCTCATGTTTTTGTGCAAAATGTTTAATCAAGTTGAACCATAACAAAATCCCATTTACGATTTATCTAGTTGTGCAGTGAAAAATGTTAAGTTCACACATGTAGTGTGAGTCAGTATCTGATGAGATATTAAATGAATGTCTGCACAATTTTTTTTTCTCACTTTGCTATATTTCTACGTTTTCTTCAACCATCAATGAAGTGATGGAAGGAACTTTATTGCCAACGCTTCATCACCAACACACTGAAACTCAATGCCAAGGCGTCTTTCATTATGTGTAGCAAAAACTATTTGTCAAACCTTTGGCGGTCCATCTGCTAACTTATCTAGTATATTTTTTGTATTTTTTTTGCTATATTATTTTATGCTGTTATTTTTTTCTATATATCTCCATTGCTTCATTTATCTTTCTAGTGACGCAACTAAATAAATCTATTTGAAGAAAATTCAATTGCAAACATTGACTTTTATACAACAACTTTGAACACAGAGCAATTCACTTGGACACACACACACACACACACAAGCCAACATTAATACATACAAACCTGATGGCATTGGTTGTTGTAATGAATGCAACATTTACACATAACTTCATACATCTATTTATGTACATTTACTGTAAATATGCTGTGGAAAGCAATTTATTTTCTTATATCATATAAAATAAGAGAAAAATCGTAGGAAAAAAAAAAAACAATAAAAAAATGTCATGCAAGAAAAAATAGTCGTTGCATAGTAACTGCAGGATTTTATCATTTATGCTATTCATGCCATGATTGCAGCTACATGCAACTGATGGCAGTAATACGCTTTACACTCAATTTTGACTTCAGTTTATATTAAGACTAAAAAATGTGCATTTTTATTTGTGAGAAAACTTAAAGCAAGTGGCTAAAAAAAGGATATAAAAATGCAAATACTTCTTTTTATTGGCATGCATTAAGTATTTTAGGGTCAATATTTTAAGACTGCATATAAGAAGCGGTCAAGAAATTTTCATATACAAAAATTTTGCCTGAAAAATTAAAATAAAATTGCTTATGCGATTTAGAAAAATGCGTACTACTTAATAAATTGTTTCTGAAAACCTTTTAATATTCAATATAAGATGATTTCGTTAAAATTCTCAGAAGTTTAGGGATACCTATTTTGAAGCCAACACAGCTTCCTACAACTTTTTGTTTCATAAAAATATACCCTCAGTTCTTAAGCTTTCTGTGAAATCAGCTCCTCCGCAATCATTCCTTCCTTAGCCTATAAAAAACACAAATCAAAAACAATCTGCCAAATTTTGTCTCTTCACCAAAGGGTGCACAGCTAAAAATAAAAACAAATTTCTACCCTAAAATGCTATTTCTACAGCAATAAATTCGATTTTCACTGATTGAGCCTGCGACAATTAATATCCGGCGTATTAAAATGCCCGCCGGCGTTATGAGGAAGGAAATCACTTAAATGCATTTTGCGGTATGTTAGCAGGCATATAAATATGCATAAAAAAAAATCAATTGATTTGAGGCAGATATGCTGCACAGCTTTTGAAATAGAGTTGCCAACATAATTTCTACATTATAAAATTTTTTACACATTATAAAGGCGTCAAATCTAAATAAGTTAAAAAACTTCACTTAAAATAAATCTTTGCTGATAAACATACAAAGAGTGACGGACGCATTGCTGCGCTGCGTTATTGAGTTAAAGCTCTTAACCGCTAAGCCTCGCTGATAAAATTTCGAACAGAATATAGAATAACACCTACTTCAAAAATAGTTCCAACACTCTCTAAAATAAATTTTCATAGATAAATTAAAAAAATGCGTTAAAAAAAAGAAACCACAGCGCTGTGTTGCGTTATTGAGTTAAAACATTTAACTGCGTTACTGCGCTGATACATTTATTTTCATTAAAGAAACACAAAAGCGTAGTTAACCGAATCTTTTCTCGCTCGTTCGAAATCTCGAGTTATACGTTCACGGAACAGACAATTCGACCCAAGTATATGCCAGAATATTTTCGAAAAACCATCCGTGAATTAAAAGGGCAAAAAGACGCCAGTGAATATTAAAGTGATTATTTTTTTGCTTTCATTCTGTTTTATGAAACCAGATACGAACGTCATTAACCCATAGTAAAATCACTTGTTGCTCAAATAGAAGAGTTCAAATAAAGAAATTCTTTCGAAATAGAACTCAAACAACAAGTGGATCAAAGCGAATATCACGCAATACTTTTGATGAATTGATGTGGCGACTTAAAAACATAAAGTAAGAAGACCTTAAAATTTTAAGAGCTGGTTTACGTTAGCCTCACTCAACCGACTGATTTTTATGTGAGCCCGCTGTCAAATGTTCACACATATTACTCTCCTGACTTTGAGTCTGATAAACTCGCACCAACAATTCTTTGCTTTCAGAGATATTAACAAAAATAGCAATAAACTACGAATGTCTTTACAAAGGAAATAGAAGAGAGTCGCGAAATTTTAAAGTTTTTGAAACTCTTGCCTCATCTCTTCTATAACCATCAAAGTGAGTCGGTTGATTGAGGCCAGTGCACTTAGAAAAATATCAACTGTAATATGAACAGTCGGCGTCTGTTATTTCAAAACACTGTTAGGTTAAATGTTTTGCGTTGCAGTTAACAGTTTTCTTTTTTGAATGAACGTTTCAAAGCATTTTGGTGCTGTTAAAATCATGTTTAAATATTTTTGTTTTTTGTTGAAATGTCTGTCTTCTCTTAGCAATAGCTTTTAAGTGTGTTTTGCTATAAAAACCTTATCGTTATCAATATAAAAAATTTTTGCGAAAAACGGAAATTACTTTTTAATCTGCGTTCAAAATTAATCTGGAATTGCCTTTTTAAAATTTTGTGTAAGCTGGTGTTATAACCGAAAACTTTAAATTTTTTGTTTGGCTACATAACAGCAAGGTATGATACATATTTTGATACGGAAAAATTGTAGTGAGTGGCAACTCTGGTCATATTTCATCTCTCGCTGACTCTTTTGAAATTTTTGAGTTCTTCTATGAGTTTTTGTGGCGACCATGAAATAGCAAATGTCTACTCAAAGATACAATTACATAGGTAGCGTTGACAGCATTTATTTTACCATGAAAGCTGATGCAATATACGGCACTGTATTTAATATCAGTCCAAGCTTACGACTAATAAAAAATTTTCTTTTTTTAAATGCATTTTTATGTGCATCAAGTTTTGAGTCAACAGTTTCCATTTGTTGAGTTCGCCTCATTGATATAATATGATTGATATAATATGAGGTATAAAGAACTTATAATAAAAGTATAATGCAATTATTATTATTTTTTTTTTATAATGCTATGTACATATGGGCATCTCCCAGTGGCACGGACGTGACATTCGCACGGTTTTAATTACTCGAAAAACAAGAAAGAAACAAAATGAGCCGATATGTATTAAAGTGTTCTAACGCGACGAAAGAGTGCTACATTTTATAGAAATATTGGCGAGATTTAGTACAAATTAGTACAAAGTAATAAGCAATCAGTCAATGGAACGGACACGACAAAAAATATAAGTTTTTTTAAGCTCGTATAGAAATATGCAAAATTTTGCTAATTTTGAGAACTTTTTTTTATATATAATATACATGTTAATGGAGGTCAAAGGATAACTATTCTTCGTAGACTTATGAAATATAAGAATTATCTCTTATCTTTTTTTAAATAGATATAGCACGAATACGGACGTGACATCATGGACGCGATAAATTTTTCTACAGTAGTAAAATACTGTAAGGATGTTCATTATAAATTTTAATAAAAATACATCATAATAAGTTGAATTCAAGTTACAATAGCAGTAATACTAATCAAAATAAAAAAAAAATAAAGTTAAAAGCTGTTAGAGTGCTTTATTTTAATGTTTTTCTTCACTTTTGGTGGACCTTTTTTGGGAGATGCCCATATGTATTGGGAGTTAAGTCTGAGTTACTAATACAAAGCTGAGTTTAGCTATTAAAACTCTTGAGCTACCAGAGCTACTTGAGCTTAGATAAACTCTTGAGCTACCAGCATAAATATGAACGATTTAAGCAAGTTTAACTCATTATGTTATCTGAGCTTTTAATAACTTATCATAGAAAATGCCTAAAACTATCCAAAAAAAATATATGTCAGTTTGATCAGTTTTCTTTTTTAACAAAAAATGAGTATGTTCAGTAATATTTTCGACAAAAAATGCGTACACTGAGGGAAATATGTGTTGAAATTAAATGAAATTGTGTTCATTTTAAACGAATTTGTTTTTCAAATAGAACTTGAAACAAATTCATTTAAATTAAACACAACTGTTCTTAAAGTTAAATTTAAAACAAGGGTTTTTGTTTTTAAAACAATGTTTTTAAATAAGAAAACAAATTTAAAACAAAAATTTTTAAATTTAAAACAAATGTTTTAAAGCAGAGATGCCCAGCGCTTAACTCTTTCCACTCTTTGCACTCTTTACAACAACTTCGATGTTTTCATGATTGTTGTTATTCGACGAATTCAGTTTGAAGTAAAATCATTGCCTGTTATTCCTTTGTTGTTTTTTTAAGAGCCATCAAATGACGATATCTTGCATTTGCATATTGTTGTTTTTGTGTGTTCAACAATTTAACTTGTGCGCTTGGGCTCGGTCAGCATTCGTGTTGTTGTTTGTATGTCCTTTTGTTATTTTGCTTGGGCACTGCCAGCATTCGTGTTGTTGTTTTAAACATGCTTCACTCTTTACAACAACTTCAATATTGCAATGATTATTGTAATTCGCCGAATTAAGTTTTCAGCTTCACCCTTACTTCTTATTACTTTATTGTTGTTTTTGCGCACGTTGAAGGATTCGTGTTGTTGTTTTGTGTGTTCAATATTTATGAAATTTTGCACTGGCGCAGATGTAGGTTTTAATGCTCGTTGTTGTTTTTATGTGTTTTTGTTGTGAGAAAAATTATTGTGCCACGAATTCAAAGATTTGTTGTTGTTGTTGTCTTTTTGTTGTAATTGTTGTAGCACTCTTCAAATAATTTTTCTGGGCATCACTGTTTTAAAGCATAATTTTTCGATGCCATTTTTTAAGTTTTTCCGATTTTTTGATGACAGATTCGTAATCAGCGACCCTTGGGACCCTCCGAATACCGAATCTCAACTCCTTTCAATGAAGTTTGCATTTTAAATATTTCAATATTGAAAAACTGAATTAGTTTTTATTTTATTTTATGTTCGATATTTTTCAAACCAATGAAAATTTAAAATTCAAAAAATGTCAAAGAAAGTTTCAAAGAAATAATGAATGAAAAAAAATTGAAAGGAGTGTATAGTTGAAATTTAAGCACAATTGTTTTAAATTTTGTTTTGTAGAAACGCAAAGGCGTTATATTTATATTTTAAAAATGTTTGTTTAATTTTAAAGTATGTTTTTTTTCTCAGTGTACGTTCAAAAATATTTTTGGCGAAAAATTAGTACGTTCAGTAATATTTATTTCTGACGAAAGAAACTTTTTTTCTAAGAAACGTCAAAATAGAAAAGCTGTTTATTAACTAAAGGAATATGTGCTTTCTACTGAGTGTTTCTGGTTCATAGTTTCGTAAAAATTTGATTAAAAAAACTGAAAAAAGAATTAGACACTTGAAGAATATTAAGTGTTTATTCAAATTTTCTTACTTTCTTCAAAAAAAATAGCAATAATTCCAATGAAGTTGGCCCATCTTCATCATCAGTATTAGATGATTAATTTTGTTTTGTGATCACAGCAGCTCTATTTCAATATATTTATTCACTCAATCGTATTATTTATATATATTTTAGGTTTTATAAAAATTGCCTCTGAATTCATATTTTTTATTTATTAAAGTTTTCCACAAATCAATATTAAGCAAAGCTACTGAAGCCAAGGGAACAAAAATGTTAACGAAATAACGTCAAACTCAACTCAACTCAATTCTGCCGCGGTATCTCTGTGTGATTAACTTCAGTTAAAAATATGTTACGACTTTGTTAATCTTTATTATTTTATTTATTATTAAATAATTAGAAATTAAAAATTAAAAAATGAATTTTGAAAATCAAGTATCATGAACATTTTGTTCGCTTTTCGCTTTGGGAAAAACATGGGGAAAAGCATTGAATCAAATTAAATCACTTTATAAACAAAACATGGCAACTCTTTATCTAGTCTGTCGCTCTCACTGAAGGGTAGCTTGCAAAACAACAAAATCGTCATGCAAAAACAGCAAAATGTGGTTAATTATAAATTTGAAAAAAATATTGAATTTAAGTTCTAATGAAATTTTGCACAGTTTCGAGGAATTTTTGTGCAATTACAAAAGTGTTTAAGAATAGCCGCGGGTAACAATTTGCTACTCAAAATGAGAGTGCTAATTATTTTGTGAAGAGTGCACGTTGTAGGGTTTAATGGATAAGTGTCTTTCGGCAGGATAAGTAAATTACGACTCTTGATAAATAAAATGAGTAAAGTTATAAGCAATTTCTTTTTAAGTGTTAATTTTGTGGGAATAAATTTTTAATTGAAATTACATTTGATTTTTAGCCCAAAGTAGACGCAATTGACACTTGATAATAAATTTAAGATTTGAAGTTTTTGGGTTAAGAACAAGTAGAAAACTCAAGATAAAATAAATAAGCAAACAAGTGTTTAAATTGACAAAGACATCTTCAAAATGAGTGGGAAGTATCATGATAGAATAATAAGACAGACTCATATTAATATGGCTGCTCAAATGTCTAGTTTTACACAAACAATGCTGTGAGTGCTATAAACGTCAAACGAAAAGGTAACAACAACAATTAGAGCAACTCGAATTCGAACAGCTGATTTTGATATCTAGCTCACTTCATCTCCAATATGCGCCTACCTTGGTATTCTATCATGGGATGTATAACATAGCTTCTCACATCTTAAAAAATGAGAGACTCGTTAAGATAAACGTTCAATTAGAAGACCTCAAAAATGTTAATTTAACAGAATTTAAGCACCAAACGAGAGATGAAACAAAAAAAAAATGTGTCTCATCTGCTTTTTTTTTGCAAAGAGCAAAGTGATCTCGCTCTCAGATGAAAATGTTTATTAAGAGAATTAAGATTTTTGTTCACATTTCTTAGAAAATACTAGCGAATTTTTTTTTTTTTGCAAAATAAAAAAATATTTTATAGACATCGTTACCGTTGCTTTATTAACATTCCAACAAACTGCCGCCAGGTGTTGCCACAAACATTGTCCAAATTCTGTAACAAAAACCCACACTTACCGTCGCGACATACAAGCAAAGATAACGTAACGTAAATTAGTGCGCCAACATTTATTTATGTGTCAGCAGCGTTGCCACTGTGTGCTAAAAACATGACAAAGATGTATAAATAAACTAAAATAAGTGGAGAAAAAAACAATTTTTGAAAAAAAAAAATAATAAAACAAAACAAAATACATGGAAGGCATAACAGCAAAATTAAGATAAGCTGCTCAAAGCTATTCTGTAGGGAGCTTGAAATTTAAGCTAACAGGCTGTCATGGAGCCTGACTTCAGGCAACCGCGTGTGCTTCACAGTTACAGCAGTGTTTGTTTTTAAAGCTTTAACGTAAAATATATAAGTTTAAAAGCGACTGTTACAAACGTTCAAGGTTAAGGCATTACAATTTTCGATGCAGTTGGAATAAAATTTAAACAGTTTAATAATAAGTGACATTTTTTTAATTAATTTTTTGCTTTTGGATGGAACTTAAAGCTTAACTTATGCAAGGCATTGAACCTTCTTTAGCAATATTAGAAGTAAGAAATATTTAAAATTAAATTAAAAAAATTTATTTTCGATAATGAACAAATATTGATTTTTTTAGGGTCTGAGAAAAGTTCGTAAAGATACAAAATTTCAACATTTTTTTAGCCAAGATTTGTGTGCTTATCTTGGGTATGAATTTTGAAGGAAAAGCAAAGTATAAGCAAACAACTTGATTTTTTTTTACCAAAAAAGGAGAAACAAAACCGTTTAGGAGAAACAAAACCGCGCCATGTGCATTAGACCATATCCAAAAAATTAATTTCGCCGCACACCTAAGCTAATCTTAAGCGTTAATGAAAGAAAGTTTCGAAAAAAAATTTATTTTTTTTTGACTGAACTTCATTTGTTGACCGAACAACATCACAAATTAATTTTCTTTTTATTTAAATAAATTTTCTTTGTAAGAGTTTAAGGTGGGACATAACATTCGCGGCAGAGAAAACAGACCTTTTTTAAAAAATTCAGAACTCAGTCAAAAACAAACATTTTTCCAAAATTTCTTTTATTATTGTAGAGAATTGAAGAAATTATAAGAAAAAACATTCAAAAAAATATATTTTTCACTCCAACATGGTTTTATAGAGCTCCAAACTGGCGGTAGAAAAAAAAAACGGGGCCTCGTGGTTGCCGCTCTGGGAGTCTCAAAAATTGTCCGATCTGGAAAAAAATACGTTTTTAAATCTTAACAAAATTGGTTATCGTATGACTTTATTTTAAATTTTTAAATTTTTTTTCAATTTTTGGTGATGTTCCAAATTTGAAAGTGTGTTTTTTTCGAAAAAAGAAAATAAATATTGACTTTAAAAAAAATTAATATACCCCTTACGCAGTACGCGTGGGGGTATAAAAAAACTCGCGTGTAGCAACGTACACGTGGCAGAAGTGAAACTTCTTTAACAGTAAGAAATAAGAGAGATTTTAGTGTGAAATAGAGAGCGAAAGTATCTGAAAAGAAATTCAATCAATACGAAATGGAATAATAATTTGTTGATTCAATATTTGCATCCAGGGACCGTACCGAATATGATTTTTGTCGAAAGTGTCACATATTAACTTTTATCTCTTAATTTTTATTTTTTCCGACAAAAATAACAGTTTTTTGTGCCTTATAGTTTTTTTGATCAAAAATAACAGTTATTTTCTGCCATTTATTTTTCGGTCAAAAATATCAGGTAATTTATATTTGTTCCAGTCATTTTACCGATAAAAAAATTTTGATATTATTATTTTCATCTCATCGGTGAGACATTTTCACATGGTGTCAACAGTTCAATCTGTCAAGCGGCCTTTAAGAAAACACAAATTGCTTGATATTTTTGACCGAAAAAATTAAAGTCACAAAATAACTGCTATTTTTGACCGATAAAATAAAAGTCAAAAGTAACCTTTATTTTTCCTCAATATACCAGGCAAGAAATTAACTTTTAAAGAATCAGTTTCAAATTTAAAAGCGACTTAATATTCGTGAGGCTGAGGACATTTGTAACATAATGGTATATTTGAAAAAGTCTTTCGACCATTTTTTTCATTTGAAAATTGTAAAATAACAGTTATTTTCGTTCCTTGTTTTAGTTCAGTTGGTGTTTTAGTTGCTTTCGAATGTCTTCTCAACACTGTTACTTTTTGAATGCTGGATTGCATTTGCATAGTACTCTTTGAAGGAGCCTCCGAAAGCAGAGGTAAATCTTGTTCATTATTACCTCCTGCTTCCTGATCATAAAAATTTCTATGTTGATAGAGGGCCTCATAAAGCAGCGAACGTTGATTGTTGAGTGTATCAACTTGGTTGGCTTTAAAATTTTGTTGAGATGCATTAGTGTGTTTTTTGGGGATTGGTTCTTTGTAGATTCACCAAAATACACTGATGTTTCGTAAAAATGCATTTTGAAACTCAGCCGTTGTTGCAATCACCTTACCTTCATCATTAGTTGCAGACCCAGCAGCGGCTGTATTCTTAAGAGCTCTAATTCGCTCTCTATATTCACGAACGCGTTCTGCTCCTGTTTTAGCTATTTTTCTATTTTTTTTTCCGTGCATACTTGTAGGATGAAAATTAATGTTACGGTTATGTTAATAATGTAATGTTAATGTTAATCTAAAGTTAATGTTATTTTCATTATGTTACGTGTTCACTTTTAATAACATTTTGTTAGACGTGTTTCATGTGCCCACGTGGCGTAAGGGAATAGATTTCGTCTTATAAGCAACGATGTTCGAGGCTCAATTCTTGGCAGCGGCAATAATTTTTTTTTAATTTTCATATTAATTGAAAACGTTAGCCTAGCGTCACGAAAAATGACCTTGAAATTTCACTCGCCGCCAAAGAAGTTTCATTTCAAAAATTAAAATTTCTATTGACTTCAAAAAAAAATTAAAAAAATTTTTAAATTCATAAGAAATCTAAAGTTTCAAAAATTGGTTAACGTATGACAGGAGCTTTTTTTTAATTTTTTTTCAATTTTTGGTGATATTTCAAATTTGAAAGTGTGTTTTTTTCGAAAAAAATATTGACTTTAAAAATTTATAAAAAATTTAAAAATTAAAAAAAAGCTCATGTCATACGATGGCGAATCAAGTTTAAAAAAATTAAAAAAAAAAAATTTCGTCAAAAAATGAACCCGCTGGTGCCGCAACCAGTACGAAAAATATGGTTTTGAGATAAACGCCTTCAATGTTTGTGAACAAAAAAAAAAAAAAAATAGGCGAAAATTAAAAATGCGCTCTCACTAATTCGGCTGTTACTTTTGAAGCCGTAGGAATTTTTCAATGAAATTTTCTTGTTTTTTTCTTAGAATCTTAAGAATATTTACTAAAATACAAATTATAAAATTTTGGACGATTTCAAAAACGGCCATTGTCATGTCCCCCCCTTAATGGGTTTTTGAGGCTTCAATTGTATTTCTGTAGAATTGTACATTAAAATGTTAGATTCAGATAAGAACGTTTTTGGTGGATATTTTATAAAAATAATACGATATGACAAAAAATTTAAGAATATGCAAAAAAATTTAAAAAATTTTTTTTAAACATTTCTAATGGAAATTGTGAAAAATTTCTGTAATAAAAGTTTAATAATTTTTTATGGGCTTTCCATTTCGGAAATTAAAATGGTACGCTAAAATAGAAAAACTGAGCTCCGGTGGGTCAATACTATAAGAGGTCAACTGCGGTCAATGAGTTTTAGAGACAAAAAATAGGCCTTTCTAAGGCAAAAACAAAAACATATCATTCTTTCAGATCGGACGGTAAATACCGAAGTTATAAAGATATATGGCGATGCGCGACTCTTAGTTTGGTAAACATTTTTTTTCAAAACCGAAATTTTTTTTTTTGTTTTCCTATAAGGCGTATTATATGGGTATTTTTCCGATCCAAAAAAAAAAAAATATGCAGAAATAGTTTTTAAGAGTTCCTCTCAACTTTGAAGTCGGTGTCCATCTTAATGTATGTGTGTTTTTTAGTCATAGATTCCGAAACCGGTAAAATAATTTCTACGACACTTTCAGGGAGAAATCATTGAAAGTATTGCTTTGAAGTTTGGTACCGATTGAACAAAGTGGCGTGGCACATACCATACCACCAAAATTTTCAATATCAAATAGCTTTGGAAGTACAGGTCGCATAGCCTCAGAGTTCGGTATTCAAGCTCAATTTACAGGTGTCGTTCCACTGTTGATATATTATGGGCGCTATACGAGGGGCGTCTTACTTTAACAGCAGCTCACATACTCGGTAAAACTTTCGAACGTGTCCTTTGAATGCAAAAATTCAGCAATCATTAGATTAGGTGTGGCATCATCCACATAATTAAAACTTTTGATATCGAAAAGCTTTGGCACTATGAAGTAAGGAGTTACAAACTGGTTAGGTTTTTCAACTGGAAAACTGAAACGGCCATTGGAAAACGGGGTGTGGCTCTAATCATATAAGCCAAATTAGCCAAACAGAATGGAAGTAAAAGTAAGAAAAAATTGTTACTTAGAATGAAGTTGCATCTTTGTGATGTTCTTCTACTAGAAAACTGGGCCGGGGATTAGACAAAGGGTGTTGCTCTGAAAATACAAGCAAAATTTTTGTTATCGAAAAGCTGTGGAAGTAAAGTTTACATAGCATTGAAATTTCAAATAAAGTTACCATTTGGTGGATTGAATATTTAAAAAAAAACCTAGATTTAATATTAAAAAATGTTTTATTTGAAAAACTTTTTTGTTCGAACTTTTATTTTCTTATTTTTCAATGTTAGAAATACTTCTAAACATGTTACTTTTTTGCAAAGCCCTTTTGCGAGGCTTGCAGCACCAAAGATCGTTTAAAATAACTGTTCTTTTTTTTCCCTTTTATAAATATTTTCGTAATTTCAAAATTTAACAATTATTTTCACTTCTGAAACTGACTTTTCCGATACTTTTTCATATTAAAAAAAATATTATATCCCAGGTTTCCGGGAACAAAATTGGTACCATAGTCTTTGTAACGGGACCTTGTAACCACTATGTTACAATTACCACAATTATCTGTAGACGTTATATATTAAAGAAATTGGAGTTTTTAATATTTGTTTTTATATATTGAATCATTTGATAAGCATCTTCACCCTTGTCATACAGGCTGCGGTGTAGCAATGAACAAACGGGTATCCAACCCCTTATCCAGGGTGTCAAGCGTACCATGCCTATTGGATGGTTTGCAGCCAGGAGTTATTTTCGGCTGTATTGGAACGGAGCCTCACTGACATCTGGCCACCTCAGTGAGTAACTGTGGTCTTACCAGGGCATGCTTGGCTCTGGCGTGGTGGACTACCCTTTCCCTAGCTTCTCGTGGCTCCAAAATAGATAACACACAACAAACAAACAAACAGACAAAACACCTGACACCTGCTCTCTGACAGTGACAGTGAATCCGTCACTTCAGTAGTCGCAGAACTCACTGACGTAACCTGCATAGACAGAGCTAATGCCTATGAAGGAGCGTCAGTGAGCGAACTGAACCTTGGCAGCTTGAGAATCTCTAGAAAGCGACTGCGTACATCGCAGAAGAAGATGATCAGGTGCCTTTTGGCAGACAAAATACCATACAAAGAAGCACTGGAGAAGGTCCCGGCGGTGCCGTCACCTGGTGCATCTGTCCCTTCCGGAAAGAGAAGAAGGCCTAGTGACGAATCACCAGTCATCACAGTGAAAAATAAGTCGTGGCCAGAAAAACCTTCTTTCGCTGAGGTTACAGGTGTAATCCAGGCGGCTGTGGTTCCGCTGAACTTTCCATACAGTCATCAAACCCAGGATAACCAAAAAGCAGTGGAAACTTCAGTAAAGAAGCTGCAGTGATGATATTTGATAATTTTTGAGGGGAAATTTTTTACTCTTCGTAAAGAACTTTTTCGGAAGCGAGAGTACTTTTTGTTAATATGATTATTAATATGATGTTTGACAAAAAATTGCTTTTGAAAAAATAGGAGTCGGGGTGGCGTAGGGTTAAGTTTTGCTGCATCGGGGTCAAAGGTTAGTGAAAAGTGCAAAAAATTAGACGAAACCCTCTGTTAGATGGGGTGAAATGTTCGATCGACCCCCATTTAAAATTCTTCCCTGAAATTTTTCGGGAATACACCTGCTCTAATCGCCACGCCTAAGGCGGCTCCCATACAAAATTGATATTGATTTTAGGAAATTTGACCCCACCGCTCCCAAGGTGCACCTAATAGTGGTAAAAGTGTGACTGACCACCATTGGTTTTTTCTTTCCAAAATTTCATCGCAATATACTTTCTCTTAATTTCCAACCCTTAAGAGGACCTCTATACAAATTATTTTTTAATTTAAAAAAAAAGAGTTTTCTAAAATCGGGATAATCTTCGCGCTTAGTCCAGGATTCTCGATTGGTAGCAATAAAATCAGTTCAAAATCCGAAGCTTGCGCAAAATGTTGCTTTCTCAGGAATGACGTAGTGGCTCAAATATGTTTGCAATTCCTGGTTAGTTTTCTCCAATGCCAATTGAATCGCTTTTACACCTTTTAAGCCAACAATGTTTACTGAACGAGCACGTTCTTTCCGTTACTGCCAACATCCTCACTACCATTTTCCGCGTCTTCTTCGTTGACATCAACGACATCATCTGCCTTAATAACTTTATCATCTCGCTCTGTTCATCGTCAGATGAATCCAGATGAATCCAGATGAATCCATCTGAAAATTGTTTGATCAGATAACTCAAATAAATACTGTTAAACTTCTCTTTCTGAATGTATTTTAAGATAACAATTTTGTCGGTCTCAATATTAAGAACAAAATTTTAATAATGCCTGACATTTACTATTTTGTCAGGTTAGTGTATCCAAAAGTAATTTTTATGGGCCAAAAGGAGTTGGGGACATTCGAAAATTGAAAAGAGGTAAAAAAGTGGATATCCACTACAAATATCTTCCCTGTACCACACACTAAACAATAATAATATGAGTGAACAAGCCACACGCTCATACGCTTCCGTGAAATTATTCCGCGCTACCAGTACTCAAGTGATTAAACTTTCCGAAGAATTTTTGAATATTTTATGAGTATCGACGAGTCATTGCGTTAATTAAGGAAGATTATTCATAACACTCATAGACGAAGCCAACTTAACTCTCTTTTACTTAGAGTCATGAGTATTGATTGCCCACAATCTCGTTAGGCGTGAGTGGATTGAATGAGAGTGGTGTGCGTTGAGAGTTGAATTAATATGAATACTTATTTTTGATGTATGTATGAATGAAAAAGCGATTCGCTGCAGGTCTCTGGTCTTCATAGCTTTCTGGCCGAGTTTCATTTAGATCGGTCAAATTTTGTATGTAAAAACTTAAAAGAGGTTCAAAGAAAGTACCCTTAGCATCAAACCGATTTCGAAAATTTTCAGTATACATCTTTTAAAAATATTATTTCCTTAACTTCAATTGTTTCATTAAAGTTTTAAAAAATAGACCTCTGCTAAGTCTACTAAATAAAGATCAGAAGTTTTGCATGTGAAA
Source organism: Tetanocera ferruginea (assembly GCA_958299015.1). Taxonomy (NCBI): domain Eukaryota; kingdom Metazoa; phylum Arthropoda; class Insecta; order Diptera; family Sciomyzidae; genus Tetanocera; species Tetanocera ferruginea. The sequence goes on along the minus strand of OY282643.1, from coordinate 122,770,806 downwards.
AAGCTTCCTGCATAATGTTTAGACAACATTATTTCATAACTAGAGTTTATAATTAATCACTAGTTTCAAAAAAAAATATTCATGTTGCAAAGAGAACTTAGTTTAATGTTGTTGTTCTTGTTATTATTGTTGTTGTTGTTGTTGTTGTTGTTGTTGTTGTTGTTGTTGTTGTTGTTGTTGTTGTTGTTGTTGTTGTTGTTGTTGTTGTTGTTGTTGTTGTTGTTGTTGTTGTTGTTGTTGGAAAACTAAGCTATTTGCTGCTTGCAAGCTGAACCCTCTGTTCAGCACAAGGGCGTAGCCAGGTCTTCATGTAGGGTGGGGCCAATATTTTTTTTTATGAAAATGAAACAGCCTTCTTGGATTTGCTGAAAACTCCTCCAAAATTCTTTCCTCCAGATTAGCCATTTTCTCCTTTACTAAGGCCCTATGGGTGCTTAGCATACACAATCCTGGAAAAATAAAATATATGTAATAAGATGAAATTTTGTTTTTTATTTTATTACCATTTTAACGATTTTCTCCCATAGATGTTCTCAGACACGTCTTAAGGGGGTCTTCTCATTGAGCAACTTTTTTTTCGACTTGTTTTTTTTGCATTTATTTATAGCTTGGGTAGTTGTGAATATGCCCCTAGGAATAGGATTTTTAGAAATTCGAAATACTTTAGAAGATACAGGCTTTTTTTGTGAAGCAAGGTCTTCGTCTCTTCATTACTTCAAAAATTACTTCAAACTTTAAACGCGTTTATTTCGAAACCACGTTTTTCGAACTGGCGGCCATGATATCTCCAGTTCAACTGAACCGATTTTCATGAAACAAAATGGAATCGACGCAGAATTGTCACCATTCTCGGGTGAACCTCGACCATAATTTTAAAAAATTTTTTACTATTTTTTTTTTACACTAAACTACAAAAAAAAGCCCGAAATTGAATTTTTTTTTTTGAATGGCCGCCATTTTGTCAAAAAAATCACAAAATTAAGCTTGAGGTTCACCCGAGAATTACATCTATACTGATTATAACCCCTTTTTTTTCATTTCAGACGCTCCGGAGACCCGGAATCGTGGCCGCCGTGACGACACCTTTTTTTTCACCACCAACTTTGAAGTCTCATTACTTTTTGAACAGCCCACGTATCGAGGCAAAACATTTTTTTATTTACTTTGAAACTTTTGTAATACAATAAATAAAAAAAGTTTTCAATTATTCTTTGTGTTTTCAAATAAGAATTTTTTTAAAAAGGGTCCAAAAAACGGGTTTTGAATGAGAAGACCGCCTTAACTCTTCTTAGAGTACTGAAAGATCGTTCCACCGTTGCAGTTGTACAGGGCATTGCTAAAAAAATTTCCAATGCTTCTCTAATCTTCGGATAAAAATCTGTTTTGTTATAAGCAAATATCAAATCTATGTCGTTTTCTTTTTCTTCATTCCAATATATATGCCAATGTTCAAGCTCATTTTCAATACCTTCCAAATTATAAAAAGAGCTTGCACGCAAAACTTTTGAATTCTGAAGTTGGTCTAGGCTTAAGGTTTTAAGATGCATTGGACTTAGGACTGCAAGATCAAAAGCTGCATTATTTTCTTTGGGAAATCGGTCCCTTATGGATGTTATGAGTGAATCCAGATAGTGTAAGAAAATAGCACGGCGGTAATATTCTTCTTTTTTCGTGAATGGTGGATTTCTTCTGCTAGTTTGCTTTTCAACAACTCTAGGCACGCAAATATTGAATGAAGCATTCTCAGCCAACTTTTCACACTCTTTAAAAATCTTTTCAAATTCAACTTCATATGTTGCTCTATATTTTTCAAAAACATTTAAAATATGATTTAGGTGTTCTCTGCATTTAATTATATTGTTGTTTTTGGCCTGTAATAAATTCACCATTGGTTGGAGAAGACTGTAATTATTTTGCAATTATGCACAAACAAATTAGAAAAACGCTTTTAGTAGCAGCACTGTGTAGCTGAAAGGCAACTTTTCTTATGCCAGCATTGCCTTCTGTGCACAAGTTTTCCAATTGATCTATTATATCGCAATAAAAGAATTTAAAATCGCTCAGATTTTTGTACTTCTCCGACCAACGTGTTTCACAAAACGAATGCACATTTGGAGCGTATTTTTTGCGAATGGGAGACTTTTTGAAAAAATTTATAATATCTTTAATGGTAGAAATGGTATTTCGGATTTCGGGGACCGAATAAAGATCATTAACAACCAAATTGTGACAATGACGATGACACAATGGTTAAAAAACTTTTTTGAAATGTGCCTTTTAATCTTTTTTGTACACCACTAATGTTGCCTGCCATTGTAGCGCACCCATCGAAGCCAAGCCCGACACATTTTGCTGGATCTAAGTCTAATTCTGCAATAAAAGCTTTGATATTGTCGGCGATGGTTTCTGCATCCATTGTCATCAGTTCGACAAAACCAACGAATTTCTCACGAATAATCTGTTTGTTGTGTTCGAAAAATCTGATTCCTATCGAAAGCTGCTCTTTGCCAACTGTACTCTCATCCGCCAAGATGTTGCAGGCAGAAGCTTTCTTTACATCTGTGCAGATGTAATTTGGGATTATTTTCCTCGAAATGTCCAAAATTTCATGCTGGATTTGTGGACTTGTGTACGTGGCGTTTTTTTTCCATCCACAAAATGCTGATAAGATTATGCAAAATACCTTTGAAATAGTGTAAAGATGAAAAATATTTTTAAAATTTTTTGTTTAATACTTGTATTACCTTCATCATTTGACTTACCACGTAGAGGAATGTCATGGGTTCCACAAAACCACGGCTTATACAATTCCAGCCACACGGTTAAAAATTTTGGACTAGTTTTTAATCCAAACTTTGGTTTAAAGGAATTTTTAATCCAAAAAGTACTATTTTTTATTCCATACTTAAGTTTAATTTGTTTTTAATCCAAAAAAGTTTAAGTTTAAGACTATTTTTGGACTACAAATTTACATTAAGGTAGTATTTTCAGGAAAAATTATTTATGTTACCTAAGATTGAAAACTACTACTTCTACGAAATTTACGCTCAATATAATAGTTAATGTTGTTAAAGCATCCGAAGTTTATTTTTTAATTAAATGAAAAAAATTGTTTCTTAAAATCTGAACCAAAATATTATTTTATTCATTATTACATTGAGCAGTGTTTCATAATACATAATAAGGGTATTCATGCAAAGCGGCAAGCTTGTATTTTGGGCAATTAGTTATTTTTATCAGTCGATTGTGCATTTGGAGAGATATGTCAGCTGTTAACTTGTTAACAGTCAACTTTCAGCATACATATAAACAGCTGATTGCTGGTTTGTGATATATCTGCTTTGTGTAAACGGTTCTCCATACATTTCATTTATAAGGCTGATAAACTTATACGGTTTATATCATTTATAAGGGCATTGCCCATTTGCTTGAATACCCTTAATGTATATATAGTGAAGTTTATGGCAATATGATAATATGTTCACACGAAGGCCTTTTGGCTGAAAAGCCAACGAAAACCAGCTCTTTATTTGACAGTTCTTCTTTAGCGAAAAGCTGAATATTATGTAGCTTTCCAGCTGAAAAGCCATTGGCACGGACGCGCCATTCGCACGGTTTTAATTACTCGAAAAACAAGAAAGAAACAAAAAGAACCGATATGTATTTTAAGTGTTCTAACGCGATGAAAGAGTGCTACATTTTATAAAAATATTGGCAAGATTTAGTACAAATTAGTTCAAAGTACGCGACAAAAAAAAAATAAGTTTTTTTAGCTCGTATAGAAATATGCAAAATTAAGCATAAATTAAGTTTAAGAACTTTTTTTAATATATATATACATGCTTATGGAGGTCAAAGGATAACTGTTCTTCGTAAACTTATGAAATATGAGAATTATCTCTTACCTTTTTTTCTCAGGAGTTCTCACCTTTGTGGATTAAAAAGTAATCCTTATATATTTTTAACTTTTTTGGACTTAAATCTAATCCTTTTTGGATTATAATATTTTATACTTTCTGCGGATTAAAAATTATTCCTTTTTGGATTAAAAAATTTTAAACTTTTTGCGGATTAAAAATAAGTCCTTTTTGGATTGGAAAATTTAAAACTTTTCATTGGATTAAAAAGTAATCTTTTTTTGGTCGTGTCCTATATGTAATCCAAAAAAGATTAAAATTTAGCCCAAGATTTTTAACCGTGCAGGGCCAATTAAATTTTCTTTTTGAGTGAGTCGCATCAGATGCAAAATCATAATTTTGGTCGGGCTGCCAAGAATTCTTTCAGAGCTCCTTTTTCTGCTCCGCTATCATCGTGCTAACTACGGACACCCATTTGCCAATATCATTTGCATGTCAATCATCCACCGTAATGTCTCCATTGCGGCTCTCTTCACTTGAGCTGCTGCTACTCGGGCTCAGTCTTCTTTTTAATTTCGCTACAATGAACACATACGTATTTAAAAATTTTATTAAAATAACTTTATGCAGAAAAACCATTACGTACCTGTTGTAGTGTTATTAAAAAAGTTTCTAATATCCATATAACTACTCCCACTCAAACTTATTCAAACTTATTCCCAATCTTCTGCTCTCAATAATGGTAAACAGCTGTTAAGCAAATATGATAGGGCTGGCAAAATATCAACAGCTATTTATTGATGGTGAAAAAACGATCGACAAATACTATTTTGCCGATAACCGATATTTTTGGCATGGTTTAGTTCATACTTAATATTAATAATATTTTAAATAATATTTTTATTTTAATCAAATGTATTTAATTTTTTATTGTAATGTACCAACGCATTAAAAAAAAAAATAACCCACAGCAGGTTAGGGCGATTTAACCCATAATCCCCCCTCTGAATACGCCCTTGGTACAGCATCTTGATGCACACCAACGCGTTAAGCCGGTAATAAGTCGAATTAAAAAGCAACACGGCGTCGGTAAATAAGCTTTAAGTTAAATAAACGACTGAGCAAAGGAGGGAGAAAAAGTAGACTTTGCTTGGCTAAATTATGGCTTGTTTGAGTAGGCATGAATAAGAAAGTGCTTAAAACTTAAAAGCTTATATTAAGAGAGTAGCTTATTATCAGTAGTTGTGGAGTTGTTTTTATGGCAAAGCAACAACAATTACAACATTGTATCAACGGCAAATAAAGACTCGTAAAATAGGCTTATATAGCCAGCCGAGATGCGGCTTGAGCTGCGACAAGATTTATTAAAACTATAAAAGTATAACTAAAATGTTGGCTGTTAGAACTAAGAGGAAGAGAATATTCTTTGAAAAAGCTTTAAGTTTCTGATGAATTTATGCATAAAAATAATTCTAATTAAAGGACATTATGTACATATGTATATCAAAAATCTTAAGTAAATGTTGAATTCATATTTTTAAATATTTGTTTTTGTTTAGTTTGGCATGTCAAAAAGCTTAACTTAAGGCAATTATTTATTTAAAGTGTTGCTTAAAGCTTTACGGAGAGAAAAAAATGGGCTAAAATCAAGCTTAAAGCGTTTGTAAATGAAATAAGCTCAATTTGTGCTTAATAAGTGTCATCTTGGGCTTGATTACAAAAATTAATTTTTTGTTGTTGTTGTTTTTGCTCATCAAAAAAATGAGCAAACCGAACGATATAATTCTCAGTTGGTTTTTTGTTGCTGTTAGTACAAAAGTGTATAAAAGTACTTACTACTTACTTACTTACTTAGATGGCGCTTACAACCGTTGGTCGGTTTTGGCCTGGTCTAAGAATTTGCGCCAGCCTCTTTTGTCGTGCGCTTGCTGGCGCCAGTTGGAAATTCCAAGCGTCGTCAGGTTATCCAATGCCTGGTCTTTCCAACGGAGATGCGGTCTTCCTCGTCTGCGTTGGCCACCGCTGGGTACCGAATCCAATATTTTTTTCGCTGGAGCTTCGTCGTTCATTCTCTCGACATGACCTAGCCAGCGAAGCCGCTCTATTTTAATACGCTTGACTATATCGATGTCGGCATATAGCTCATACAACTCGTGGTTGTATCGTATTCGGTACTCGCCATTGACGCAGATTGGACCATAGATCTTGCGAAGGATTTTTCTCTCGAACGCTCCCAAAGTCCTTTCATCAGAGCTGCTCAACGTCCAGGTTTGTGATGCGTATAGTAGGACGGGCATGATTATTGACTTATAGAGCGTCAGTTTTGTTCGTCGAGAGAGAGCTCTGCTTCTCAATTGCCTACTGAGCCCAAAGTAACACCTGTTGGCAAGAGTTATCCTTCGTTTAATCTCAATACTGATATCGTTGGAGGAGTTAATACTGGATCCCAGGTAAACAAAGTCCTTCACTACCTCAAAGGAGGTGTGGTCAACAGTGACGTGGTTTCCAAGACGCTGGGACTGTTTGTTTGTTGACACGAGATACTTCGTTTTATCTGCGTTCACTGCAAGACCCATTCGACTCGACTCTTTTTCTAGCCTGGAGAATGCTGCACTGACTTCGCGCGTATTTTGGCCAATGATGTCAATATCATCAGCATACGCCAGCAGCATAACGCTCTTATAGAAAATTGTGCCGCTGCGTCTCAGGTCAGCAGCTCGGATGATCTTCTCCATTACTATATTAAAGAAGTCGCACGATAAGGAATCACCTTGTCTGAAACCTCGCTTGGTATCGAACGGAAGGGAGAGGTCCTTCCCGATTTTCACTGCGCTTCTGGTGTTGTACAGTGTCATCCTGCAAAGACGTATTAGCTTGGCAGGAATACCAAATTCAGACATGATGGAGTATAGGTGACTCCTTATTGGACTGTCGAAGGCGGCTTTGAAATCGACAAAGAGATGGTGCGTGTCGATTTGTTTTTCGAGGGTCTTTTCCAAGATTTGTCGGAGCGTGAAGATCTGGTCAATGGTGGACTTTCCAGGTCTGAAGCCACACTGATAAGGTCCAATCAGTTGGTTGACGATGGGCTTCAGTCTTTCACACAATACGCTCGACAGGACCTTATATGCGATATTTAGAAGGCTAATCCCACGGTAGTTGGCGCAAATGGTGGGATCGCCTTTCTTGTGGATTGGGCAGAGCACACTGAGGTTCCAATCATCTGGAATGCATTCTTCCGACCATATTCTGCATAGAAGTCTGTGAATGCATTTAAACAGAGCTTCGCCACCGGTCTTAAACAGCTCAGCCGGTAGACCATCGGCTCCTGCGGCTTTGTTGTTTTTAAGCCGAGCTATAGCTGTTAAGACCTCGTTATAGTCGGGCAGCGGAACTTCAACGCTGTCATCCATGATTGGGGTTTCCGGGATATCATCTCCACTGGCGGGATTGTTGTCAGCGTCGCCATTTAAAAGACTAGTGAAGTGTTCCCTCCATAGCATCAGTGTACTCTGGATATCTGTCACTAGATTCCCATTCTCATCCTTGCAGGAAGAGGCTCCGGTCTTAAAACCATCGGCCAGGCGTCTTATTTTTTCGAAAAATTTTCGAGTCTCATTCCTGTCGCCATGCATCTCAATTTTCTCGCACTCACGCATTTCCGCCTCTCGTTTTTTTCGCCTGAAAATGCGTCTCTCTTCCCTCCTCTTCTCTCGGTATCGCTCCATAACAGCACGCGTTACAACCGACTGCAGGGTGGCTTTGTAGGCGATGTCCTTCTCTGCAGTGGCGTCGCGACACTCCTGGTCGTGCCACTGGTTTCGGCGAGGGCGGTGGTAGCCTATCACCTCTTCGGCAGCCGTACGCATAGAGTGGGATATGTGCGTCCACTGTCCGCATATATCGTCGATCGGAGGAGTGCTTTCTTGAAGCAGGAGTGAGAGTCGAGTAGCGAAGGCTTCGGCCGTCCGTTTTGACTGCAGCTTATCGACGTCTAGCTTTCTTTGTGTAGGATTGCGAGCATTCTTAGCTGCGCACAGACGTGTGCGGATCTTGGCTGCGACAAGATAATGATCCGAGTCTATGTTAGCACCACGGATCGTGCGTACGTCTAGTACACTGGAAGAGTGCCTTCCGTCAATCAAAACGTGATCAATTTGGTTGCATGTTTTTTGATCAGGGGACAGCCAAGTGGCCTTATGAATATTGAGATGCTTGAATCTAGTACTACTAACGACCATGTTTCGTGCTGCGGCGAAGTCAATCAACCTCATTCCGTTATCGGATGTGTTGTCGTGGAGGCTGAACTTTCCGACTGTTGGACCAAATATGTTTTCCTTACCCACCTTGGCGTTGAAGTCACCAAGCACGATTTTTATGTCATGACGGGGGCAGCGCTCGTATGCGTCTTCAAGGCGCTCGTAAAAACTTTCTTTGGTCTCGTCATCTTTTTCTTCTGTCGGAGCGTGCGCACATATTAGGCTTATGTTAAAAAATTTTGCCTTGAAGCGGATTATGGCAAGTCGTTCGTTCACAGGAGTGAATCGCAGGACATGATGCCGTATTCTCTTGCCAACTACAAATCCGCATCCAAACTCGTGCTTCTCCGCATGGCCGCTGTAGTAGATATCACAGGATGCTTGCCGTAAGCAACCCTGTCCCTTCCATCGCATTTCTTGGATTGCAGTGATATCAGAATTATATCTTTCCAAGATATCAATCAGTTGGATAGAGGCACCATCCCAATTTAGGGTTCGGACATTCCAGGTGCATATCCGTAAATCATTATCAGTTTTTCGTTTGCGGTAGTCGTCATCAGATTTGGGGATCATTCTTTTATTTATTCTTAAACTTTTCATTGAAATGGTTTTATTACATGGTGGGCTTCAAACCCAACGCACAACCTTTGCTTGATGGCCAAAGGAAGCCCGCCGCTCAGATTCGCCGCCAAAGTTTATCGGGCGATAGTACTTTGACGTTACCAGGAGACACCACGCGGAGGTTTGAGTCGACTTGAGACGATTTCGACATGGATAATGCTGGCCTCGCCAAGTTGAGGCAGTCAGACACGTTGCCATGTGAAGATCGCCCCCTTATCTCCCAGTGTATAAAAGTACAGAACATTAATTAAAAATAAATTAAATTTTCCAGTCTAAAGGCCCAACCAAGTTATGCGTAAGCATACAAAAGCTAGAGAGCAAAAGAACGTACTTGCTCAGCAATATATTGCGTCGCCCAAGTTGTGCGTAAGCAATTTTTCGTTCAGTTTCTCAATTTTCGTTTACTTTTCAAAACTTGAGTGTGAGCGCTCGACACCGTATATTGCTAAGCAAAAAAGGGTTGCAACCTGCTTAATAAATAATTTAAATTCTGATTTTAAACACTTATGTATCGAAATTTTATTAAAAGTCAGTAACAAATGTATGTTTAAGACAGGATTTATTTATTAAGCGGGGTTTGTATTGAAATTTACCTCTATTTTCAATCATAAAGCATGGATAAATTTACCAACTTAAAGAAAATATTTTTTTGTAATTTTAGTTGGCAATCTTTTTCGACAAAAACAAATTATTTTTTATTTGTCATTTGATTCGAATCGATTTATATTGAAATTTTTTTCGTGCTTACTTAGTTTTTAATTAATTTTGGAAAAGTGTGTTTTTGAACTTTTGTATACTTTTCGTTGACTTCTCTCTGAAACTTTTGTATGCTTACGCATAACTTGGTTGAGCCTTAAAGGCTCAACCAAGTTATGCGTAAGCATACAAAAGCTAGAGAGCAAAAGAACGTACTTGCTCAGCAATATATTGCGTCGCCCAAGTTGTGCGTAAGCAATTTTTCGTTCAGTTTCTCAATTTTCGTTTACTTTTCAAAACTTGAGTGTGAGCGCTCGACACCGTATATTGCAGAAAAGGGTTGCAACCTGTTTAATAAATAATTTATATTTTGATTTTAAACACTTATGTATCGAAATTTTATTAAAAATCAGTGAAAAATGTATGTTTTAGACAGAATTTATTTATTAAGCGAGGTTTGTATTGAAATTGACCGCTATAGTCAATCATAAAGCATGGATGAATTTACCAATTTAAAAAAATATTTTTATACCCCCACGCGTACTGCGTAAGGGGTATATTAATTTTGTCACGACGTGTGTAACGCCCATAAGAAGGCGTGGTAGGTATAGAAAAGTATATATATTCTTGATCAGCATCACCACCTGAGTTGATTTAGCCATGTCCGTCTGTCTGTCCGTCTGTCCGTCTGTCCGTCTGTCTGTCTGTGGACACGATTACAGCCGTAATTTTGAAGCTATCGTTATGAAATTCGATATTTAAGCTTTTTTCTAAAAAAGAAAGATCAAGTTCGAGAATGGGCTAGATCTGATGAAAACCACGCCTACCTCCCATACAACCCCAATAATGAAAACATTATAAAGAGACTTATATTTAAGCTACGAAACTGAAATTCGGTATTTGTGTATTCTATGTCAAAACTGAGGTGTGTTAGAAAAAACGGCGTCATCCACCCACAAACACGCCCATCTCCCATACAACCCCAAAATTGAAAAATCTATAAAGAGGCTAATATTAAAGTTACAAGACGGAAACTCGGTATTTAAGTATTCTATGTCAAAATTGAAGTGTGTTAGAAAAATGGGCGTTGTTCACTCACTAACACGCCCCCCTCCCATACAACCCCAAAATTGAAAACCCTATAAAGAGGCTAATATTAAAGGTACAAAACGGAAACTCGATATTCGTGTATTCCATGACAAAACTAAGGTGTGTTAGAAAAATGGGCGTGATACACAAACTAACACGCCCACCTCCCATACAACCCCAAAATTGAAAACGTTATAAAATGATTTATATTTAAGCTGCAGGAAAACAATTTGATATGTATGTATTTTAGACACATAAAAATAATAAAATCTCTCAAAATCTCATAAAAAAAGCTCTCCAATTTAAGATTATTTTACCTTTAAGAATCGGCCGTGGGGGTATTTTAACTTCGGCCAAGTCGAAGATATACCTTACTAGTTTTTTATTATAGTTGGCAATCCTTTTCGACAAAAATAAATTATTTTTTATTTGTCATTTCATTCGAATCGATTTATATTGAAATTTTTTTTCATGCTTACTTCGTTTTTAATTAAGTATGGAAAAGTGTGTTTTTGAACTTTTGTATACTTTTCGTTGACTTCTCTCTGAAACTTTTGTATGCTTACGCATAACTTATTTGAGCCTTAAATTGGATCAGAAAATGTCACATACCAAAATTTCTTAGACATATGAGAGCATGTTGGCACAAATGAGCATGTTTTTTTTTTATAATCAATGCCCAAAATGTCATTAATTGGGCCCAAGTGAGCGCATATTAGTTTTTTGACAAATAATCCAAAAATCACATAAATTATGTGCCCAAATGAGAGTGTTCAGTTTTTTTTTATAAACAATCGCATTATGGCTTGATATCAAGAATATTAGGGCTAAGCTCAGAATCATTCCCAAAATATATTGATTTGGAATTGTTTTCTTTTTGTTAAAGTTTAAGTAGACACGAATTAAGATTATCTATTACTTAAAATACAAAATAAAAGCTCAGCTGTCTCAGCTGTCTCTGAAGCATGTGGCAACACGTTGCTGATAGCGCCTAAAAAAACCCTTCTCTTAACTAGTGCCCAGTGACACAGGTCAAAATCGTCAGTTGCTTTTTATTCAATTAAAAGTTGCCACACCTGCCCTTAAGCATAACACCTGTAATTAATCTCTACACAAAAAATAAACCCTTTTCCCAATCTTGTCATTGTCCTTAAATGTCCCCTTTGAGATATTATCTTAATTACAAAACCGGTTTTTACTTCCTGTAAAGCACTTTCTTAAAGATGCTCTTAAACAATTTAAAATAGCACTTAAAGCGTCCCTTGACGCAAAAAAAAAAAAATACCCTCTTTAAAGCTTGCATAAAAAAGGACTTCAAGCTAGCTCTACTTTGTTGCTTAAATTTTTTGCCTTTTTATTTTTTATTATTTTTTTTTTTTGGTTTTTTTCCTTGCCTGCGGTCACAGTTGCCAGCCCACAAGCTTTAAATTACATTGATATCACATTAACAGTTGCTGAGCGTTGCCATATTATCGTTTGAGGACGACGCATTGTTCTTATCGCTGATTGCTGATTACGTTGTACGTAATTGCTTTGTTTGCCTGGCTACAACAAAAGATAAATTTTACGCTTTTCCTGTCACGCTTTTTGCTGTGTTGCCTTTTGTTTTTGCTGTCACTTTGTTGTTGTTGTTGTTGTTGGTGTTATTTCTTCCTGCCCTTAATTTTTACCTCAATGTAAGTTTTTTGTGCACTTTTAAACATGTAGTACTTGAGGCTAAAAATAAAAATGCTGCTTTTGTCAGTGTTGCCAAATGGCGAAAATCATAAAATTTTACGCTTTACTTAATAAATTAACATATAAAGGACATTTCGGCGCAGCTGAGTGTATGTGCGTGTGTTTCTGTTTGTATGCTTGTTCAATTTGCATAGAATATGTAAGCAAATTAATCAATACATATTAAAATTTAATGAGCAATTAAAAGCAAGTGTTGTTTACGCGCGCTCCACAGCTAACGGTGCACTTTAGCATGCACAGGGCTGTCAACAGTGCGAGAACAACTTTATCTGCATAGAATGTAATTTCAATAATGAACTTTCATACAACTAAAACAATACACACAGAAATTAGTTTAGAAGCGAAGAAGTGATTTGAGAGAAAGTTTTTGCAACAATGAGTTAAATTTATAAACTAGGGTAGCGAAGAGCCAAGGACATTGTTTAGAATTGATAGAAATTAAAAATCTATCCTGACTGGCAACTCTTTATATCTGTTAATAATGTTGCCACTTCAAAAGCTTAGAATTATGAATTTAATAAGAAAATTATAATACTTTAGTTAAAACAAAAATCAAAAAATTATACCACAACAAATAGTTGTGCTGCACAAAGCAGTTCCACAACATTCCTCCTGCCAACAACATTATAAGGCCGCGGGCATAGTACACGCCGATTCAGACAGTCAGGTAGGCAGAGCGTGTGAAAAAGCGAGATAGAGAGCTATTTGTATCTCTTTTGCTCACACAGATTTCAGCCTGCCTGCCTGCCTGTCTGTCTGAATCGGCGTTTATTATGCATGCAGCCTTAGACATGCCTGGTTTTTGTTACAGTTCACTATTTTGTTGCTTTTGACGCCATTTCATCGTACCTTTCTTTATGCATGGCTTTTAGCTTTTACAAAGCTTTTAAGTGATTTTCGCACTTGACTCTCAAGGAATTGGGCAAAAAATTTGCCAAAATGTGTGAAAAAAACTCTGAAATTTTTGACATTAGAAGAGTTCAAAAAATGTTGAGCACGTGAAGCTTAGCTCGCGTCGTGTGTGCATTTGAAGAGCTGCTGAGGTTGCTTCGTGTGAATGTGCTTGTGCAGCGCTTTGACTGCATGCAAAAATGTTGCCACACGTGGGCGGCGCATTTAATGAATGCTGTTTTTATTAAACGGCATGAAGTGTTGCTGCTTTATGGAGAAAAAGGGGGAAAATGCTACATAGCAAAAAGAATTCTTTGAAAACAGAGAGTTTTGTTTGTATAGAAAAGATATTAAATATTTATTAAAAAATTTAGAAGAGAATGTATTTTTGTATTATATTGTATTATTTACTGTTTTAACTATTGATCTAAATTTTGTTCTTCAAATAGTTCGAAAAAATTTTTTTTGTTTTTTTTTATTTTATATATAATAAGAACACACTTTAATGACTTAATTTTTATATTTTGAATATCTCACGGGCGTAAAAGTTAATGAAAATATTTTTGACCATAGCCAGGACTTGATTTTTATATAAACAAGCTTTTACTTTATATTAAATTTTTTCAATATTAATGTTCATACTAACAATAAGTTCAAAATTAATTCGGGCTTTGATATATTATTGGTTACAGCTGTAATAGCCAAACAAATAAAATGCTGTTTTCTTAAATTTTTTCCAATAAGAGTTCAATAAGAAAAATTTAAAAACAATTACTTTTATGTTCCATAAAGTTTTGTAGAAAAGGATACTTTAAGTTAATAAAAATATAGTTTATGATTTACTGATTGCTTACACGGAAAGAAATTGAGCTGAAAACAATCCCAAATTAATTTATTTTGGTAGTGATTCTGAGCTAAGCCATAATTTTTTTTGATCATCAAGCCATAATGCCATCGTTTATCAAAAAAATTAACATGCTCATTTGGGTATAATTTATGTGATTTTTGGATTGTTTGTCAAAAAACTAATATGCTCACTTGGGCCCAATTTATCATATTTTGGTATTGATTATAAAAAAAAACATGCTCATTAATATCCAATGCATGTCAATTATGGATTGTGAATAAAACAAATTAACATACTCTCATATATCTAATCTAAGAAATTTTGTAAAATTATAAAATTTTTGGAAAATATATTTTCATTGTCCAAATTAGATATCTGATTCAATTTGGACAGGAAAATATAATGTTTTAATTTTTGTTCTGCACTTTTGTACACTTTTATACTAACAGCAACAAAAACCAACTGAAAATTTTTTCGTTCGGTTGCTCATTTTTTTTTATGAGCAAAAACAACAAGAACAAAAATTAATTTTTTATGATCAAGCCCAAGATGATACATCTTAAGCACAAATTGACGTGTTTATTAGAAAACAAGTAAAGAAAATCTAAAGTCGGTCTAGGCCGACTATGAAATACCCTAAACCCACTTTTCAAAAACAAAAAAAATTTTATTGTAAATGGGCGTGTCCATGGGCGGATAAAGCCTTTATTTTTTAGGTTTTATTTTATTTTTTTAAGTTTTATTCCTGTAGCTCACAGTTAATGCATTTATTGTGCTTTCGCTATGGGAGGTAGGGGTGTTCATGGACGGATTACTTCCAATTTTTGAAAACACCTTAGTTTTGGTATAACATACATTCATACCAAATTTAATTTCTCTATGACAAACATAACCTCATTTATTGAGTTTTAAACTTTTTGGGTTGTATGGGAGGTAGGCGTATCCGTAAGCGGACGACTTCCATTTTTCAAAACCATCTTTATCTTGTCGTAAAAAACATACGTGCCAATTTTTAGCTCTGTAGAAGAAACAGAGGCTTATTTATTGCGTTTTCAATTTTTGGGTTGTATGGGAGGTGGGCGTGTCCGTGAGCGGATGACATTCAGTTTTCGAAAATATCTTTGTCTTGATATAAAACACATACATATCGAATTTAATTGTTGTAGGCTAATTATGAGCTAAGTTATGCAGTTTTCAGTTTTCGCGTTGTATGGGAGATAGACGTGTCCGTGGGCGGATGATGTCCGTTTTTCAACACCATCTTTGTTTTGTTATAAAAAATATGTGTGTCAAATTTTGTTTCTGTAGGTTAAACATAGGCTTATTTATTGCGTTTTCATTTTTTGGGTTGTATGGGAGGTGGGCGTATCCGTGCGCGAATTATATCCATTTTTTGAAGACATCTTTGTGTTGATACAAAACACATACACACCAAATTTTATTGTTGTAGGTTAATTTTGAGCTTATTTATGCAGTTTTCAATTTTTGCGTTGTATGGAAGGTAGGCGTGTCCGTTGGCAGATTCCAAAAATATTCAATAGTGCAGATCCTTGGGTGCATGTGATCATGTGTACCAATTTTCATCGAATTATCTCAACTCCTTCGTCTTATCCTGTGTATACGGACAACACACAGACGGACAGACGGACGGACATGAATAGCTCGTCTTACGTGGTGACGCTGATCAAGAATATATATTCTTTTCTATACCGGACTCGCTTCGTTCTATGCGTTACAAACATGTTTGCACAAAGTTAATATACGCTGACCTTTCAGGTTTAAGGTATAAAAACTCGGTTCAGTGAAATAACGCCCAATGAAATAACGCCCAAAATAAAAAATGAAATAACGCCCAAAATATTTTGGGCTTTAAAAAATGAAATAACGCCCAAAATAAAACATGAAAAAAGCCCAAAATAAATGAAATAACGCCCAAATCAAAAATGAAATAACGCCCAAAATATTTTCAAAGCAAATCATTTAAAATATTTTGGGCCTTATTTCATTATGAAATAACGCCCAAATTTGTATGGAAATTTTTTGGGCGTTATTTCATGTTTTATTTGGGCGTTATTTCATTGGGCGTTATTTCACTGAACCTAAAAACTCGAGTGTAGCAACGTATACGTGGCAGAAGTGACACTTCTTAAACAGTAAGAAATAAGAGAGATTTTAGTGTGAAGTAGAGAGAGAAAGTATCTGAAAAGAAATTCAATCAATACGAAATGGAATCATAATCTGTTGATTCAATATTTGCATCCAGGGACTGTACCGGCTATGGTTTTTATAGAAAGTGTCACATATTAACTGTTATATTTTAATTTTTATTTTTTCCGACAAAAATAAAAGTTATTTTGTGACTTAAAGTTTTTTGGGCAAAAATAACAGTTACTTTTGACTTTTGTTTTTTCGGTTTTAAGTTTTAAAATTCCCCAAATTTTAAAACTTAAATTTTAACTTTTAAATAACCAGTCTAAAATTTAAAAGACACTTAATATTCGTGAGGCTGAGTACATGTGTAACATAATGGTTTATTTGAAAAAGTCTTTCAACAATTTTTTCATTTGAAAATTGTAAAATAACAGTTATTTTCGGTTCTTGTTTTAATTCAGTTGGTGTTGTAGTTGCTTTCGAATGTCTTCTCAACTTTGTCACTTTTTGAATGCTAGATTGCATTTGCATAGAACTCGTTGAAGGAGCCTCTGAAAGCAGAGCCAAATCTTGTTGATTATTTCCTTCTGCTTCTACTGATCATAATAGTTGCTATGTTGAGTGAGGGCGTCGACTAAAGCAGCGAGAGTCGATTGTTGAGTGTATCAACTTGGTTGGCTATAAAATTCTGTTGAGATGATGGTTGAGTTCCAAAATACGTTTTTACAAAGCATCAGTGTGTTTTTCTGGTCTTGCATGAGTGCATTTGCAAAAGTTTATTGCATATTCTTGCACTACACTAACAATATACATACGTTTGCACTTGCTACGTTGTTGCAAATATGCAACACCTAAAACATGTAGGATATAAATGCTACATACATGCAACACTAGGTTGCAAACTCAAGTGTCAAAAACTTATAAGCAATCAAAATCGATGAAATAAATTTTGTTACATTGCAATGGATTGCCTCATAATAAAAGGAAAAAGAAACGAGCTCAGATTCTTTTGTTTTAATTTCTTTTGCAAATCAGCTGTCTTTAGATTTGCAACAAGTATTGCAGAGTTATACAAACAATCTGTTCACAATTGATAGCAAATGTTTGCAATTGTATAGTTTTGCAATCTGGTGCAAATAAGATGGTGAACTACCCTACTGATTCTTCGTAAAACTGCATTTTGGAACTCAGCCGATGTTGCAATTGCCTTACCTTCATCATTAGTTGCAGACCCAGCTGCAGCTGCATTCTTAAGAGCTCTTATTCGCTGTTTAAATTCA
Source organism: Tetanocera ferruginea (assembly GCA_958299015.1). Classification (NCBI taxonomy): domain Eukaryota; kingdom Metazoa; phylum Arthropoda; class Insecta; order Diptera; family Sciomyzidae; genus Tetanocera; species Tetanocera ferruginea. The sequence goes on along the minus strand of OY282643.1, from coordinate 122,753,378 downwards.
CAAACGTGTTCTGCTCCTGTTTTAGCTAGTTTTCTTAGCTATGAGACTTTTTTTGGCATGGCAAAACCTATCCTCAGCAGTTTTAAATTTAACACTTTTTGCTTTAAATATTATATTGAATTAACTGTTTTCAAACAACGAACCAAATTAAGCTTTAAGCTCATTATGCAGCGAACAGGCAGTAATTTTTTTCCCGCTAGATGTATCTGTATGCCTAAATATTTTCGTTTGAAGCTCAAAGAAATACATTTTCCGTGCAAACTTGTCGGATGAAAATTAATGTTACGGAACAGAACGCGTTCAATATTAATTACATTTTGTTTGTCTGTTTATCATGTGCCTTTTGTGGCGTAATTGTAGAGCTTCCGACTCTTGAGCAATGGTTCGGGTTCAATTCTCGCTAGCGGCTATCATTTTTTGAAAATTTTCATATGAATTGAACACGTTATTTTGAAACCATACTTATTAGGTTTGGATGGAATGAAATTCGGTAAGAACAACTCCCTGGGAATCCTAGCAGCTGTTCATCGATTTTGCAGTACTCATGCGGCTTATAATATTTTGAGTAGTTAAAAAAAAAATGTTTACCGTATTGATTTTATTGGAGAAAGTTTATCTGATCTAGTTATCTATTGTTTCTCGATCTTCAAATGATTTGTCCCATAATTGTTTGAAAAATAGGTCATCATTTGATCGGTAATATATCCTTCATGTTTCTGCGAGATTGTTTCTGAATCTCACAATGCTTGTGTTACCCATGTATTTAAAAATTAGAGCTGACATCGCTATATTTCAATATCGATTTGCATTGAAAAAAATAGTTTCCAATTGAGAGGAATCAAACAGAGTTCCCAAGATTCAACCTCAGATCTCATAAATCTTGTTGCATCTTTACAACCTTTTCACTTTTAGGACGGTGTTCCTTGACGCCGTTCACCACTTGAATAAGGGGGTTGTGTTGTCCACCGAAACCCGTTCTTTCCTTAAATATATCCACCGTCATGTCTTCCTTCTGGAATGTCCTCGTCTTCGCACTCACTTGCACAAATTTGCTCGTCAATATTTTAAAAAAGTTGAACTGCCGGTGTCTGAAATAAGAGTTAAGGTCGAGAAAAAAAAAATATTTTTTATTTATTTAGCAAGAATTTATTTCTTATAATTTTTTTCAGATAACAGGTTGTCTCAAATTATTTTTGTTTACATTTTTTTTTTAATAATTCTTGTTATAGCCCACACAACAGCATAGTTTTTTTTGTGGGGGGGTTCCCATAAAATTTTTTTGACTAGGGCTTAAAAAAACTCTTGCTAACGACGAGTACACTTTATAATAAAATAAAAATTATTTTTTTATTATATTGACTGAAACTCTAATTTCAGACACCGGCACTTTTTTCGATCCGGTCTCACTCTCTTGTTTTAGGGTTCTGGTTGACCTTTTCAATCTAAGTGGAATGTTCAGAGTTTCACTTCAAAAACTTTCATTTCAACTAAATATTTTTTTCTGTTCTTGGGACGCTTATAACTAATGTGAAGGTAAAATTTGGTAAGTTTTAAGTTCAAGTTGGCAGATCCAACATGACGGCTCCAATAAAGGGCCATCGTAAAATTGAATAATATATCAGAATTCGTTTATTCTAGACGTTTTTGCGGCTTTTGTGCTGGCTGATCACGAATTTGAGGTCAGCACTGAATAAACTCAGACTGATCTCAGATATGTTATCTGTTCATGATAATAATTTTATATGTATTTCTATACCTTAAAACATAGATTCTTCGTATGACAATTTTCAGCTGAGAATATTTTAGTCTCGAATTAACCAGTTGGGAATAATAAAAGGCCATTTTAAGGCGGTCTTCTCATTCAAAACCCGTTTTTTGGACCCTTTTTAAAAAAATTCTTATTTGAAAACGCAAAAAATAATTGAAAACTTTTTTTATTTATTGTATTACAAAAGTTTCAAAGTAAATAAAAAAATTTTTTTTGTCTCGATACGTGGGCTGTTCAAAGAGTAATGAGACTTCAAAGTTGGTGGTGAAAAAAAAGCTGTCGTCACGGCGGCCACGATTGCGGGTCTCCGGAGCGTCTGAAATGAAAAAAAGGGGTTATAATCAGTATAGATGTAATACTCGGGTGAACCTCAAGCTTAATTTTGTGATTTTTTTTTGACAAAATGGCAGCCATTCAAAAAAAAAAATTCAATTTCGGGCTTGTTTTTTGTAGTTTAGTGTAAAAAAAAAAAGTAAAAAATTTTTTAAAATTATGGTCGAGGTTCACCCGAGAATGGTGACAATTCTGCGTCGATTCCACTTTGTTTCATGAAAATTGGTTCAGTTGAACTGGAGATATCATGGCCGCCAGTTCGAAAAACGTGGTTTCGAGATAAACGCGTTTAAAGTTCAAAATAGCTCATTTTGACGAAGACCTTGCTTCACAAAAAAGGCTGTATCTTCTTAAGTATTTCGAATTTCTAAAAATTCTTTTAGGGGCATATTCACAACTACCCAAGCTATAAACAAATGCAAAAAAAAAGACCCCCTTAAGAAAGATATATAATCTAAATGATCGGTGTTTAACAAGTATTGGTTAGACTAAACCAATTTTGATAGTTTTCGATTTAACATCCATCATCTTAAATTTGAAAATTATACAATTTAATTTTGGAGTCGTAATCAATGACTCCAAAATAACCCAAAGAAATACGTTTTGACCAAAATCTTCGAATTTTGATAACTTTTTTGATTACACCATTCTTCGCCATTTGTCATCAATGATTCAAAAACACCCCGAGTAAGAAATTTCGGTCAAAATTTAATAGTTTTTCGTTTTTACATAAGACATCTTGGCTTTATATGCTATCAAATACTAACTATAGATTGGTGATCAGCGATCTAACAACACCCCAAATATTTTAGATTTTACATTCGTCATTTTGCATTAAGAAATTATTAAATTCTGAGCATTCAGGACAAAATAAAATATTGAGTGCAAAAGTTTTGAACCGAAAGGAATAGAGATGTTCCTGAAGAGCATTAGCACCATGTCTTCAATGATGTACAAGTGCTGGCTGAAGAATATTTCTCATTCTACTCTTGAAGAGCATAAAAAAACAACATCACAAAATTCTTTGCTTCTTCTTTCTTTTCTGTCAATAGACAAATTATAATAAAACTCTTTAATGAACTTCCCATATCACAGCAGCATCATAAATAATGTCGATTTCTCTACCACGCATCTCCATTAAGTAATTAAATAGATAATTAAAAACACATTAAGATGTTTGCATTTCATTAATCAATGATATTATTCTGGAAATGTGTTTAATAGAGTAACCAGCAGAACGTAAACATAAGAAATCACATTAAAATAAGTGTTTTTCTCTTATTTTTTGTTTTGCTGGCAGATGATAATTAAAAAGGCATAAAAAAAACAAAAAAAAAAGTCCGAAAAATAAGCAATAATTGACATAGATTAAATTGATATATGTTGAACTATGCAAAAATTTTAATTGTAATTAATTTAAAAATTAAAATCTGCAAAATAATCGTTGATTTATTAATAAATCGCTTAAAACTAAAACTTTTAATAATATTTTAATGCACTCTAATGAAATACATTAAAATTAATGCCTAACAATGTGTTGCTGTTTTAGAGATAAGCTTTATTAAAATTTTATTGCATACTTTTTAGTGGCTAATAAAAATTCATTACAACGTTTGCATATTTTAATGACTCGCTATTTTGCATAAAAAAATAAAAAACTGCACAAAATGCAAAATAGCATTTATTTTATAAATTAATTTTTCAAAAATATAACTTTTTGGTGCTTTAAAAAATGTTGCCTACTTTAAGGCTTAGCTTAATTAATGTTTATTTTTGCATATGTGAATTTCATTAAAATTGTTAAAATGTTTCAATTCAAACACACACAGAGATCCACACACATAGCCCCACATACACACTCACTTGCTCTTACATACACACACACTCTCTCATAAAATTTAAAGCTTTTTAAGTCAAACACAACAAGGCGGCTGCAAAGTTTTAAATAATGATGCAACATTTTAAGCGCCAGCAGCAATTGTTGCACATATACAAATGCACAAACATGTGCACACATACATACATGCATATTTATAAATAAAATGTATGCGCACACATGCACATCCACAAACCACATTAATTTCTATTAAATGCATAATTAGAGCACATTTGCAATATTTTCAATGTGCTTCGTTTGTGGTTGGTTTTCTAGCTAAATTTATTGTAGAGTTGCCAGCGGAAAGGTTTTTTGAAATTTCTTCATTTTATGTTAAACTTTGTGAATTTAATAATAAGAATTTGTGGGACAAGGCTTTTCAAAACAATTCGTAAATTTCGAACTAAAATCTATGAAAAGGAATTTATAAAAAAAAATATAACAAAAATTTTAACTTTAAATGTTATTATTTTTAGTTCAGAAAATATTTTTAATAGTCCTTGAACACTTACTGAAGACTTAAAATTATTAAAAGAAATTCTTGCAAATTCTTTTTTTATAGAAACACACACAAAAGTTATTTAAAAAAAATAAAAATAAAAAAAAAATAAAAAATAAAATAATAAAAAATACAATAAAAAAGTGATAAAATTAATTAATAAAAATTAAAAAATTAATTACTTAAAATAAAATAACAAAATAGTTTCAAAACTGTTGTAAATTTAGAATTTTCATAAATTAAATAAAAACATTAAAAAGTTGCAAAATTTAAAAAAAAAAATAAAAATAAAGAACTTCAAAGAATTAAAAATGAAAAACATAACAAATTGAAATAAATTTAAAAAAACAATTTTTAAAACTGACAAATATTCAAAAATCTTAAAATAAACGAAAAATTAAATGAAAAATATATACAATAATATTAAAAATTTTTAGTTTTAATTTAAATATTATAGAAACTGTTAACCTCGGTACGTTTTATAAATTAAACACTGTACAAAAATTATAACTAAAAAATATTAAAAAAACAAATTTAAACTAAAAAAAATAATAAAAAAAATTGTACAAAGAAATAAATAAAACAAAAAATGTTAAGTATAAAAATGACACAAAAAACACAAATTTATAAATTAAAAAAAAAAAATTAAGTAACGATGAAAATATGTTAAAGTAAAAAAATTTAAAATTGGAAAAATTAAATAAAAAATAAATAAAATAATAAAAAAAATTTTTTGGCTTTAATGTACATATACTTGGTTATATATAGCTTTGGTACGTTTTTTAAATGAAACAATAAAAAAATTAGAACTAAAAATATAAAAAAAAACAAATTAAAACTTAAAGAAAAATTAAAAAAATTTAAAAAAAAAATAAATAAAAATTTTAATGTGATAAATAAAACAAAATAACAAATTTATAAATAAAAAAAAAAATAAAAACCTATGAAATAATTTAGAAATTTTTAGAAAAATTTAAAAATAATTTAGAAAAATTAAATTAAAAAATAATTGTTTGGTTTAAAAGTACATTTAGTTAGGAACTGTAATCTTTGGTGCGTTTGTTAAGTGTAACAAGTAAAAACAAATTTAAATATAAAAAAAAATTTTAAAAAATTAAAAACAAATTAAGACTAAAAGAAAAATTAAAAAGAAAATTTTAAAAAGAAATAACTAAAAATAGATAAATCAAAACTTTAAAATATAATCAATGAACAAAAAATAACAAATTGAGATTTAAACAAAAGTACAAAAAGATGCACAATTTAAAAGTTAAAAAAATCAAAAATTTGATATTAAAAACAAAAAAAAAAAAAAAAAAATAAACAAAAATTAAGAAAAAATAAGAGTGGAAAATTTTAAAAAATTGAATATAATTAATCATCTTAATAGAAATATAAAAAAATTACATAAATATTAAAATGCTTAATATTAAACAAAGAAAGAATTAGAATACAAAATTAAATAATGTTAAAAAAATATTTGCTTAAAAAGATTATTAAATCAATAAGAAATTAAGTCATAAAAAATAACAAGAAAATTAAAAAGTATAAAACTAAATTGAAGTACTTAAAAATAAAAAAATTTTAATGACAAAAATTTAAAATAAAAAAATTAAAAATAAAACTAAAAAATAAAAATATAACATTTTCAAAGGAAAAAAATTAATATATGCAAAAAGTAAAAAAAAAACATTACTGAAAAAATAAAATATAAAATATGTGCTTAAAAAGATTAAATTATAAAAAATTATATAATGCAAAAATAAAGACATGAGCAAAAATATCGACAGTTTTTACAAAAAAAATTTTAAAATAAAAAACCTTACAAAAATTAAAGAAATGACAAAAATTATATATAAATAAATTAAAAACAAAACTAAAAATATAACCAGCTGTAAAAGTTTAAAAATTCAAGATTTTCGTATATGAAATAAAACAAATTAAGAAATAAAAAAAAAATAAAAAAAAATAAAAGTACAAATTTAAAAACTTAAACACATTAAAAAATAAAAAACATTAAAAGAAAAAACTTTTTATTATATAATAATTTGAGTTTAAACATCGGTTGCTTCTTATATATTAAGTATTAAGATTTTTGATCTTTAAAATTGAAAAAAAAAACAATTATAAACTAAGCAAATCAAAATACTTTCAAAACATATTAATTTAAAATAAAATTTACAAAAATTGCAAGAATAACAAAAAACTACACGTTTGTATATCAAAAACGTAATACATTTAAAGGGTACAAATAAAGAAGGCTGGGAAAATTATAAAATTTAAACATTAGAAGCTAACAAACGACATGAAACAAATTTTTAAAAAAAATACAAAATATTTTTAAAAAGAAATAAAGTTTAAATTCTTTTTATTAAAAATATACAAAAAAGTAAAAAAAATTTCACAAATAACGAAAATAAAAATGAATAAGTTAAAAAATAAAAAAAAATTATAAGATTTTCGATATTAACTAATTAAAAAAAATTATATATAAAAACATAGGAAGCTGGAAAAATTTTATTGTTAAAAACTTCAAAGATTGACTACTAATTAACAGTGAAAAAAGAAGAGTTAACAATTTAAAAACTGGGAAATACCAAAAAAAAAAAAAAACAAAACAAACAAATAATACAAAATAAAAAATTAAAACAACTAAATAAAAAAATTATGAAATTAACAAATGAAAAATGCTTTATTTTAATAAATTGTTAGTTATTTGTAAGCTGTTGTTACTCTTAAAAATTAAATAATTAAAAAAATAAGATGTGGTAAAAAATTAAAAAAAATAAATATACAAAAAAAAAAATTTAATAAAAGAATTTAAACATTTTTTATATGTTTAAAACAAATAAAAAGAAAAATTTACAAATTTTTTTAAACATATTATTAAAAAAATTTAAAATTTAAAATTTAAAATTTAAAATTTAAAATTTAAAATTTAAAATTTAAAATTTAAAATTTAAAATTTAAAATTTAAAATTTAAAATTTAAAATTTAAAATTTAAAATTTAAAATTTAAAATTTAAAATTTAAGCAAAAACTTAACAAATAACGAAATGAAAAATGAATTGATTAAAACTAAAATAATAAAATTTAAAATATAAAAAAAATGAAAAGCTAAAAACTGAAAAAATTTAAGACTTACAGATAAAAATAGAAACAATTAGAGACATCAAAGTAATCAATATTTAAAAATAAAAAAAAAAATATAAGAAATATTAAATAAAATGTTAAAAATAAAACTTAAAAAAAACCTAAAAAAAACTTAAAATAAAAAAATTGAGAAATAAAAAATTAAACAAGAATATAAAAAAATAAAATAGAAAACAAATAAAAAATGTTTGCTTTTCATGTATTCTCAACTTTTCGTAAGCTTTTTTATCTTCAAAGAATTTAAAAAAAAATTAAAAATTTAAATAATTGCCAAAGTCAAAAGTCAAAGGCTCAAGTTAGTTAAGCTAATTCAGGATTAGACAAAGGATCCACTAACCTTTGTAAAATAAAAGACGTAGTTCTTCAAGGCGGTCGTAGTTCTGTGGCGGTCGTGGTCGTGCGTGCTAAGTGCGTGGCGTGCGAACCAACGGATCCTGAGTTCAAACCTCACTTCGGGAAACGTTTTTTTTTTAATTTAAATTCATTTTTCTGTTCGGCCGTTACCTCTCTGCAGACAATGGCAAACCTAAGAGAGTAAATAATGCCATGTAAGGCTTCTTGAGAAGATGAACTATAGCCGTTCGAAGTCGGCATAAAGCAAGTAGGTCCAGTTCTCGGTCAATTGTGTGCAAGCATTTAATAACACACACAGCACAATAGATCATAAGAAGCTCGGTCAAAGTCCTTTCAAGGGCCGAACTGGCCAATTTGTTTTTTTTTTGTTAGTTTTTCAAATTGAAATACAATCAAGTAATATTTATTTAAACATTCATGGAAAAAATAAAAATAGAAAATATTAAAATGATTCATATCAAAAAAAAAAAAAAAAATAAAGCATATAAAACAAAAAGAAAAAAATAAAAATATGAAAAAAATAAAATATTTGCCTTGCTTGTTGTATTAGTTTCAATGAGTACTTAATGTTAAACAAAAAATCAAACCGATTTAACTCTCCGTAAAAACCCATACAGAAGCTTAAGCTCCGGAACACAACTAGATTTTATTCGAAGGAGTGTTCCTTTCCAAAAACAGAGCAAATAGCTTTAGCACTGCTTTTTGAATTTAAATAAATTAAAAGTGCGCCAAAGCAGTACCGAAAATAAAAACCACCTTATCCTAGCTTATGCAAATCCTTAAACCCGCCTCAACGCCATAAATACAAACCAGGATTTAAACAAGACATGTCAAGGCAACAAACAAAAAAATTTATTGTTAAAATATAACGGCGAGAAAAACAGCAACAAATTTTCGTAGCAGCATCTTGATTAAAATATATCGCCAACATATGTAAAAAAGTTGCTGCCAACGATGCCGCTACGTCTCTGCCTCTCTCTTACTCTTTCTCTCTGGTAGGGACTAGAGACCAAACAAATGCAACATATGCTTTTATAAGCACCAGAAAAAAGCAACGAAAAATTATAGCAAAAATAGTCAAAAACACACACACACAGACATACACACACTCATTCATACACCCACTCAGTACGCCTCTTTCGGGTTGCCGTTGTGGCTTAAAATAATGTTGAGCAGCTTAAACATGACAATAACCTCGCCGATCCCTAATTCTAGGACAAACCACTGCATAATACGGTTTACCCCACAGTACAAGCACACACACACACACACACACACACACACACAAACACACACATATAAACACACTATTACTCTCACAAACACTCATGCAAATTTCGTTTAACACGCTCTTAGTTTTTATTTTATTTTATATTATTTTATTCCTTTTTTCGTATTTTTTTTTTCTTCCGCTTTTTTGGATTTTTGTTTTGCCTTCTTCCTTTTGTGCTTCAAATAGAAATTTATTTCGCTTTAAGCTAAACCTCGGTATTTTGTGTGGCTGCTTGTGTGACTTGTGTGCTCCTATTTAAATGATTTATTTTCAACTCGTTTATTTTAAAGGCATCGCCTTCCACTTTTAAGCCAGTTCAATAAAATGGCAAAATAAGCGTTTTTTCAACGCAACATTGATTGTTTGGTTTTTTAATGTAGGCAGAAGAAGCAGTAATGTGGGTAGCATGAACAAAAAAAAAAAAACGAATCGAACATTTATCGTTAAAGCCCTCGAAAAAAAGTGAGCTTTTTATTTTGTCGAAATTAAGTTCATTCCTTGCTCATATTTCTTATAATCCTTATCTTGTTGTAATCTTTGTTAAACTCCTTGTCTTAATCTTTTTCTTAATTCGTGTTTTAAAGCTTGTTCAAATAGTTGTACTTATCGTTATCCTACTGTCTGTTAAAATTCTTTGACCCAATCCTTTTACTCAATCTCGTTAAAGTTCTTCTCATAATACTTGTTAAAATTTTTGACTTTGATTTAGCTTAGGATTTTTCAAGCTGTTCTACCCGAAGCTTTCATTTGTTGAAGTTAGTTTTAATTGTCATTCACTACATTCAGACGTGAAAATGGTTTAGTTTCTTAATATAATAAGAACAACTTTAATAATGTGCGAAAATATTGCAATAATGACGAATTTATCGTTTGACGAAATTTGGGGTCGTTTTAACAAGTTTTTCAAGGTCATGCAACTTTTTTGGCTAATACTTTGGGGTATACCTACAGCCTTTAATACTCATCGTTCAAAGATAATATATATACTAAAATATCAGATATATCCTGCGCTGCATGAATATCTAATTTTGGATTTTGTCACTATTATATTAAAGTCACAAAATAGTAAAATTTAAGAAGAAATATGCATGTTTTTATATAAGAAAATCAATCATCAGCTGCTATGTGCCTGCTGCTTTCTATGTTTTTCTTTCGTTATTTATGCTTGTATGCTTTGGTTTTGCACGAACTGATTGGTTCGCTTTGGCAGCATTGTAAGCATTAGTTCGCATTGGGTTTATGTATGCACTACTGTTCTTGTATACTATTTTGAAACCAGAGGTCATGAACCTCTTTTCAACTCAGTCAATGAACTCAATCTGTCAAATTTAACGAAATGGGTCTGTGATCCGGGTAGATTTAACTCTTATGAAAAAAAAAACGAGTTGGATCATATTTCTTTTTATGCTTTTACCCAAAAGATGGCGTAAAATTAAAATTTTCGTTTTTAATGCAAATTAATTTGGGTTCCACATCCCACTAGCACTAGCGAGTGAAGTTCGCAAACTATACATCGAACAGAGACGAAAGTGTAGCTCGCAAACTAAATATCAGACAGAGACGAGAGTGGCACTAATCGAAAGGACATGTGCTCAGCGTGAAATATGGTCACCATACGATTTTTTTTAAAATCGGGGTCTTAATTTTAATTTGAAATTACTGAACTGTAGCTCGCAAACTATATATCGGGCAGAGATGAAAGTGGCACCAATGGAAAGTGCATTTGCTTCGCCTTCTTTTCAACTAAGTCAATGAACTCAACCTATCAAACTTAACAAAATGATCAAAAATATTTGAAATTTTGCTTGTTTCTTTTTGCTTGCTCATTTAATCATACTCACTTTTAACTTTTTCTTTGTTTGGCCTCGATAAGTAGTCCATAATTGAGTGTTATTCATTTATTTTTTCATTTTTGGAAGATCAATAAAAATACGTGCAAAATGAACAAAACTATCGGACCAAAGAGACAAAGTAGAAGAGGTTACAACTTAAACGGAATTCTATGTCAACACTTACGATACTATCGAAACTTTTACTCATACGAGAATAAACCGGTTATTTCTTAGCTAAGCTATTGCTTATTTTAAGCAATACCTTAAGCTTATAAGAAATTGCTTATTTTTAATTCATTAGGCTCATTGTCGGAATTCTTTATCTATCTTTATTCGAATTTTCCTTAAAGATCTTGTTGAAATAATTTTCTAAAATTTTCCGAAGATTATGTTGAAATATTTAACTAGATTCTTTTTAAAATTCTTGTTCTAATCCATGTCCAAGTCGTTGTTCAAATTCTTTTATTATGTCTCATTATAATCTATGTTGAATGCCTTGTGCAAATCCTAGTTCGCAAATATTAAAATATTAAAATATTAAAATATTAAAATATTAAAATATTAAAATATTAAAATATTAAAATATTAAAATATTAAAATATTAAAATATTAAAATATTAAAATATTAAAATATTAAAATATTAAAATATTAAAATATTAAAATATTAAAATATTAAAATATTAAAATATTAAAATATTAAAATATTAAAATATTAAAATATTAAAATATTAAAATATTAAAATATTAAAATATTAAAATATTAAAATATTAAAATATTAAAATATTAAAACATTAAAATATTAAAATATTAAAATATTAAAATATTAAAATATTAAAAAATTAAAATATTAAAATATTAAAATATTAAAATATTAAAATATTAAAATATTAAAATATTAAAATATTAAAATATTAAAATATTAAAATATTAAAATATTAAAATATTAAAATATTAAAATATTAAAATATTAAAATATTAAAATATTAAAATATTAAAATATTAAAATATTAAAATATTAAAATATTAAAATATTAAAATATTAAAATATTAAAATATTAAAATATTAAAATATTAAAATATTAAAATATTAAAATATTAAAATATTAAAATATTAAAATATTAAAATATTAAAATATTTAAATATTAAAATATTAAAATATTAAAATATTAAAATATTAAAATATTAAAATATTAAAATATTAAAATATTAAAATATTAAAATATTAAAATATTAAAATATTAAAATATTAAAATATTAAAATATTAAAATATTAAAATATTAAAATATTAAAATATTAAAATATTAAAATATTAAAATATTAAAATATTAAAATATTAAAATATTAAAATATTAAAATATTAAAATATTAAAATATTAAAATATTAAAATATTAAAATATTAAAATATTAAAATATTAAAATATTAAAATATTAAAATATTAAAATATTAAAATATTAAAATATTAAAATATTAAAATATTAAAATATTAAAATATTAAAATATTAAAATATTAAAATATTAAAATATTAAAATATTAAAATATTAAAATATTAAAATATTAAAATATTAAAATATTAAAATATTAAAATATTAAAATATTAAAATATTAAAATATTAAAATATTAAAATATTAAAATGTAAAAATATTAAAATATTAAAATATTAAAATATTAAAATATTAAAATATTAAAATATTAAAATATTAAAATATTAAAATATTAAAATATTAAAATATAAAAATATTAAAATATTAAAATATTAAAATATTAAAATATTAAAATATTAAAATATTAAAATATTAAAATATTAAAATATTAAAATATTAAAATATTAAAATATTAAAATATTAAAATATTAAAATATTAAAATATTAAAATATTAAAATATTAAAATATTAAAATATTAAAATATTAAAATATTAAAATATTAAAATATTAAAATATTAAAATATTAAAATATTAAAATATTAAAATATTAATATATTAAAATATTTAAATATTCTAACAGTTTTTTTAAATTAAGCTATAAATATTTTTTATTCCAAAATAAAAAAATCTAAAATAAAATTTTTATTTTTTTTCGAATTGAATAAATCATGAAATATCGCCTAAGGTGGGACATAACATTCGTGGCATAGAAAACAGACATTTTTGAAAAATTCATAACTCAGTGAAAAACAAACATTTTTCCAAAATTTGTAAAATTATTGTAGAAAATTGAACAAATTACAAGAAAAAAAAGCAACAATTTTTTTATATAAAAAAATATAACAAAAAAACCACTCCAACATGGTTTTATAGAGCTCCAAACTGGCGGCAGAGAAAAAACCGGGGCCTCGTGGTTGCAGCGCTGAGAGTCGCAAAAACTGTCCGATCTGGAAAAAATTACTTTTTTAAATCTTAACAAATTTGGTTATCGTATGACAGGAGCTTGTTTGTAAAAATTTTTTTCAATTTTTGGTGATGTTCTAAATTTGAAAATGTGTTTTTTCGAAAAAAATATTGACTTTAAAAATTCATAAAAAATCGAAAAAAATTTAAAAAAAAGGCTCATGTCATACAATAGCGAATCGAGTTAAAAAAATAAAAAAAAAAATTTGCGTCAAAAAATGAACCCGCTAGTGCCGCAACCAGTACGAAAAATATGGTTTCGAGATAAACGCGTTCAAAGTTTGTGAACAAAGAAAAATGCAAGGAAAAATAAAAATGAGCTCTCATTAAGCCGGCTGTAACTTTTGCATAAGTAAAAATTTTTCCATTTAATTCCATGAAATAGAATCTTAAGAATTTTAACTAAAAAACAACATTATTAAAAAAGTTGATTTAAAAAAACGGCCAATGTCATGTCCACTCTTAAATAAAAATTTTACCTTCACCATATTTAAAAAAATTATTTAAAAAATAAAAAATAGTTATTTGGTATGTTTCAACTGATGCTGGCAGACGCTACATTGCACGAAGTGATAAAAGGGTATTTTGCGGAAACCAAGATTACCGGCGCCATCTTTATTTAAAAAAAAAAATTTATTTTTCATTAAATTCTTTTATTTGCATAAATTTCATTAATTTCTATCCGATACCTAGTCTAAACTTTGACATTTTGTCTAGTTTCTAAAGGACCCGCAAAACTTAATCCTTCTGTAAATTTTGATCCTATTCTTGTTTAAATTTTTGTTTGTATCGTAGTTATAATACTTATCATATTGTTTATTGAAATCCTTGTGCTAAGTCTTGTCTTTGTGCTAATCCTTGTCTTTGTGCTAGTCCTTGTCTTAATTATTGTCTTTATTCTTGTCTTTAACTAAAAATTTTGTTCGAATGCCTTTCGTAATAATGTTTGCAATCTTTGTTCTAATTCTTGTCCAATTCTGAGGATTATAGTTGGACAAGGACGTACTAATTCTTGTCGTAATACTTGTTCTAGGCAAGTCGTTCAAAACATTGTCCTTATTTTTTATTATTATGGTTTTATTTTTGTTGTTGTGTTCACTTTTGTCAGCTCTATAAAGATAATCTTTATATATTAACATTTACTCAAGCATTATGTTTTAAATTCATGCAACAATAATTAAAATTCGTTGCATTAAAGAGGTCAGTAGAGACTTCATGACAACATTAATTTTTTTAATTTTTATCCAAAGTCAAAAGTTGTTATTTTCATTTCAGCTTTCTACAAAATTTGTCTTAGAAGCTTTACTTATTGTGTTACATTTTCATGCAACGCTGTTGCATGTTCGTTGCATTTTCGATACTTTCCGCATTTTGCCTAAAAAAATAAAACTAATGTTTACTGTCGTCAAAGTAAATTTATAGTTTAACCTATATTGAACCAGTTATAAGTTTATGCAACGATATTTAAATTTTGTTGCGATAATATTTCAATTCTGTTGCATTGGCTGTTATCTCCTCCATGATGTTGCCAAAATTTTTGTTTTAGTTTTTCGTGAAGTCATGTGTCCTTCCATTATTTTCGTTGCCTAACATTTACCGTTGCATCTTGTACTCATTGAGTAAAAATTTCATGCAACGCCGTTGCATTTTTTATATTAAAGCTGCTTTCTTATGCCGTTTTTGTTATATTTTTGTCAAATCGACAAAGATGCAGCCTTTGCTGCAACCATTTTTCTTTTTACCTTAGCACTCATACTCAGTGTGCAATAAGTCATGCAACGCTTTTGCAATTTCGTTGCTTATGCCAGTCTCTTCGAGTCTTTATGACGTTTTAAATTAAATTATTTTATTCGTCATGATTTCAAAGAAAGAACTTTTACTGAGTTAATCATAATTAAACGAATCTTCGTATCAGTTTTGTGCTCAATTTTGTTTTCAATTAACTTTCCTGTTCTATATTTTTAGCTATCTTTAATATTGCTGCTTTCCTAAAATTAATATTTGACGATTTTGGCATTAATTAATTGCTGGCCATACCTCAAGCGCTGTAGTGCAAAAAGTTTTGACGCTGACAACACTAAAAAGGCTCGCGGTTCTTTTTGTCGAATTGAAATGAGTTTTTTTTGGGCTTATTATGCCCTGTTTATTTTCTTTTATACAGCCGGATCTAGCAATTTCCTGTTCTTGTTTATTTCTATTTTATTTTTTTTTGCTCATTTTGACAACAACAAAGCAATTGAAGTGATGCCAAAAAATATGCTGGATTTACTTAATAATAAAAATATTTTTTCTATCTTCGTGCCAAAGCAATTTCGTTTATTTGTCTTCCATTTTGTCATCGCTTAACACCCCAAAGTAAAGGAAATTATCTACAAATCACAGCAAATGCAAAAAAAGAAAAAACAAAAAACAACAAAAAGCCATTTGCCAACATCCGGTGTTAACAATATTTTACTCAGATTTAAATAAGTAGAGTGAGTAAAAAAAGTATTTCATAACTTATCTATGCTTGCAGCAAATTGATCAATATATTTTCTTATCTGACATTAGCAGAATGTTGTTGCTTTATTTTCACTGCCTGACAAAAGAAAATGCCTTTTCCATTCCTCGCATATACAAAGACATACACAAAATTACCCTTAATGAGAAAAATTCGTACTAACTGTGCTGCAACAGAATGAAAGCACAACATCCCCCCATAGGAATGAACTGTTGTCGCTAATGATGATGTTGCTGCAACATTGGCGCCAACTTAAAAAAAAAATATATATGATTATTTTTTCAGTTAATTTGTTATACAATTTGAAGTTTATTAAAAAAAAAAATAAAAATTGAAAATGTAAGCGTTGCATGTAACGCTTCTATACAAACTTCAATATAATTCTTATAGCAGCAAATGACACTCTAGAGTCGCCTCCTTTATGTTTTATCAACATAAAAATCTATTTAGTACAAAAGAAGCTGCAGCACTTGATGATGACGATAGCTTAAAGCCCAGCTAGGAATCATTACCATGTCATTAACCTATAAAAGTTGTTGTTTTTTACGCTCGATACCCACTGTAGGGCATTTCATGGCAGCATAATGCATAATAAACGCGCGAAACCGGAAGCAACAGTTGAATAACATTTTGCAACACAAGCAACAACAGCAACAACAACAGCGACAACATAACGACAACGACAACGACAACTGTAAAAATGTGTGCATTTAAATGTATATGTATGTATATCACACATATTCTTGCACATCCTTTATGAGCAACTCTTAGGCGGATGCAAGTGCAATAATTTCAATAGCGTTGGGGGAAAAAAAACAATATGCATAGCGTAACCTACTTACATTTTTTTTACATAGAAAAAATTCCAGCTTTAATTAAGATTTTTAATAGCTTGTTTGAGTTAAAATTAATTATTTGATTTGATAGCTGTAAAAAATTAAAATTTTTTTAAAACCATCTTAAATCATGGCTCCTCAATAGCTGCTGCGAAGTTAATCGGTCCTTTTTATACCCTAAACCTGAAAGGTCAGGGCATGTTAACTTTGTGCAAACGTTTGTAACGCATAGAACGAAGCGAGTCCGGCATAGAAAAGTACATATATTCTTGATCAGCGTCACTTCGTGAGTCGAGCTATCCATGTCCGTCCGTCCGTCCGTCCGTCTCACATTGGTTGAGGTTCATAGAACGAGCGGCTAAAAATAGAAGATGTGTTGTCGAAGGACAATGAAACTTGGCACATAGGAATTTATTGTTTGAATCAAGAAAAAAAATGGATAAGTCAAAATGATCCGCCCACCTCCCATACAAAGTGAAAATTAAATTTTACCCTACGGCATTGTTTTTCGGCACATAGCATTTTTAGACACTCAAAATCATTTGTGTGAAATTTGAAAAATATCCGCCTACTTTTACGCCCACTTCCCATACAACTTGTATTGAAAAAGTGTCATAACTCTTGATTTTTAATGCATCAACTCAATTTTCACAAAAAATATATATTATAATTGAAGAATGGGCTCCTTAAAATATAAACCTGATCCACCCACTTTTACGCCCACCTCCCATAGAAAAAAAAAAATAGAAAAAACATAAATAAATAATTTAAGCATAATCTTTTAATAATTTTTTTAACATCACTATCATCATAATTTTTTGGAAAGGAGCAGGTAAGAGCAGCTGAATTTTGTTTTCACTTTTAGCTGAGACTTCAAGCTGTAATTTAACATCTTTCGTCAAACAGCGCTCCACAGCGCTAAAAAGATGCAGACCACTGAAATTGATGAAAATTGAAATTTTGATGTTGTTTATATTTTGTTCTACGAAATTTTTTATATGGCATTGTTTCCAACTTTTTTTAAAGCAAATCTCATAAATTTCGAGCATGTCTGCCCAAGCAAATTATAAATATATCAGCCTAATATTACGAAATCATAATATTCAGATATCTGACAATAAAATACCAAAAAAATTATCCAAATCGGCGAACATGCAAAAAATGAACTTCGGCCACTCTTCAACCAATGTGCGTCTGTGTGTTGTCCGTAAACACAGGATAAGAAGAAGGAGTTGAGATAATTGGATAAAACACATGGTACACATTGTCAAATTAGCCCAAGCATCTGCACTATTGAATATTTTTGGAATCCGCCCACGGACACGTCTACCTCCCATGCAACGCAAAAATTGAAAACTGCATAAATAAGCTCATAATTAGCCTACAACAATAAAATTTGCTTCGTTTGTGTTTTGTATCAAAAAAAATATGTCTTCGAAAAATGGGTGTCACCCGCTCACGGACACGCCAACCTCCCATACAACCCAAAAATTGAAAACGCAATAAATACGCCTCTGTGTAACCTAGAAATGAACAGAGATAAAATTTGGCACGTATGTTTTTTATGAAAAAACAAACATGGTTTTATAAAATGGACGTCATCCGCCTATGGACACGCCTACCTCCCATACAAGCCGTACAAAATGTTTAAAACTCAATAAATAAAATTATGTTTGTCGTAGAGAGATCAAATTTGGTATGTATGTATTTTATACCATGAACACGCCCACCTCTCATACAACCCACAATAGCGAAAGCACAATAAAGGCATTAACTGTGAGCTACAGGAATAAAACGTGGTATGTATAAATTTTTCATCAACATTTAAATGCATATAAAATATAGGCTTCATCCGCCCACGGACACGCCCATTTTCAATAATTTTATTTTTTTTTAAAGTAGATATAGGGTATTTCATAGTCGGCCTAGACCGACTTTAGACTTTCTTTACTTGTTATATATATTCCCTACGGACAAAAGAACCGGTTCAGAATCTATCACATGATAGGTTTCAAAGTGATAGTAACCGGTCCCTATTTTGCCACCAACACATGAAACCAACCGGTCCCTTTTGCATGGCGTTGTCATTGGCAGTGGTAAATTGACACTGGCTAGATACCTTTGGACCAATCCTAGAACCGGTTCAAAAATATATCGGCCAGTGTCAATGGACACATCATATATATATATACCTTTGGACAAAATCAGTAGCCGGTCTATTTATAGAATACGGTACACTTATACGCACGTTGTCAATGAACTTGAATCATTGTTTTGGAAATTCATGTTTAGCCGAGCTTCCTAGTGTTCACGTTTAGTACTTGACTGACCTGGGTTCAATCCCCGACAGAACCAAAAAAATATTGTTTTTTTTTTTATTTAAAATATATTTTTTTTAATTAAAAAATGAAATTTACAGTTTTTTTCAAGGTTAAGCAAATTTATTTTGACGGTTGTTTTGATTAAACATTTAATGAAACGGAATTAGAATTTATATTATTAAATTAAAATTGTTGATATATGTAGTATACTTACACAGCCAGGAGACGAACCCACGTCCACCGCGTGACAGTCCAACGCTCTTCCACTGAGCTATTGGTATCGATAAGATAAATATGGCAAAATACATTTAAAACCATTGGTCCCGTTCTGAGTTAAATCCAACCTGGCCTGTGATAGGTTAAATAAGAACTGTCACAGGACCGGTCACTTTAGGGCAATTGATCCTGCTTTTGCCGCAGGGTTGCTAAAGTTGTCTTATTTGAGACAGAAATGCATAGAGTTAACTTTAATTGCATTATTATGGAAAGCGCTGGAAAAGTATTTTGAAGATTTTGATCAACAAATTTTTCTTTAATGTTTTTTTTTAAATTACGCATCAAAGTTCCAGAGGACAGTATAGAGAATATTTTTG
This sequence comes from Tetanocera ferruginea, assembly GCA_958299015.1. Taxonomy (NCBI): domain Eukaryota; kingdom Metazoa; phylum Arthropoda; class Insecta; order Diptera; family Sciomyzidae; genus Tetanocera; species Tetanocera ferruginea. The sequence continues at coordinate 122,733,647 of OY282643.1, read as the reverse complement.
AAGTGATAACAAGAGTTAGTTACGAATATGTCTATTAAGGAAAGTAACGCAACCGCCTTAAGATTTATTCAGTCCATAGACAGTTCTATGAAGGTTTTCAGGTATAAGAATGTTATGAAAGGATATGAAGGTTAGGTTAGGTTGACGCTGCTGTCTGTATGAAACACATATAGGCCATTAAAGCCCGTTATAATACCAGGGGTTGTTTATTTACCTACTCTATCTGAACCAGTTGGAGCTATTAACAAAGCTTAATACACTAAGTAGACTGTAGACTGAAGATTCTGAGAGACCGTCAAGGTCACTGCAAAATTATTGGGCATGTGCAGAGAAGATGTGCTTCTGCAGAAATCGTCATGGATGATGTTAAATTTTCGGGCATGGTTTTCAATTAAGCAGTGTTCTGTTAGGACGACGTTAACAGTATTCATTTGATGCCTTCTAAGGAAAATTAGTGCTTTTGAGAGTTATTTTCTTTTTCAGAATTGGCCAAACTTGATATGTACATAAGAATTGTAGAGTACACTCAGAAAAATATCAACTGTAATATTAACACTCGGCCGCTCAACATGAATCGTCAGGTTAAGATAACACCATGATTTTCATGTCATTTTAAACTGTTTTTTTTACATTTTCAAATTGGGGGAAACAAATTACATTATCTAAAAACTCTTTATTTTTCCACTTACAACGCTTTTGCATAAAATAATACGTAAACATAAAAAAAAAAATATTAAAAACATAAAAACTTATTCGTCCTCAACACTGTCCAATACAAGAATCGAACCTAAACTTCCGTAAATATCGCATTAGAGTCCATCGACTAACCAACAAGCCATGCTATGGCATGTTTAAATGTGAGCAAAAGTAGACAAAACTCATGCGTTTTTTTCCAGATCAGTCAGGCTAAATTAGCGAGTATTAGTTTAATAACATATCATTGACTCTTCTGACCAAATTCGTCAGAATTCGTCAAATATCGTGGATCAAGCTAGAGCATTTTTCCAGGAGTGTACAAAAGACCGGATCGAATAAAAAAGTTAACGTGCCAGTGTCTTAAATGAAAGTATAGATTGAGAAAAAAATAAATTAATTTTTGTTTTTTTTTTTCACAGTGTACCCCTCGTTACAAGAATGCGTTTAAGCCCTGGTCAGAAAAAAAGTGAAGGGAACCCCCACAAAAAAGTATGCAGTTGTGAGGATTGTAACAATGTTTTCAGTTTTTTATAATTTGTTTTAAACAACAGGATGTTCTAAATTATGTTTGCTTACAATTTTTTTTTAAATAAAATACTCCTAAAATTCATTAAAATTCCATCTAAAAGAACATTAAATTTAATGTAGTTTTTACCTTTTTTACATTTTTTTGCAATATGTTCATTAGTAAGAAAATAATGAATTTTTAAAATTTTTCGAATTTTACATAAAATTAGCTGATATCTGGAACACCCTGTCATATTAAGTAGAAAACTTTTAACAGCATGGTAACCGTAAAAAAAGTATGGAGTTATTAGGATTGTTCCAAGATGTTAATTTTTTAATCTGTTTTTTTAGAAAACAAGGTGTTCAAAATCAGTTTTCTTTGGAAGTTTTTTGTCACATGAAAAAATATTATATTTAATGTAATATGTTCATTAATAAGAATTCAAATATAAGATGCAAATTTTTCAAAAGTTTTATATTTTAACATTAAAAAGAAAAAGAAACCTTTCCACTGATTCTCTATTAACGAAAATCGGATTAAAATGACAGTGCTACGTTTTCTCAAAATAGACTTTAGCATTCTATGAAAAAATTTGATGGGGTGCGCTTTGTTTTATTAAACTACAATGTAAAACGGTCGAAATATTTTTTTTTTTAAATAAATAATTTTCTACAAAATTCTATTGATACACTTTTTGCAATATTGTAAGAAAACTTTTTTGAAGGTTATTTTTGACTAAACAGTTAATGTAACAGAATTAGAATTTCAATTATTAAATTAAAATTTTTGATGCATACACATCTAGGATACGAACCCACGTTCTACGCATGACAGTCTAGCAGACTTCCACTGAGTTATTGATAACGACATGATAAATAAAGCAAAACATATTTAAAAAACATATTTTTTTTATACATTAAAAATTAAAAATTAAAAAAAAAAAAAAAAATTAAAAACTATTGCTTAGAAGACAATTCAACAAATATATATAATTTTGTTACTTATTCTTTGTTACTCTGTTACTAATTCTTTTATAAAAAATATTCTTTATTTTACAAAAACAGCTAAAAACTCAACAATTGAAGTAAATTTAACAAAAACAATTTTTTTTTAAATGTATTAACTTATCGTTTCAGATATATTATCTGCCCCTATCAATAAACAAAAAAGTAATGAAGATTTCAAAAATTGAGTTTTTGCTGAAAATGTTCAGTTGCGTATGGAAAAGTATTGAAGTTTTGCAAAGTTCGAAAAGAATTTCCAGATGAAAAGGATATTTGGAATTTTGACAAAACTTATTTGTAATTTTATTTAAAATTTGGAAAAAAGATTATTTTACCTAAGTTGAGAATTTTTATAAAAATAGGGAAAAGTACTTTTTATAAAAATTTGTATATTATTTTTAAATATTAACTTAACATTTTCTCAAATTCCAATATTATCTGTCCGCTTTTATAAACTAAAAAACTTTCCAAAAAATTAGGAATGTAATTAAGTTTAAAAAAAACTGAGGTTTTGCAAAACATGGTTAATTTTCTATGAAAAAATATGAAAAATTTTGGAAAGTTCGAAACGGAATTAACACAAAATTAATACATTTTTTTGTGCTCATCTATTTCTCTTTTTGCATAGCGTTCTAACCAGGTTTTGTTAAAATTGTATGTTAAATTTTTTTGTTAAATTGTATGTACCAAATTGTATGTCATTTTTTGCCACTCGAATAACAATCGTCGTCAGCCACAATCGCACAAAAAAAAAAATGCATGCATACCACTCGAGTTCGTAAACAACGATTGCTGCTTAGCACAGTGTGTGACGACTGCGAATCGATACAAAGGCAGCATCCAGACAATGCTAACATTCGAATGATTCGCTGGAAGCGAATATAATATATATTATATGATCTTTGCTCGAGTGTTTGCTGCTGCTCAATCTTGAAAATATTGAAGTTGTTGTAAAACAGTGGAAAGAGTTAGGCTCTGATAAGCGCTGCTGCAGGCTGCAGTTAACATTTTTTTTCTTGCTGCAAATAAACATAACAGCATGAATATTCGCTACATTTGGCGAATGTTAAGAATGTCTTCAAAAGGCAATTTGAATGCACTCAAGTTGTTCTCTGATTCCTATCAAGCTGGTAACAAGTCGCGATGCATTTCAGTTCTTAAGTCTGCTGCGACATAGGAAAAAATTATTAGCATACGGCGGCCCAGTTAATGAGGAAAAATGGGGCACCATTTTATGTTTGGACGAAACAAAAATGGATAAACTTGGATGGATTTCCAAGAAATGCAGAATATAACCCTCGTTATACCACAAAAACATGGAAACAAGGAGTTGGATGATATTAAAATGGGGTGGGGATGTTCTACTTGGGGTTTAAACTGGTTCAAGCAAATAATGGACTAAAATTTAAACGTTCGCATCTCGGAGGAAGTCATGCTTTCATATGCTGAATGGAATATGACATTTAAATGGCAATTTATGGATTTTTTGTAAACTTCAACTATATTTTTATAAAGATTCATCATAAAAACTTTTTAACAAAAAAAAAAACCTACTTCAAAATCACTACAAAGTAAAAAATAATTTTTAATTACTTTTCCAAATAATCGTGGTAAAATCTGATAATTTATTTATTAACATTATTATGTTGGAAATGTTATTATTTTAACTTTTCCCAAAATGTTTTATTTTTAACATAAATATATTATTTTTTTTATGATAATAAAAAGTGTTTGACCTACTTCAAGGTTTTTTTTTTTTTGTTAAAAAGTGTTTATTTCTACCTTTTTAGAGAATATGATAAATTTTAGAAAAAGTTTTTAAACAAAATTATTTAAGTTCATCATTTAAAAAAATGTTTTTTTTTCTGTCGTTTCTTATTCTTTACTCTTTTGAATTTTTTAATACATTTGCAAGAATTATTAAGGAAAATTTCAAATATTTCAATATTTCATAGTACGTTGTTTATTTTCAATTTCTGCCTCTTTACAATTTTTATTAAAGTGTCAAGTGTCCCTATTTTGAATACCGCCTATGTACTTTATTGATCATACTTTAAAGTAATTCAACCTTGCCCTGCACCAAATTTCAGTTCCCTAGCATCAGTATTAACCGATATACAGCATTTCCTTAAAGTGCCTCACGCAATTTATAAACTCTCCCACCTTTTTAATTATTCTACCTACCCACCTACCAAATATTAGTACCTAAGTTTCAATATTTACTGAAATGCAGTGTTTTTCTAATTATGACACGCCTCTTTGTTGAATCGAATCTTCTTTCTTGATTGTGTTTTGTTATAACTCTACCTATGCTTGTATTGATTTCAATACCCTAGTGTCAATATTGACTGAGATATAGTGTTGCTTCTAATAGTGACACGCCTCGTTGTCGAATTTCGCCAGCTTTGTCATAGTATTTTCAATAATTCTACCCATTCTTACAATGAATTTTATCACCCTTGTGTCAAAATTATACAATATTTTTCAAACACTGCCACACCCTTTATTCGAATAACGCCCATTTCTTTGGTATTAATTTGTAATAATTGTGCCTACCTCTGTGCTAGATATCAGTATTCTAGTGTCAATATTATTCGAGAAATAATGTGTTTCATGTATTGCCACACCCTCTTTGTCGAATAACGCCCACTTAATTGATCGTAACTGTTTAAAATTGTACCTACCCTTGCATTTTTGCTGTAAATGTCAGTACCCTAGTGTCAATATTTACTGAGATATAGTGTTTTTCTTATAGTGAAACGCCCCTTTATCGAATAACGCCCACATTATTGGCAGTAATTTGTTATACTTGTGCCTACCTCTGTACTTAATTTGAGTATTCTAGTACCAATTGTATTCGAGCTGCAGTGTTTTTTAATATTGCCAAACCCCTTGTTGAATAACGCCCATTTTTTTTGACAAAAATTTATACTTATTGTGCCTACCACTGTAATACATTTCTGTATCCTTGTGTCAATATTATTCGAGATACAGTTATTGTCTTATATTGCCACACCCCTTTGTCGAATAACGCCCAATTTCTTGATAGTAATTTTCAATAATTGTGCCTACCTCTGTACTAAATTTTAGTACTCTAGTGTCAATTTTATACGAGAAACAGAGTTTTTCCAATATTGCCAAACCCTTTTTTAGAACAACGCCCACTTAAGTGATTTTAGTTTATATATATTTGTGCCTGCCTTTCTAATATAACAGTGATTTTTATTTCTCTAGTGGCAATATTTACTGAGATGCAGTGTTTTTCTTATAGCGACACGCCCCTTTGTCGAATAACGCCCATCATAGACGGGCACCTCCGCGTTGATGGTCTCTATATGTTGACAAAAAATTACGGCAATTGGGCAAATATTTTAGGAGTAATCGATGTACATACATTCACAACAAAAAACAAGTAAAGAAAGTCTAAAGTCGGTCTAGGCCGACTATGAAATACCCTAAACCCACTTTTCAAAAACAAAAAATTTTTATTGTAAATGGGCGTGTCCGTGGGATAATGAAGCCTTTAATTTATGTGCATTTAAATGTTGATGAAAAATGTACACATACCAAGTTTTATTCCCGTAGCTCACAGTTAATGCCTTTATTGTGGTTTCGCTATGGGAGGTGGGCGAGTTTTTGGACGGACTACTCCCAATTTTTGAACACACCTTAGTTTTGGTATAAAATACATACATACTAAATTTAATTTCTCTATGACAAACATAACCTTATTTATTGAGTTTTCAACTTTTTGGGTTATATGGGAGGTAGGCGTGTCCGTAGGCGGATGACGTCCATTTTTCAAAATCATCTTTGTCTTGTCATAAAAAACATATGTGCCAAATTTTAGCTCTTTAGGTTAAACACAGGCTTATATATTGCGTTTTCAATTTTTGTGTTGTATGGGAGGTGGGCGTGTCAGTGAGCGGATGACGTTCATTTTTCGAAGACATCTTTGTGTTTGTATAAAACACATACATATCAAATTTTATTGTTGTAGGTTAACTATGAGCTGAGTTATGCAGTTTTCAATTTTCGCGTTGTATGGGAGGTAGGCGTGTCCGTGGGCGGATGATGTCCATTTTTCAAAACCATCTTTGTTTTGTTATACAAAACATATGTGCCAAATTTAAGCTCTTTAGGTTTAACACAAGCTTATTTATTGCGTTTTCAATTTTTGGGTTGTATGGGAGGTGGGCGTGTCCGTAAACGGATGACGTCCATTTTTCGGAGACATCTTTGTGTTGACATAAAATACATGCACACTAAATTTTATTGTTGTAGGTAAATTATGAGCTGAGTTATGCAGTTTTAAATTTTTGCGTTGTATGGGAGGTAGGCGTGTCCGTGGGCGGATTCCAAAAATATTCAAAAGTGCAGATCCTTGGGTGCATGTGACCATGTGTACCAAGTTTCATCCAATTATCTCTACTCCTTCTTCTTATCCTGTGTATACGGACAACACACAGACGGACAGACGGACGGACAGACGGACGGACGGACATGGATAGCTCGACTCACGTGGTGACGCTGATCAAGAATATATATACTTTTCTATACCGGACTCGCTTCGTTCTATGCGTTACAAACGTTTGCACAAAGTTAATATACCCTGACCTTTCAGGTTTAGGGTATAAAAAACAGAGAAACAAACTTGAGAACCTCCTCCTTTTTGAAGTCGGTTAATAATAAAAAGACTCTAGAGTGCTCAAATATTTTAAGAAAATAATCCTCATACAATTTTAGCATATGTTTTTGAACACAAATTCAATGGTAAGGCCTCTAATTTGCTCTATATTTAGTAAGTTAAGCTACATTTAGTGTTTACTTAAAAATATACTTTTGATTATATATAAAAAAAAAACACAATAACTTAAAGTGAGTTGAATGTAAACTAGGTTAAATTAAAAAAAAAAAAAATGCATTGAATTGCATCAAAACTTAATTTGGTTGTAGTTCCAATGTATGAATACAATGTAGCAAGAAGAAAAAAATTTTGCTGATTCCTCTTGCCAAAATTAACATGGATAACAAAGTAGTAGCTTTCAATTTCATGTCAAACTGACTAAAGTCAGACATACTGTTGAAATCTAGTAAGCTGTCAAAGCTTCAGGCGCACAAATCCGCATTGATATAGAAAATTTTCAGCTTGCCTTGGCACGATGATGTTCCAGGGCGATTGAGAAATTGAGGCAGGTAGCAGTAGCGGCAGGAAACAGCAGGAAGCAGCAAGATGTGGCAAGGATTTTCGTTAGTTTTTTTTTAACATACGTCCATGTTGATATGTGCAGCATTAAAGACAGAGAGTGAGAGAGAGAGAGAGACATGTGTGTGTGTGTGTAGAATAATGGAAAAATTTAAGCTCGCTGCAGGCGCGCGTCTGTCAGTAAAAAAACACAAAGTAATACATTTGCGGTTTTTATTAGGGATCTCACAGGATTTAGGATTTTGTTTTTTAGTTTTATTTTCTTTCCAAATTTGCAAAGGATTTGCATTGAACTGAGAGCAATTTCTTCTTTTTTTTTTTTTTTTGAGCTTTTGGAAAGTGTGGGAATTTTTTACCTGACACGTAGAGATGAAAAATTTTACTGTAGAAACTTTTAACTAATGAACCTTTGCTTTTAATTTCAAAATGATGCTGCTAAATTTAAAACAATGACAGTTTAAAAACTGTCAAGTTTTTAAAGTGATGGCAGGCAGGTATGTTTTTCATTCGCTTATCTCATTAACCGCTATTTAGAAGAGTGGCTAATTTATGGTCAGGCACAAAATTTGATTAATAAACACAAACATGCTTCGACTAACTTTCAAAATGCACACACTCACACATGTAGACACATGCTTATTTTGCTGCTGCCAATAAATTAAAACTTGACGCTGTGCCGTGAACTATTTCTATTTAAAAAAATATCACGCATTTTAGTCAGAGCTACATGTTACCACAAAACCACTAACTAAACAACGTAATCAAAGCAACCATGACGGTGTTTATGCGTGTTTGTATGTATGCTGATATGTGTATGTGTGTGTGTTTCTGCTTAATCATACATTTGCACCGTGCAGATTTGCAAAATTGTTTAGCCACCACAACAAAATCACAACAAAATAACACTTAAGCTCACACGCATGCACACAAATACCAACATTAATAAAAATACAACCAAAACACTTGCACACACACTCTTGCAACAAAAAAAAAATATTTTGTAAACACCTATAATGTACAGTAATTACCTTTAGTTGCGTTTTACTCGTGCCAATACTTCTACTCACACATACACCCAACCACAGCGTTAGCAACGCTCACTCACCTCAACATTTATGCTAGCCACATGCTAACCAGTGTTGCCACCTGCTGTCACACTGCTGCCAAAGAGCTATTCTTTACAATTAATGTATGCCATGTCAGTTTACGCAAGCATACACACACACACACACACACACACACGCACACTTTGTAATGCGCCTGCATTTATGTGCAAGCAAACAAACATTCAAACCTAGCTGACTACTGCTTGCATACCTTTAGGCGCACGCGCACAAATATTACCATTATGATAAAATTTGATTGTTATGCACGGATGGAAGCCAAAAATTTATGCATATTTAATGGAGACAATATTATGCACAGCGTGGTAATTGGCAATCTTTTGTGGGCTTGCCAGCTGGCTGAAAATAATTTATTTAGATATGCAATAAATATTTTATATAAACAGCAAACAGTTGAGATTTGAATGGCATGGCATGGTTTAATTTTTTTTTAAATTTTTTATTAAAAAGTATGTTGCTTTTGTAAAACGTTTATTGGCATTTTATTGATTTGCATTTATTCAATTTATTCATTATGTATTTAAGCACAAATGTTTTTAAAAAAATATATCTATCAATATTTTTATTTATCATTATTAAACTGTTCCTTTTGTTACGAATAATTGCACGTTCTCTTAACACGTTTTAAGGAAAACAATCAAGATCTGATTAATTAATCAAGACAAGTCAGTTGGATAAAATTTCACATAGCATACATTTAGGCACTTCTTACAAAAAGTAATTAAGAATCTTAGAAATACTTGAGAAATTTTCATAAAATTTTATTTATTGGTTTAGGTTCCATATAAGAGAGCATAGTTCTATGCGGAAAGAAATTTAAGCTGAAAACAATGCCAAACCAATTAATTTTGGTAGCTATTTTGAGCTAAGCCATAATATTCTTGATATCAAGCCCTTAAGTGATTGTTTATCAAAAAATTTACACGCACATTCGTGCATAATTTATGTGATTTTTGAATCATTTATCAAAAAATTAATATGCCCACAAGCGCCCAATATTAGAAATTATTGAATTGTTTATCAAAAAATTAATATGCTCAATTGTGCGCAATTTATGTCATTTATTGGTATTGTTTCTAAAAACAAAAAACCATGCTCATTTGTGTTCAATGCATGTCACTTACGGATAGAAAGTAAAAGAAAGTAATATGTCCAATCTAATGAATTGGTTTTGTTTATCAAAATATGTTAAAAATGTTAAAAATATTTTAAAATAAATAAAAAAATAATTTACAAAAAATATGAATGCGCTGAATTAGCCCTTGTACAACATAAAAAAAAAACATGATAAGAAGTTAAAATAAGTAAAGAAAGTCTAAAGTCGGTCTAGTTCGACTATGGAATACCCTAAACCTCTTATTATATTACTATTAAAATACTAAAATAATTAGACTAAACTCCTATCAAAATCCATGCATTCTATCTACCTATAGAATTAATACAAGATTAACTAATCTGGTTTATATGGTAGGTAGGCGTGTTGGTGGACAGATGACGCACATTTTGCCCATTTTGCGCACACCTAAGTTTTGATTTAAAATGCTCTCATACGAAGTATCATCTCTCTAGGTCAAATATGAACCTTTTAACAGTGTTTTTAATATTGTGGCTGTTTTGGAGAACACATCTTAGTTTTCATACAATAATCTTACATACCATGTCTTGTCTGTGTAGCTCATATATAAACCACTTTATAGAGTTTTACCATAGTGGGTTGTATGGAAGGTGGGCGTGTCGGTCAGCAGATTGCACCTATTTTTTGTACACATCTCAGTTTTGATCTAAAATTCTCCCATACCAAGTTTTATCTCTCTAGATCAAATATGAACTTCTAAATAGTGTTTTTAATATTGTGGCTTGTATGGGAGATGGGTGTGTTCGTGGATTTGACCACACATTAGTTTAAGTATAAGATATATACATACCAAATTTCATCTCTCTAAGACAAACCTATGCTTATTTATGCAGGTTTTCAATTTTTTGGTTTGTATGGGAGGTAGGCTTGTCCGTGGGCGGATGACATCCATTTTTCAAAACCATCTTTTTTTTTGTTAAAAAAAACGTACGTACCAAATTTTATCTCTGTAGGTTGAACAGAAGCTTATATATTGAGTTCTTAATTTTTGGGTTGTATGGGAGATGGGTGTGTCCTTGGGCGGATGACACTCATTTCTTGAAGACATCTCTTTGTTCTGATATAGAGTACAAACATACTTAATTTTATTATTGTAAGTTAATTAAAAGCTTAGTGTTGACCGTGGCATGCAGGTTAAGTGTGTGGCCTGGCGTGCTCGGAGCCCGGGTTCGATCCCCAGCCGCGGCGAAAAGTTTTTTTCAATAACAAATTTTTCTGATCGGTCACCACCTCTCTGCAGACAATGGCAAACCTCAGAGAGTAAACAATGCCATGTAAAGCTTCTTGAGAACATGAACTTTAGCCGTTCGGAGTCGGCATAAAACATGTAGGTCCAGTTCTCGGTCAATTGTGTGCAAACATTTAATAACACACACAACACAATTGATCATAAGAAGCTCGGTCAAAATCCTTTCAAGGGCTGAAATGGCCAATTTGTTTTTTTTTTTTTTTTTAATTAAAAGCTTAGTTATGCAGTTTTAAATTTTGGGTTGTATGGGAGGTAGGCGTACCCGTGGGCGGATTCCAAAAATATTCAATAATGCAGATCCTTGGGCTCATATTACTATGTGTACCGAGTTTCATTCAATTATCTTACACATAGGGGTAATTGGCTCGAAAAACCGCTCATTAATCAATTTCTCAAAATGTAAAGTTGAGAAGTAAAATTCTTTTCTAGCTTTTGTTAACACTCATTAAATAAGTTACCATTTGTTTTTTTAATTTTAATGCACACACTTCGTCGCAGCATCAGTTGAAAGTCATCGATCGTAAGCTTGTATTGTTATTGAGTTAATTTGAGTGAAAAAGATTACACCTAAACAAATATTTTTTTTTTTTTTGTTATTAATATTGTGAAATAAGTTTGTTGCTATGGAAGATTTTGCTGCAGGTATGTACTTTAAAATACAACATTTTTTATGGATATTGAAGCTTTATTTATATAGATATATAATTTGTTATGAAGGTATGAAAATGGGAAATTTTTTTAATATTTTTTTTTTTTAGTATGTACCTTTTGTTATATTATTTGGTGTTATTGGGTAACATTTTTGGTATAGGCTAATGAAGAAAGATGTCAAAAAGCAAAACCCGAAAAAAAATGCTGCTCGAAACCGCCCCCCTCCCCCAGATTTCATTGTCCCTGATACACCTAGAAAGAGAAAATTTGAAATGAAAGAGAAAAGGGACATGACATTGGCCGTTTTTATTTATAATTTTGTATTTTAGTAAATATTCTTAAGATTCTAAGAAAAAAATTTCATGGAAAAATTGTTACGAGGTCAAAAGTTACAGCCAGATTAGTGAGAGTGCATTTTTATTTTTCCTAGCATTTTTCTTTGTTCACAAACTTTGAACGCGTTTATCTCGATTTTTTTTTGTTCACAAACTTTGAACGCGTTTATCTCGATTTTTTTTTTTTGTATTTTTTTAAACTTGATTCGCTTTCGTATGACACGAGCTTTTTTTTAAAATTTTTTTTCGATTTTTTATGAATTTGAAAGTCAATATTTCTTTCGAAAAACACACTTTCAAATTTGGAACATCACCAAAAAGTGAAAAAAATGTAAAAAAATCACACACTCCTGTCATACGATAACAAATTTTGTTAAGATTTAAAAAAGTCATTTTTTTCCAGATCGGACAATTTTTGCGACTCCCAGCGCTGCAACTGCGAGGCCCCGTTTTTTTTTCTGCCACCAGTTTGGAGCTCTAAAAAATCATGTTGGAGTGAAAAATATATTTTTTTGAATATTTTTTTTTGTAATTTGTTCAATTCTTTACAAGTATAAAAAGAAATTTTGGAAAATGTTTGTTTTTGACTGAGTTATGAATTATTCAATAAAAGGTCTGTTTTCTCTGCCGCGAATGTTATGTCCCTCCTTAAGAAACTTAATTTACACCTTTATTTGGTCGAAACAAGCTTATAGCCTTTTTCAAGTTCTTTTAGACAAGTATCATTTACTTAGGACAAACAAATATTTTTGAGCGGTTTTTCGAGCCAAATACCCCTATGTGAGACGGACGGACAGACGGACATGGATAGCTCAACTCATTGAATTATTTCAACTCCTTCTTCTTATCCTGTGTTTACGGACAACACACAGACGGACGGACAGACGGACATGGATAGCTCAACTCACGAGGTTACGCTGATCAAGAATATATAAACTTTTCTATACCGGACACAAAGTTAATATACCCTGACCTTTCAGGTTTAGAGTTAATAAAAGTTATCTTTACATTGTCCAAATAAGATATACATAAGTCATCCGATTTGGACAGGAAAAGAAAATTTTCAAGTTCTTTCCTGCAATTTTATACATTTTTATACTAACAGCAACGAAAACCAATTGAGAATTATGTCGTTCGGTTGCTCATTTTTTGATGAGCAAAAACAACAACAACAAAAATGAATTTTTATGTTTAAGCCCAAGATGACACTTATTAAGCACACATTTACGTGTTTATCGAAAATTTCAAGCCCAATTTCTGTCATAAACTGCGTATGTGAATAGCTTGTTTTGAGATGGTTTTGAGTTCTATTGAGCTAATTCCATTTACGAACGCTTTAAGCTTGAGTTAAGCCCATTTTTTCTCTCCGTTTAAGTGTATTAATGTTTTTCTTCAACAAATCAAATACATAAAATAAAAAATATATCAATGTTTTTTTCGATTTTCAATAAAATGGGTGGAAATGGATTCATGATAGGTGAATTTTGAAACAGCGAAGTTTTGAAGAGAAAATTTTCAAAAAGATGAATTTTTAAATTGCGATATGAGGTAAGGGAATTTTTCGAGATAAGTTCTGGAAAGGCAATTTTAAAATAGTTTAGTAAGTTAGGGCTGCTTTAAGGTAGTGAATTTTGGTAAGGAACTTTTTTTTTAGTACAGTTATGACAATAGAAACTTTTGTTAAAGAGATTTTTGCAATGAAAGAATATCATAAAAGAAGATTTTTAAAAAGGATTTTATAAAAGAAAATGTCAAAAATCTAGAGTTTTCAAAATAGTGAATAAATAAATAGTGAAAAAATATTTTGAGTTGAATTCTGATTATAATAAGATTATAATTATTTTTCGATAAGATTTCAGACTGTAGAAACAGAAAGGCGGAATTTCGTGAAAGTGAAATTTTGAAATATTAAATTTTGTAAAAGAAAATGTTAAAATAGGTGAGTTTTTAAATTATAAAGTTTGGTAAAGGGAATTTTTCGAATAGAGTTCTGAAAAAAGAAAATTTTGTTCAAGAAAATTTTGCAACTTTGCTTATTGCAATTTGCAACTTGCTTTACAACTTCTCTTTTTTACAATTACACAGAAGCAGCATTTTTAAAAGCAGCAACTTTGTTGAAAATATTTTTTAATAAAAACAAGAATGTTTCGAAAATGGTAAATTTTGGCTAGAAGAATTTTTTTAATTGATTTCTGAATGTTTTTCTGGCAATTTTAAACTTTTTCAAATGGCAATTCATTAAGTCATAAAGAGAGAATTTCGTGAAACGAGAATTTTTAAAAGTGAAAGTTTTTTTTAAAGAAAAATTTTCCAAACGGTGGATTGTGAAAATGCTGAATTCGGTTAGGGGCATTATTCGAGTTGAGATCTGACTGTTTCCCGAGTAAACTTCTGACTGAAGAAACTTATACCAGGAGGTTTCGGTAGTCGAGTGGTTAAAGTGCTTGACTGCCAACCCAGAGGTTTCTGGTTCGAGTCATGGTCCTACACTTTTAACTTTCTTTGATTCTTTCCTCATTTCTTATCAACTGAAATAAAAAATTCATCGATATATACGACTTTGGAAGTTGCAATTGGTAGTAGAGATGTTTGTGGAGTGAGATTGCTTTATAACTGCTTTATAACTCGAACTGTCTGAGAATAAAGGCAAAACACTTGATTCAGATTCAAATTCGCATGTTGATATAGCCCTCTGCCATACATACAACAAACTACACTGAGAAAAAAACACATACCTTGCTCCGGTAAAAAATTTCTCTATTTTCGATATAGAAATTTTCTCTTTTTCAAATAAAATTTTCTTAAATTAGAATAAATTTTCACATTTTCGAAGAAATATTTCTTTATTTCTAGGAAAAGGAAATATTTCAATGTCTCTAATAATGATAAGTATTTTTCTCGCACAAAAATTTCTCATTTATAGAGTAAAATTTATTGAAAATGAAAAACTTTTCTTATATTTTGATAAAAAATTCACTAAGAGAAGTATTTTCTTCAATAAAAACAAACCTTTTCTCAAAAATAAAAAGTTTTTTCTCAAAAAACGATATATTTTTCTTTTTCATGGAAGCTTTTTATCATTTTTAGAGAATTTTTAGTATCGAAATTAGAGAATAGCATTCTCTGGAGCAAAATTTATACCATTTTTCTCTAAATATGATGCCTTTTTTATCATATTCCGATAAGCTTTTTTCTGAGTGTACATTTGTTTATCTTGATTTCACTTTCTCTCCTACTTATCTTTATTCCCATTTCCGAACCAAAGCAGACTTGACTGAATAGGTTTGACACCTGAAATCCTTGGTTCAAAGCTAGAAAAAAAAGTTTTAGTATTGCAGCTTTACATATTTGACAAAGCACAAAGCATGATTGTGTAAATTCATTGTTTTAAGGCCGATTGAAGAGTGTTGTTAATTTTTTGTCTTAAGACGAATTTAAAAAATTCTTGGGGTAAAGTTGAACAACATTTAATAAATTAAAATATGGCTTTTTAAATTTTGTAAACTTAGAGCCCGAACAGAACCAAAGCGGCTGACGGCTGGCGGTTCTCTCTCGGCGAATTGAGCTGAAAACACGTCTACAACAAGAGCGGATGGCGGTTGTCGGAACAGAGCTGCTTTTTGTCACGGTAGTGGTACAATAGGGATCAGATAGGGGACAGATAGGGGTGCAACAGATGTTGTTGTAGATTAACATATAATGAAAAAATTTTGACTTTTCAATAAAGGTTTCATCATAATCCATTATAAAGAAATTATTTCTTATATTGTTGCAAATTTACATAAAAATAACACAAACACAAGAAACAAAACGTCAGAATATACTAAAAACATTATATTAAACACAGCTAATTCTTAGCAAAAGTATGGCAACATTTATGTTACTCAGAAAGAGAACCGCCAGCCGCCATAGAAAAAATATAATAAATTCTATTATGGCGTTTTTCCGTCGCGGATTCGCCCAGCGAATTCGTTTTTGCCGTCTGCATACAATTTCATGCATTCTGTTGATCGGCGAATCCGCCAACCGTCAGCCGCTTTGGTTCTGTTCTGGCTCTTACTAAAAAAAAATTTTAATAAAAAGAAAAAATGAAATTTTGCATTTTTTCAGGTTTATTACAATTTTATTGGCCAAGTTGAGTGTGAGTAATCTAATGTGGTAATCTTAATTTTTTTTGGTGGAAAGTTTATTTTGTTTTTAAAATTACAAAAACAAAAAAACATAAAAAATTCACTTTTTGAGATATGAGCAACTTACATTTTTTTTCAAAAAAGTTGGCAACTCTAAAATAAAAATTCCAAAAAATATTTAATTTATTTCAAAAATTGCTTTTCTATAGCTTTCTAATGATACTTCATTTACAAAAATTGGGTAACATATGACGGAGATATGATTTATTTATTAAAAACCACTAGTGTCCGACCGAATGTGAATTTTTGCCGAAGCCGAAGCCGACTTTTCGGCAAAATGTAAATAATCGGCCGAAGGCTGAAGCCGAAGCCGAATAACAAACAAATGTTTTAAAGTCAAAAAAATTATAAAAATTTATTTTTTGCTTTTGTTGTATATCTTAAATAAATGTAAGAGTTTTTCTACAAAATTTGGATGTTTCTGTAATTGATTTATTGACGTCAGGATGACGTAGAAAAAAAAAATGTTATCAATTTCAGACCCAGTCGAGAAAAGCTACTAACTGATACTAACTGGGTCATTCCGCCGAGATTAATAACAAAATAGCAAATTCGGTCGGTCAACCATATAAAAAAATTTTTTTTTTAACATTAATTTCGTTATATTTCGGCACCTTAGAACTGCTTTGAAAATATTTATTTGTTGTATTTACAAAATGGCGACCATGGTTTTCATGCAACCACGAGCGATTTTCGTATTTATAGAGTTTGCGGTAATGATCATATCTCAGCTCCTATTAAACATACAGTAATAAATGAATAAACATAATATTAATTATACTTTAGGCTATTATCTTGCATATCAGAAAAATTAATTGGGATGTTACTTAATTTAAAAAAAAAATGTTGAAGTTTTCAAAAATAATCGTAATTTTTGGTAACTTTGAAAAAAAATTTTAATATAAAGAAGTTAGTGGCAGACCTATTTTTTTGGTATTAGGTACGTCTTAGTAAGAGCTTAAAATAGAAATTTTTAAAAGTGACTAGATTATAAACTTTTTGGGTTACATCACTTTGAAAAATAAGAAATCTCAAGTTTGCCCCAACTTTGGGGTCAAATATCTCCAATGGGCACTGGTGAAGAAATTTGAAATTAATGTTAAATAGACCACGTAATAAGAGGATTCTGATGATATAAAAATTAAAGTGATTTTTTTGGTTCATTAAAAAGATATAGCATTTGCAAATTCGACCATTTTATTACATGAGGTATCAGTATTAAGGTGGGTCACCCCATATGGGAAAAAAAAGTTTGCATTTACCGCCCCTAATATGAAAGCTTATGTTGAGAGGATTTCAGAACAATACAAATTTTTTTTTTTTGTGAACCCGAAATCTGCCCCAAATGGTCTTTTTTGTATAACTTCACCAGTTTTAACCCGATCGTGAAAAAAAGTATATCTTTGGATAGGTCTCAATTAGTACACAAGCACCCCAAAAACTTTAAATTTTTTTAATATAACAAAAGTTCATAAAAAATTATTAAACTTTTTTGAAGAAACTATTAAATTTCATTCGTAAGAAAAAAGTTACAGCGAATCAAAATTTTAGTGAAGTTCGTTTTCGCTTTTGGACTTTAGGCTTCGCTTCATCTTCGATTGGGTACGTTTTTATACCAAATTTCTTTACATTCAGGCCAGTCGTTCAGGCGTTATTGAGCCATATATATTTTATTACTTTAAGCGCTCTCTGTCGAAAATTTTTATAACTTCTAAAAGTCTATCTTGTATTACTAGGTCAGAAGAATCTTCGTACAATTTTATCAAAATCGCTCCAGTCGTTTAGCCAGTCGAACGTTTAGCCAAATTATTACATAAAATGCGCTTTTGATACGGTTCGTGTGAGGTTAGGTTTTTTCCATTCTCTGATTTTGTCTTGAGTTTTTTCTGTACATTCTAAATAGTCTAATTTAAAAAAAAAAAGTTTCGAAGGTTAAATATTACTTATTGTAATAAGGTTTAACTTAAAATAGAGCAAGTAATTTTTTGTGTGTTGCCATATTTTTCTTTTTCAAAATCAAATCACTACCTGCAACAATTTCAGTTCAGTCAGTGTTCAATGAAATTTATTGAAATGTTTTTCAATTTGTGCAACACCATTAAAATGTCTGCCCAGGAGACTTAGTGTGTGTGTGAGTTGGTGGGTATTAGTGTGTGTGTGTGTTAAAAAATATGTTCCTTCAAGCAAAATGTTGCTGTTAACATTTTTGCCATAGTCAAGCATACAAATGTGCACATTTACACATTTCTACTCATACAAACACACTCACACACACATATAAACAGACAATGGCATGAAATAAACAACTAAACCCAAACTCTCACAGCTAACGATGTGGAAAAATATTATTGCACACGTGATTATAATGTCTGCAAGGTAGAACAACAAAAATAATAATAATAACAACAACAACAACAATAACAACAACAACAACAACAACAACAACAACAATAGCAGCAACATCAATACTATACTAGAAAAATAAACATGCTTTTCCCCAAACCAAACTTCGACAGCTTTTGCTCTCGCTCTCGCTCTCCTGTTTTGCCACTCAATCTATTTTGCTGCACTCACTCTGCCATTTGTTTTGCCTGTCTGCTTACAATAACAATAAATCTCAACACATGCTTGCACTTGTTTGAATGTATGTGTGTGTTCTATGTGTGTTTATACCCTAAACCTTAAAGGTCAGGGTATATTAACTTTGTGCAAACGTTTGTAACGCATAGAACGAAGCGAGTCCGGTATAGAAAACTATATATATTCTTGATCAGCGTCACCTCGTGAGTCGAGCTATTCATGTCCATCCGTCCGTCCGTCCGTCCGTCCGTCCGTCTGTCTGTGTGTTGTCCGTATACACAGGATAAGAAGAAGGAGTTGAGATAATTGGATGAAACTTGGTACACATGGACCCAAGGATCTGCACTATTGAATATTTTTGGAATCCGCCCACGGACACGTCTACCTTCCATACAACGCAAAAACTGAAAACTGCATAAATAAGCTTAAAATTAACCTACAACAATAAAATTTGGTGTGTATGTGTTTTGTATCAACACAAAAGTGTCTTCGAAAAAGGACGTCGTCCCCACCTCCCATACAACCCAAAAATTGAAAACGCAATAAATAAGCCTCTGTTTAACCTACAGAGCTAAAATTTGGCGCGTATGTTTTTTATAACAAAACAAAGATGGTTTTGAAAAAACAAACATCATCCGCCTACGGACACGCCTACCTCACATACAACGCGAAAACTAAAAACTGCATAATTTAGCTCATAATTAGCCTACAACAATAAAATTTGAAATGTATGTGTTTTATACAAACACAAAAATGTCTTCGAAAAATGGACGTCATCCGCTCACGGACACGCCTACCTCCCATACAACCCAAAAACTGAAAACGCAATAAATAACCCTCTGTTTAACCTACAGAGCTAAAATTTGGCATGTATGTTTTTTTTGACAAGACAAAGATGGTTTTGAAAAATGGAGGTCATCTGCCTTCGGACACGCCTACATCCCATACAACCCAAAAAGTTTAAAACTAAATAAATAAGGTTATATTTGTCATAGAGAAATTAAATTTGGTATGTATGTATTTTATACCAAAACTAAGGTGTGTTCAAAAATTAGGAGGAATCCGTCCATGAACACGCCCACCTCCCATAGCGAAAGCACAATAAAGGCATTAACTGTGAGCTACAGGAATAAAACTTGGTATGTGTAAATTTTTCATCAACATTTAAATGCATATAAAATATAGGCTTCATCCGCCCACGGACACGCCCATTTACAATAAAAATTTTTTGCTTTTGAAATGTAGGTTTAGGGTATTTCATAGTCGGCCTAGACCGACTTTAGACTTTCTTTTCTTGTTTTAGTGTATGTTTGTTTGCGGCTAACATTGAAGCATTTTCAGCCAAAAATCTAGCCAAAGGATTTACTTACTTGTTTACCCCAACAAACATGCTCCAACACAAACACATAGGCAAACACATGAGCATGAATGTACCCACTCACACTATTAAAGATCATATAAATTTTTTAAAAAAAGTTTTCTCAAGTTATTCTTTGGCTGCAAGGATAAAGTTTTTTGTGCCTGCAGTCAGTCGGTTTTTGAGTCATTAAAACTATTTTGTTATTTGTTGTTGTAACTAAAGTTGCAGCAAGCAATTAATAAGAATTCTCAATTCTTCAGTTAATTGCAGACATATTATTTACAATTTTTGCATCATTAATTTCTGACACGAGTTGCTTTTAATTAATTCAAAAATTTTACTCTAGAAATTTTACGCAAGAAATTATTTTGCCCAGCACCTTAGCTTGGTGCGTGTCTTGGCTTAAATTCGTGCAGTATTTTTTTAAATTTTTTTCAGAATATTAAAAAACTTTAAACTGATGCTTGAAAATATTCAAAATTTAATACTTTTATTATCTAGAATTGTAATAAGGGGACGTGACACCTTAAAAAAATATTTTTTAATGTTTTAAAAAAAAATTTTAGTTAAAAAATATGCAAACATTTTTTTTATGGGTAATTTTAGTTAAAATTATTTAGTTCAGTTAAAAAAAAAATCCAAATATTTTTTGTGTAATTTTTTAATTTTAGTACCCAGAATTGCATAAGGGATGTGACACTTTAAAACAAATAATTTTTAATTTAAGGTAATTTAGTTCAAATTATTTAGTCCAACTGGAAAAAAAAATCCAAACATTTTTGTGTATTTTTTTGTAGTGAAACTTCTTTAGCCGCGTATACAACATACGGCGAACGAAATGGGTGGTAAAACCGATAAAACTAATGAAACGGCGGCGAATAAAGGTGAATGTAGGTTAATTTAGGTGAATTTAGGTGAATTTAATTAAAATTAAGTGTTCGAAACACCCTATAAATTCGAAGAAAAAAATTATCAAACGGTGGTTTGAGTCCAAACTAACAGATGAATTAAGGTGGGACATAATATTCGCGGCAGAGAAAATAGATCTTTTTTTAAAAGTTCATAACTCAGTCTAAAACAAACATTTTTCCAAAATTTTTTTTTCATTTTTGTAGAAAATTAAACAAATTACAAGAAAAAAGAAATTAAAAAAAAATATATTTTTCACTCCAACATGGTTTTATACTCCAAACTGGCAGCAGAAAAAAAAGCGGGGCCTCGTGGTTGCGGGGCCTCGTGGTTGCAGCGCAAAAATTGTTCGATCTGGAAAAAAATTACTTTTTTAAATCTTAACAAAATTGGTTATTGTATGACAGGAGCTTTTTTTTTAAATTTTTTCAATTTTTGGTGATATTCCAAACTTGAAAGTGTGTTTTTCGAAAAAAACATTGACTTTAAAAATTCATAAAAAATCAAAAAAAATTTTAAAAAAAGCTTGTGTCATACGATAGCGAATCAAGTTTAAAAAATAGAAAAAAAAATTTCGTCAAAAAATGAAACCGCTAGTGCCGCAACTAGTACGAAAAACATGGTTTCGAGATAAACGCGCTCAAAGTTTGAGAACAAAGAAAAAACGAAAAAAAAACCAAAAATGCGCTCTAACCCGTTAGAGTTTTTCTATCAATTTTTTTTTCTTAGAATCGTAAGAATTTTTACTAAAATACAAAATTATTAAAAAACGGCCAATGTCATGTCCCCCGGTAATTCAAAAATAAACTCTAGAAATTTACTCAAGAAATGATTTTGCACAGTGCCTCAAGCTTGGTGCGTGTCTTGGCTTAAATTCGAGTGATTTTTTTTCGGATTTTGTCTATAGAAAATTAAAAAACTTTAATGAGTTAAAAAATTGTAAACTTTAAAATAACTTTAAATTAATGCTTGATAATATTAAAAATTAGTCAAAGTTTAATACTTTTATTAACAAGAATTGTATTTAGATGACGTGACACCTTAAAAATAAATTGTTTTGTATTTTTTTTTTTTTTTTTTTTTTTAAATCCAGTTAAAAACTCCAAAAATTGTTTTTTTGTTAATTTTAGTTCAAATTATTAAATTAATTTATTAAATATTAAATTAATTATTAATTGAAGTATTAATTTAATTATTAAATGTTAATTAAAAATTCAGTGTAAAAATTCTAACATATTTTTGTGTAATTTTTTTGCCTAAAAATGTATGTGTAATTTTTCAACATTTAATATTCTTATTTTATTCAACTTATATGCATTTTAAAACATTTAAAAACAATTTTTTTGAAGCTGCCACGTCCCCTTAAGAATCTGTAAAATTTGAAAAATTTTATAAAATTACTTTTTTTCTAAACAAAAATGCTACGAGTGGCTTAAAGTTGCTTTCTGTCAGTCAGCCAGCAAAATTACAAATGTTTAAAATTTTATTAAAAGTTTTTTTATTTGATTTGCAAACAAGCCACGAATGCCACGAACTTGAGCGTCTGCTATGGTTAGTTATATCAAAAACTAAACCCACATAAGTCGACGCCATTAAGTGTCCATTAAGGCAGAAACCATACCGCACACATTTATAACCGGAACCACCTGTGCAACTCTTGAAGAATATTGAGTGCGCTTAAAACGCTTAAAATTCAAGGCAACACATTAAGGCAAGCTAATAACCAAGATTTTAGCCAAAAAACCAGCACGAATACCCAAAAGCCACTGAAGCCAATCCCCTGGCTGAGCCCATTAAAACGTCTTCATTAAATTATCTTATTATGAAGACTTTAAAGTGGATTTGCACACTTAGTAGCGCAAGCTTAAAAATAAAGTAGAAGAAGAAGAAGAAGAAGAAGAAGAAGAAACGAGAAGCAACAAAAGAGAAGACGGCGGCAGGCAAGTGCAAGCTGCTTACATGCAGACACACATACTTCTTCTCTCTATTCATTGGTTTTCATATCATCACTATAAACAGCTTTATAAAGCTGCACTCACACACATACAAGCCAAGCCAAGCCAAGCCACTCGAGTGGCATCAACTAGGATCAGCAGCAGCAACTCTTCGTCGTACCCAGGTTTAGAAGTAATTTCAGCAACGAAATCCTTTTGGAAATTATTGCACCACATCAACATGGCTGCCAAAAACAAGCAGCACAAAAAAATACACATATATCCAAAGCACCAACTTACTGCTATTTTCAAAGTTAGTAAATTTGAAAAAAACACACACACAAAAAATAAACTAAAAAATAAACTAAAAAATAACTCAAACTCACTAAAAGAAAAACTTATTGAAAGGCAAAACATATGTGGTAACAGCAAAACTTGGCTAAGCTTTTCCCCAAAGGTTAGCTAAAAAATAGGTTAGCATTAAAAATAAAAAAAATAGTTATCTGCCAAAAAAGTTACATAGCTAAGCGCAAAAGAAAAACAAAAAAGTGGAAGATAGGCGGAAATGAAGTGCCAAAGTATTGAAACAACACTGTTTATAAAATGCATTTTTAAGCAGACGTTAGAGAGCAAAAAGTTGTAGCAGCTCGGCGGAAGGTTGATGAAGGTTGCTGTTGGTTGATGAAGGCATGTAGTAGAGAGAAACAAAATTATTGCATGGCCAACCGACAGATAAATAGAACGGAAACTAATCTAAGAAGAATGGCAGTTAAGAAGTGGCAATACAAGTTAAAGAAGAATAGGTTTTGAGATGACTGTGTAGATTGAAGGTTAAGAGAGACTTTTTCAGAGCAAAAATAGTTAAATAAATAGTATCAATGTCAAATTTTATAAAATACTAGCCGTATCTTCCCCCAGTGTTATCAGATTTCGGTAGAAATAATTACCTTTTTGCCCATGCTTTTCAACAAGTTTATTCATACAGGATAAACTTCGTCTTCATCATTTTACCATATAGAATCCATACAAGACTCTACAGAATTTAGTGTATGGTGTAAGGAAACCTAAGTTCTGTCAATTTAAGCCTTACATTTCCCTCTGAACCACATCTGCACAGAGGGCCCCGCCGAATCTGAACCCACCCTGCAACGTATGAACCGTACCTGGACAAAAACCCAGGCATACCTCGAACCGCCCCTGTTCATAAACACGCAGCTGTGCGACCCGCAATCAAACAACAACAAAACATACAGCAAGCCAGTGGCATGATCACAGTAGCACAACAAAAAAACAACATAACGAAGTCGCATAAAGCAAAACCAGCAAAACATACAAACAACATGCATTCTATGCAGCTACAAGTGACAATAACAAAATGCATAGGGGTCAATAAACAGAGACTATGACAACAATAACATGCAGTGCAAAAGGTTGCCGCTAGTTTTAGGCAAGCGAGATTCAAGGTCGAGATTAGATAGAAATTTTGTGACACAAACAAAGTGTGCCGTTACCCTTTTTGGGGATAAAAGCAGTCAGCGAACCAGCAGTGGGTCTCAGTTAAAGTCAACAAGCGAGCAGTTCACATCGTGAGTCAAGCGAACAAGTGACCAAGGACCAGAAGTGAACCAGTAACAGTAAATAAGTGACCAAATACAAAAGTGAATAGTGTTTTCTTATCGGCCCGAGTGGTTTCATATCGAACGGCCGGCCATAAAACGTCCAAGTGGTATCACGAAAGCTGTTTTTTTGGCGACCCGAGTGGTTTCTTACCGGATGGCCTGTTCTAAAAGCATCCAAGTGATTTCATTTTTATTCAACACAAGCTAGACGACATCTACAATCGAATTTTACTTCTGGCTCGAGTGATTCTATACCGGTCGGCCCATCAACATTTCAAGTACACCGTGGGCAGGCGAACTGACTACGAATTTCATGGGAAATCAAGAAGGAGCAGAAAATAATAAATTAAATGTGAATTTTGTGGGAAAAAAGGAACAAAACAAAAGATTTGAAGAGTGAATGTAAAAGAAACTATTTTGTTATTTTTTAATTAACACCAGGAAATATTTTTGTATGAATCCCGGCTATCCGACGAGCTAACCCCGGCTATAAAGTTCGTTACAAAATGGCGCCCAAGCAAGGACTCAATCAAAGACTTGAACACTGAAAAAAAAAAAACAAAACCAACAGTGGGAAAAAACTCTAAGAACAGTGAAAAAAGACTCACAAGGAAAGGTCCCCAGGTGACAGTCTCCGATTTGAATGATTTTCGGATATGAGGAAGAAGACAAAAATCTAAGGTTGACGTATTTTTTTATACGTGCTCAATCGATGGTTTGGGTTTCAAACTCGCGTTCAAAAATCAGCAAAAATTTCGTTTTCTGCTATAATTTCGCTATTTTCCATGGATTCATTTACAAATTTGGTACCAAACGAAAGCACTTATAAAATCACACACGCTGGCATCCATTTTGCATAAGAAAATTTTGTTGTTGTAATTTTTAGTAATGTTTAGTCGATATCAAAGAAGTATGTAGACACAATTATTTCATATTAATTTATGTTGGATTTAAGGCAATTTGTAAACTTACCTTTGTTTTGTTTTTTTTTTTTTAATTTTTTACTGTTTATAGTAAAATTTTTGTTCTATTGAAATGCATTTATTTTCATTTAAGAAAAAATTTCATTACATTAAAAGTACCCAATATGAGTATCAAAAATTTTATTTTTTTATGGACTATTTTCATGTTTAAATATTTTACCGGAAAAGTTTACATTTCATGGGGCTTCCATACAAAATGTGTGCTTTTTTCTTGTATGTCTCATCGCACCAGTTAACAATAGTTTTAATCATCCAAAGTACCAAATATGAACATTTTTACGATATGCAAAAGAAATGGAATGCATTTTATCATATTTCTTACAAAAATTTTTTTTGATTTTTTGCAGGAAAAAGCATAAAAATCTTCTTCTAGTTTCAATACCTCAACTTTGTAAATGAATAACTCATCAGATATGAAAATAATTTTTTTTATTTCAATTTTATAGTAAAAAACATTAATTTTTAAATAAGTCCACGTCCTTCAAAGAGCTTTAAGGCTTAAATTCGGTTTGATATGGATTTTTTAAAAAAACATTATATATATGACAGATCTTTAAAATAGTACCGTTCCCTCCAATTTCAATACAAGCTAAAGTCTTTCAGGATCCGGTTAAGTTTATAAAATCGTTTGACAATCAGGTAAGTTTTAGGCGAAAAAGTTGGCAAAAGGAGGCGAAATCGGGTTTTTGACAATAAGTCCAGGTTTTTGGGGTGTTCCGGCAAATTCCAACTATAGAACAACTCGACAAGATCTAGCAGTAAAATTACATTTTCTCCCAGGTATTTTGGACTGTCACACAGTACTCATTTACATCATTTAGCACTAATGTATATTTTAAATAAAAAATCATGACCTTTCTGGTCTTTTAAAAGTAAAAATGACATGTTCAGATGACATTAATCTGTTCGTAAGATTTGTTCAGTTTTCCTCCGGCTATAATTTTGTTGAATATAGCATAAGAAAAATTTGGATTCCCTTCAAGTTAGGTCAAAAAAAGAAAAAAAAATTCAATTTTTTTTTAATTTTTTCAAAAAAAGTTTTGAAAGAAATGATTTCATGAGTATGTTTTGTTTTTACATTTGATCATTAGATCATTAGCTACAACTTTGTCAAAGATATTAAACCGATATCGCTAAGTATGACGGAGCTGTTGACCAAAAATATGGTATGTTTTCGATGCTATGGGTCGTGACTTGAAATAGGTTTATGTAGAGAAAGTACGAAAAAGCTTATTGTTAAAGTGATGGTACCATTTTTAAGCGAAATCACTATGAAGCGCAAAATGTTGGAGGCCATAAAAAAAAGGTAGCCAAACCCAGCTAGCATTTTACTTACCTCTAGTCATAG
Organism: Tetanocera ferruginea; assembly: GCA_958299015.1. Classification (NCBI taxonomy): domain Eukaryota; kingdom Metazoa; phylum Arthropoda; class Insecta; order Diptera; family Sciomyzidae; genus Tetanocera; species Tetanocera ferruginea. Next base: position 122,706,816 of record OY282643.1, on the reverse strand, counting down.
CTTCCAACCAATACCCAATAATCCTGATATTTTGCTAAAAACTGTTGTTTTTGTCATTGAAGTGTTATTGAAAAGTGCCAAAAAAAAAAAAAATTGTTTGACTACTTTAAAACCAACCAAAATGGTATTTTTTTCTTAAGCATTTTATGTACGATCTTAGGAAATAATAGGTGGTGACCGTGGCATGCAGGTTAAGTGTGTGGCAAAGCATGCTCAGAGTCCGAGTTCGATCCCCAGATGCATTTTCCATTAGTGGCACTTTCGTCTCTGTCCGATGTATAGTTAGCAAGCTACACTCGCTAGTGCTAGTGGGATGTGGGATTCAAATTGATTTGCATTAATAACAAAAATTAAAATTTTACGCCATCTATTGGGTAACAGCATAAAACAAAATAAGATCCAACTCGTTTTTTCATAATAGATCTAATCGGATCACAGACCCATTTCGTTAAGTTTGACTATTTGAGTTCATTGACTCATTTAAAAAGAGGTTTTGACAAGATTGACATCTTGTGTTAAAATAGAGCACTCATTTCTAAGTAGTACATACAAGAACCCAATGAAAAAGCCTGGGAATCGGTTCGTATAAAACAAAAACAATACAAGCAAAAACAACGAAACAAAAACAAAGAAAGCAGCAGGGACAGCATAAGCAGCTGACGATTGATTTTCTTATATAAACACATGAATTTTTCTTCTTATATTTTACTATGTTGTGACTTTAATATAAAAGTGACAAAATGCAAAATTAAATATTCATTCAGCGCAGGATATAACTGACATTTTAGTTTATATATTATCTTTGAACAATGAGTATTAAAAGCTGTAGGTATGCCCTAAAGTATTCGTCAAAAAAGTTGCATGGCCTTGAAAAAATCTTTTTAAACGACCCCATACCAACCGCGCTGTAAGACGTCATTCTACGTCAAAAACAAAAGGTTAAGAAGTAAATAAATAAAAAAAAATAAATTACAAAATAATGTATAAAAAAAAACTTTACTTAAATATATTAAAAACTTCAAATGAACAATTAAAACTAATAACTTAATAAAAGATATACAAAATAAACTCACATAAAAATAAAAGAGTAAAAATATATGTAAGTATACGAAATATTAAAAAAAAAATAATAAAAATGAAAACTAAAACTTTAAAAAATAAGACAAAAATAGTTACGTAAAAATTCAAGGAAAAATAAATAAAAATGAAAAAAAAAATATTGAAAAATTAATGCCATACAAGTGAAAAAAGAAAAAAAATTAAAACATATTAAAAAAATATTATAAGGAATAAAGAAAAAAAAAATTGTAGTGCTTATAATATGTAAATTTAATAAAACATATTAAAAAAAAAATTAAAAAATTAATATTAACAATAAAAAAATAAAAAAATATACAAAATAAAAACATCATATAAGAAACAATGAAATAAAAAAAAAAATACAAAAATATAAAAAATGAAATTAAAAAAAATAATGAAAATGAATAAAGAACTTAAAAAATAAAAAAGCAAATAAGATTCACGAAAACATTCAAAGAAATATAAATGAAAATGAAATAAAATTTTAAAAAATTAAAGCCAAACAAGTGAAAAAAGAAAAAATAAAAACCATTTATATTAAAAAATAAAATAAAAACCAAAAATTTTAGTGGTTTTATTTCATATTTTTGTTTATTTATTATATGAATTACTTATTAAAATTAAATAAAATATTAAAGCCAAGCCAAGTGAAAAATAAAAAAATTAAAACATTTATTTTAAAAAAATAAAATAAAAAAAGAAGGAAAAATAAAAACCAAAAATTATAGTGGTTTAATTTCATATTTTTATTTATTTATGATATGAATTTAGTATTTTTTTATTAATTATTTTTATTTTTCATATTTTTAAAATTGAAAAAAAAAATATTATAAATAAAAAAAAAATTAAACGAAACCATAAAAAATTAAAAAAATTATTTTTAAAACTAAAACTAAGAGCCGTAAGAAACAATAAATAAGACAAAAAATAAAGAAATACCATGATATATAAATAAAATAATGAAATTGAAAAAATATGATCTAAGAATTAAAAAAAAAAATAGATGAGATAAAAACACTTGAGAAAGCATTCAAAGAAAAATAAATGTAAATGAAATAAAATATTAAAAAATGAAAGCCATACAAGTGAAAAATAAAAACATAAAACATTTTTATTAAAAAAATAAAATAAAAAATAATGAAAAATAAAAACAAAAAATTATAGTAATTTAATTTCATATTTTTATTTTTTTATGATATGAATTTATTATATTTTTATTATTTATTTTTATATTTCATGTATTCAAAATTGAAAAAAAAAATATAAGGCAAAACCAAAAAAAAAAAATAAAAAAATTATTTTCAAAACTAAAACTATGAGCCATAAAAAACAAAATATTAAAAAAATACTTGATATATAAAAATAAATAATGAAATTGAAAAAATATGATCTAAGAATGAAAAAAAAAAAAAATGAGATGAGATAATATCACTCGAGAAAGCGTTCAAAGAAAAATAAATGTAAATGAAATAAAATATTAAAAAATTAAATATATTAAAAGAATTAAGAACCAAATACTGTAGTGGTTTTGATTGTAAAAATATACACTTAGTTTTTATTATAAAATATGAAAAAATAACCAATAAAAATAGAAAAAAATATTAATAATAAAAAAAAAAATTAAACGAAAAAATAAAAAAATTTAAAAACTTATTTTCAGAACTATAACCAAGAGCCGTATTCAGTTGATGAAAAAAAACAAACAAATTGGCCATTTCAGCCCTTGAAAGGACTTTGACCGAGCTTCTTATGATCAATTGTGTTGTGTGTGTTATTAAATGTTTGCACACAATTGACCGAGAACTGGACCTACATGTTTTATGCCGACTCCGAACGGCTCATGTTCTCAAGAAGCTTTACATGTCATTCTTTACTCTCTGAGGGTTGCCATTGTCTGCAGAGAGGTGGTGACCGATCAGAAAAATTTTTTATTGAAAAAACTTTTCGCCGCGGCTGGGGATCGAACCCGGGCTCCGAGCATGCTAAGACACACACTTAACCTGCATGCCACGGTCACCACTCAGTTGATGAACAATTGTTTATTTGTTGACAAGCGCAAATAATTTTCATTTCGAAATTAATTTGAAAGCTCTTTATGTAACAACTAGCAATACTCGGAGACCAATGCAAATGCATTATTTATAATGTTACTAGCAATACCCGACGCGCGTTGCTACGCCTAAAACAAACACATGTACTTCGTCTGAAAAAAAAAAAAATCTGACAGCACTGCTCAAGAGATTACACTGAGAGCAACTCTCAACAGTTGTGTGGGGACTCACCAAATACGTCGTGAGTCTCCTATTATATAAAAGTATAGATGACAATATGAAAAAATAAAATATTTGGTCATATACTTCCTTATTTTTCCTTTTAAGTTCGAATTTCCCTTAAAACGGGAAATATTCTCTCGTCTGGCAACGCTGGTTGTACCTTGGTGCACTTTACTACACTCAACAAAAACTATTTAAAGAATTACAACTACTAAAACAAATTATTATATAAGTTTCGTTGTTATTTCTGAAGAAATATTTTTTAGTTCGACACCAAAATAAAATATACAAGCTTTTATTAAAACATGCAATATAGAAAATATATTGAAAATGAAAAAAATGAAACTAAAAAAATAAAAGAATTTCAAGAAAACATGAAAGGGAAAATAAAATATTAATAAAAATAAAAACTAAAATAGCATACAAAAAATGAAATAAAAAATAAAAAAAAAATAATAGAATATTTATAAAAATAAAAATGAAATTGAAATTAATAAAAGAAATTATTAAATTTTAATTGATTTTTTCTGCAGTGTTTAATATAAAATAAAATTAGTTTATAATAATAAAAACTGTTTAGTACTTTTATATTAAAAAATTGATCTAAAGCCTGAACAACATTAAACAAAAGCACAAACAAGTTCGAAGAACAATAAATATATTAATAAATAATTACAAAAAAATAATTTTTCTTAACAATAAAAAAAAAAAAATAAAAAACAAAAAATGTACAAAATAAAAACATTAGGGCGGGTCAATTTAAAAATCGCTCAATGCTCTGTGAAGCATTGATTCTAGGGATCAAAATAAGAAACTTTGCCGAAGGAGCCATACCTCTAAAACGAATTCTGATGTCCCCCAATTTGGGTGGAACTTTTGGGTAGGGGCAAATTTTGAAAAATTCCACTTTGACCCATTTAGAGTGCTCCAATCGAAAAATCTCAAAAACAAAAAGAAAAAATCATAGGCATTTCGCTGATTTTTCCATGTAAAGTGCCAAAACTGGCGATTTTTTTAAATGTTTGTATGGGAAACCCCAGGGGGGTTCCAAGAAGGGGTGTGCCACTGGCATGGGTGGGTCGGGCCTCCAAAGTCAGTGGGGGTCGGTCATACATTTGGAAGCACTCTAAATGGGTCAAAGTGGGATTTTTCAAAATTTGCCCCTACCCAAAAAATCCACCCAAATTGGGGGACATTAGAATTCGTTTTAGAGGTATTGTTCCTTCGGCAAAAATTCTTATTTTGATCCCTAGAATATGATTTTCACAGAGCAATGGGCGATTTTTTTGCCTCCCCACAAATCGACCCGGCCTAAAAAACATATAAAAAGAATTAAATAAAGAAATAGTAAGAAAAATTATATAAAATATAAAAAAGATATTAAAAATAGAAAAATAAAACATAAAAAATAAAAAAATATATAAGATATAAACATTCAATGAAAAACAATGCAATGAAATATTATAAAATAAAAACCAAACAAATTAAAAAATAAAAAAACATAAAAAACACATAAAAAAACAAAACAAAAAATAAGGAAAAAAAAAAAATTGTAGTTTTTAAAATATATAAAAACACAACAAATAAAAATATATAAAAATATTCAAAAGAAAAAATAAGTGGAAAAATAAAAAATTAAAACAAACAAGTAAAGAAAGTCTAAAGTCGGTCTAGGCCGACTATGAAATACCCTAAACCCACTTTTAAAAAAAAGAAAAAAATTTATTGTAAATGGGCGTGTCCGTGGGCGAATGAAGTCCATTTTTCCAAACCATCTTTGTCTTGTCATAAAAAACATACGTGCCAAATTTTAGCTCTGTAGGTTAAACACATGCTTATTTATTGCGTTTTCAATTTTTGGGTTGTATGGGAGGTAGGCGTGTCCGTGATCGGATGACGTCCATTTTCCGAAGACATATTTGTGTTGGTATAAAACACATTCATATCAAATTTTATTGTTGTAGGCTAATTATGAGCTGAGCTATGCAGTTTTCAATTTTCGCGTTGTATGGGAAGTAGGCGTGTCCGTGGGCGGACGATGTCCATTTTTCAAAACCATCTTTTTTTTGTTATAAAAAACATACGTGCCAAATTTTAGCTCTGTAGGTTAAACAGAGGCTTATTTATTGCGTTTTCAATTTTTGGGTTGTATGGGAGGTGGGCGTGATCGTGAGCGGATGACGTCCATTTTTCAAAGACATCTTTGTGTTGATATAAAACACACACATACCAAATTTTATTGTTGTAGAGTTATTATGAGCTGAGTTACGCAGTTTTAAATTTTTGCGTTGTACGGGAGGTAGGCGTGTCCGTGGGCGGATTCCAAAAATATTCAATAGTGCAGATCCTCAGGTACATGTGACCATGTGTATCAAGTTTCATCCAATTATCTCAACTCCTTCTTCTTATCCTGTGTATACGGACAACACACAGACGGACGGACGGACGGACGGACGGACGGACGGACGGACGGACGGACGGACGGACGGACGGACATAGATAGCTCGACTCACGTGGTGACGCTGATCAAGAATATATATACTTTTCTATACCGGACTCGCTTCGTTCTATGCGTTACAAACGTTTGCACAAAGTTAATATACCCTGACCTTTCAGGTTTAGGGTATAAAAAGGTAAAGTAAAAATAATTTTTTTTAAAAAGTATTAAAAAAAAAATAATAAATCGAAAAACTAAAAATTAATTTCAAAACAAAAACTAAGGTTATATTCAATATCAATCACAATATATTTTGTGCAAAATTATTACTTCTCATACAAAGTTCTGAAATAATTTTAACTACATATTTTCTGTAATTTTGTTTGTTTTGCTGTTTTTTTATGATTCTTATAATCACATAATTGTCTAAAATGCGCATTAAAAATATACGAAAAAAAACTCGATGGCAGCCCTAACAGCAACATCTGCTGACTGCATAAAAACGCATTATTCAAATAGTAAACAAACAAGCAAGCGAATTTAATCAAATATTGACAGCTGTTGAGAAGCTTAATAAAAGCATAGTTAATGCACAAAGTTTAAGCGGAAAGTATAAAAAAAATATTTTTTTATTTTCATACCAAAATAAACACAAGCAACACCTGGCCAAAACAAAATAATTGAAGAACCGAGAACACAGAGTGCATTAAGAATGCAGCAAAATAGATATTAAAAATTTATGTCAAAAAAACAAAAAGAAATAATATGACCCACTAAATGGCAATGATTGTGGCCACAGCGGTAACAAAGTAGTAGAAAAAGGGTTGAAAAAATCAGTTTAAACAGCTGTTACGAGCCAAAACAATAGCAAAACAAAAATCTCAAAGTATTAAAGAATGACACACGCTGACTGCAACATGAGCTTTGAAAAAGCTTAAAAATTAAGCAAGTTTTGTAAAAAGGAAAAAAATTTTCGAAAACAAAAGTTGGCTGCCAGCAATGAAAGCTTTTAAGTGGCAGAGCCAGCAAGCAGCAGCAGCAGCAGCGAAAGTTAAAAACTTTAAGCGGCTTTGTAGCGGCTTTTTCAAGAGCCTTTCTTTTTATGGTGTTGAGAAATAAAAGGTGTGTAAAAAAGGCAGTTGCAAAAGCAAGAGATAGAAGAAGATATGCCCAGAGATAGAAGCCCACATATAAACGTGGCTGAAACATTTCGAAGTGTTTTAAATAAATAAAAAATTTTAATATTCGCTCTCACTAATAGTGAGAAAAGTAAGTGACAATTTTGCCGCGAGTAATCATAACAAATAATCAAATTCTTATGCGTCATAATTTTTTTGTTTTTTGACGGGTGGCTAAAAAGTGTGCAGAGCTTTTAATAATGCAGAAAGCTGAACTGTTTTTGTCGCCACTGTGTTTTGTGGCGACTTTTTGTTTTAATTATAATGTTACGCTGATTAACCTGCATTATTCTTAATGTGCATTTCAAGTTAACTATTGTTTTTTTTTCTTTTTTTTTTTATTTATTATTTTGTATAACCAAAGAACAGAATCATCTGAACTTGCTCTCGATATGCTAACGACATTCTTATGGCAAAAAACAAAAAATACAAAACCCAAAAATACAAAAAAAAAAAACTAAAAACAAAAACCTGAAACAACTATAAAACCCGACTACATGTAAAGCTACTGACATCAGCGTCACGTTGAAGTTATTTAAGGCTTAGCATTTTGTTTTGTCAACCGTTAGGTAAGCAAATGAAAAAAAAAAAAAAACTTTACCATTTCACAGAAAAAGGTTTCATTATTTCATTTAGTCATACATTCCGTCCTTAAGCTGCTCTTGCATTGTTTGCTGTAGCAATTTTTTTTCCATTTTGCTAGTTTTATTTGAAAAGTTTTGCGGCTTATAGTTCCCCAGAGGGTCGAGCTGGAGACTTTTAGTTGGGTTGGTGTTAGTAAAAGGTTGTGCTAGTGCTTGTATAGGTTATTGTTTTTGTTTTTTTTTTTTTTTGTATTTTTGAGACAATTACTAGTTCATAAGTTTGGCTTTCATTTATTTGACTTTCTTTTTTGCTCTCCCACAGTTTTTTTCCCCAATATTTGTACCCACGCTCTTAGTGAGGTTTTATATGTAGATAGTTGTTGTTGTTTTTGTCTAGAAGTGTACCCTATGTCTTCTGGTCAACATAAATCGTTACCGTTACCTTTTCAGCAGTGGCAGCTAGTGAAGCATTTGACATGATAATAATTGAGCTTTTAGTCTGTTATAGATTTTCTATGTTTTCTTCTATCAATTGTCTATTTTTAAGGGTCAATTTTTTTACTGTTGTTGTTGTTGTAATGTGTTTTTTTTTTTAATATTTGTCATCAATATTTAAGAAAAAACTTTAGAAATTTCATTCCAGAGCTCAATGAGAGAGCTTTATGGAGCTTAAGAAGACAGGTAAGGATTTTGAATGTTTTCTATTTCATCAGCAAAGCGATTTTATCAAAAAAACTCGCTTTATTGCGCCCAATGAAATAATGAAAAAAATATGATTTATTATATATAATATTTTAACATATAGTACAAATAATTATAATACACTAATTAAATTACATTAATACAAATAACACTAGCGTGTAAATCAGAAAAAGGTTCTGTACACAACAGTTTATTATATTTTGTTATGGATTTAGGGTCTCTTAACATGAAAATCGCAAAAAAAATTTTTATAGTTAAGCCTAGTAGGATAAACTGGGGTACCCTTTGCTTTGGGGCACATTTGACTGTGACGTTTTCGGTATGAACGAACCGTTATTTTTCAATAATTTGTTTTATAAATTTTGTATCATTGTATTTCAGAAATCGTCACGAAGCTCGACGATTCTTGCATTACATGAAGAAAAGTAATAGAAAAGTTTTTGTGTTTTTGCGGGCGTAACTGTTATTTTCCGGCACTGATACGTAAGGACTTCCTGACCGAGTTATAAAAGTTAATCAAAGTACCTTTGACAAAAGGTAAAAACTATTTATGTTTTTGAAAATATAAATTAAATTCAATAAAACTAAACATAAACTAAAAAAATTTAAAACAATGAAGCCGAGAGCATTTGGGTACATTTAACATTTTTGATTGGGGTACTTTTGACAAATGTTAGTTGTACGAGTACAAAGATTGAGTAACATCGAGATGTTACCAATTCATTTAAAAATTTTTTAATATATTTCTAAATTGGTTTAAATAAAAAAGAAGTGGTTCAAATATTAGAGATAGGACTATCATTAGCCGACGAAATAAAAGTCTAAAGATAATAGCAACTACAGCATTGATTCTTTTGGGTTGTTCAGTGATGCTGGTCTAATTTTTTTCCAAGTATTCAGCCACTTCACTTTTAAATTATTTTGTATGTAGAGCATTAACATCAGCGGAATTCCCAAAAGCGTTAAAGACACTTGTGGTAATCGTTAACTGGCCCTTAACTACCTAACCTATTAAGTCGTATCCATAACATCTTTGCTAGCAATGTTTATTCCTAACTTTGACAGTTCGATAAAGATAACTGTTGCTTGCTCAACTACTCGCTAACTGAAATAATAAAGTTTATATTTTTTTAAATCTATTGAGTGAATTTTACTATATTTAATTTTGACATCAATTGTATAGAACTGATCATGCTACATTCGATATTTTTACTCTATTCTACTCTTACAAACACGACCTAAAGATATATTGAATTTTTGCATGATGAAATTTTTCACATGTTCGTCAAAATATTACTCTGTTACGCTGTGAAAAATATTCGCAACATTTTTTCAACGACAATTTAATGGAACTGCCTATTTATTTTGAAGTGGAAAGTGGCAGTTGTTTTTTAAATTTTTTATTTTCATATATTTATTTTTTTTCTATTTTGAGAAGTAAAGCATAACTTTCTCAAATTATTCAATTTCTTCACAACAATATATTTGTCAGAATTTTCACGCAAAAAAAATTGAATGTTGCGAGTGAAATTTCACGCAAACGGACAGAGTACTAGGATTTACGTGTTTTTTAAAGATTTTATAATATTTATAAGATTTTAAAGTTTTTCTTGCTTTTTTCAAATAAAGTCGCATATCTTTAACTATATCTTGTACACTTCTTGTTCAATATTAATAATCACGCTAAGCCGAAAAAAAATAATAATTGTTGTATCGATTCCCCATTTTTTACAAAGATTTTTAGCCTTTTTGATTACTTTTTGAAAAATCTCGTTACGACTTTCTGGAAGTTCAGTCAATAATTTGAGATCATGGAACGCTTCTGTAAACTTAATTTAAGGACCTTGTAATCTGAGCTGCACGCGATCAATTCTCTTAGAGTTCATGCCAGAAATGGACTAAAGTTATGATATTTAACTTCGGTTTAAGATAAAAATTGCAGCATTTCTGGTGTACCACTTGTGGCAGTATTTTCATCTGCTAATTTTTCTAATAGTTCTACGTATTCTTCCAGTCCCTCGACAATAATGCTAACTGCTTGCGCTCCGGCGCTCCATTGTCTTACAGATTCACGTTTAACAGATTTTTTAAAGCATTTTTTAAAAATTTCCATAGTAATGATGAACATGAGAAAAAGAGACGTATATTATCAATTATTTCAAAACATGTTACAACGATTGAATCTTGGTTAGCTGTAGTAACTCCTACTAAATTTAACGTGTGGTTATCACAATTTACAGATGTTGCAGATTCACGTTTACAGATTTTTTTTTTATTATTTTTTGTTGAACGCCAGATATGTGATTTGACATAAGGGCAGCATTATCATAGCATTGTACTCTACAGTTGGCTAACTTAATTATTGATTTAATTAATTAAAACAAATTTTGTTGTAAAATTTTGTTTGTTTTGAGAATGATTTGGCGCCCAAACGAACGTTCGTTGTTTTTTTTTTGTGAAAAAATCGAAATATTCCAATTGGATTTTTATTGGCTTTAAGAGTTTTTCAAACAGCATCTTTGGATTTGAGTGTTCACTTAATTTACATAAAGAACATCTTTCTAAAGCTTTAAATAGTTCAAAAGTAAAATAAATTAAAGGATTATTTTTCTACACTTTGTTAAAAAATTATAACAGTGTTGGTCTTTCAACTTATGGGAAAACGTGAAATTATGAAATTATTAAATATAAGTGTTTTTGTTTCAAATTATCATATTCATTGCAGCAAAAAATATACGGCCATTCCAAGCCTAATGCAAGTTTTTTTCCAAAAATTTATCACATGCTCTTAGATTTATTTGAAATTTTGTCTATAGGTTCGTTTTATACCTATAAGAATATATATTTTTTTTTATTGCCAGTTTTTTTAAAAACTATGAAGATACCAATTGTTGATAAAAGTTACAATCTTAAAAATGAAGTCATTTAAAATAAATCATAACTCCGGCATCTGTTACCCTGTACTTGTAACTTAAGTATCATTAGAAAGCTATTGAAAAATTATATACATATGTAATATTTTATGCTAGAGTTGTTACTGTCAAAAAAAACTTTCATTTGCTTATATATCAAAAAGTGCATTTTTGTAATTTTAAAAACAAAAGAAACTTTTCATCAACAAAGAATTACGATGGCCAAACGACACGTTATTTTTCAATCTCTTTTGCTTACATACACTTCGCTTTATCGTTCATAACTTCTTTACCGTTTGAGATATTTATACAAAGTCTTCGACAACTGTTTGCCTTTTAGAGCCAATTGTTGCCCATAAAACTGGAAAAAACTGGATTAAATTAAAAAATTTGCATTTTTTCGTTTAAAATAATCGGAAGAGATAATATCTTTTATTTTATAGTTTAAACAAAAAAATATTTTAAAGCGAGCGACCCAACTTATTTGTATCCTCAACGTGCCTATTTATGTGGCCAGCTTATGAATTTGCTAAGCGATTGCTATAACCTAGTTATATTAGCTGCGTTCGATTCGCCAGTGCTCAACTCGCTTGTGAAAAGAACGTCTACTCATTTTGCTTTTATTTTCTCATTAGTTGGCAACGCTTTTATTATGACGACCATATCAATAAATACATTAAAACTTATCCCGTACACCAACCAAGTGAAAAAATAAGAACTTGGCAACGCAACTTTACTCAACTCAACAGGTAGTTGACTTTCTCTATGCTCAACTAGCTGGAGACTTTGTTGTTGTTTTCTAATACAAATTTTGAAATAAGCGACAATAAGCGAGTATAGGCTGGCGAATCGAACGCAGCTTTTGATTGACATTTTTGCTGCTTCTAGATTTCCCTTCAAGTAGGATCCGTGAAATTCGTTGGTGTATTTGACATTACGATGAGCCGTCCGGTATGGAACCACTCGGGTCGACATAAAAAAAAAGCTTTCGTGATACCACTAGGATGTTTTTGAGGCCGGCCGTCCTATATGAAACCACTCGGGCCGACATGAAAACACTGTTCACTTTTGTTCTTGGTCGCTGACGTAGTTGCTCACTTGTTCACTGTCACTGGTTCACTGCTTATCCTTGGTCACTTGTTCACTCCACTCACCGATATGCGCTGCTTGCGTGTTGACTTCCATAGAGCCCAACTATTGGTTTGCTGACTTTTTTTTATCCCCAAAAAGGGCAGCGGGACCTTGTTTGTGTCACAAAAAGTTCATCTGATCTCGACCTTTAACTTCGCTTACCTAGAACTTGCGGCAACTTTTTGCACTGCATGTTATTGCTGTCATAGTCACAGTTTATTGACCCCTATGCATTTTGTTATTGCCACTTGTGGGTAATGTTGTTTGTATGTTTTGCTGGTTACGTTTATGCGACTTCGTTATATTGTTTTGTTGTTGTGCTACTGTGATCATGGCACTGGCTTGCTGTATGTTTTGTTATTGTTTGATCGCGGGTCGCACAGCTGCGTGTTTATGAACAGGTGCGGTTCATACGTTACAGGGTGCGTTCAGGTTCAGCGGAGCCCTCTGTGCAGATGAGGTTCAACAGAACAGACCGTTTTGTATTGCTCTCATGAAAAAGTGGTGACATGTCCAGTTATTCAGAAAAAACAGGCGACCATTTGCTTGGAAGTGTTTCGTGCACGAACAACTATTATTAGATTTGCTTCATCTTGAAAGACCCATGCAGTCAACTGTTGTTTAGTTTTTGGTTCATATGCATTTAACCATGATTCGTCAGCTCTAACGATGTCATGGATATAGTTTAAAACAACGCGTTCTTATTATTTTATCATTTCTTTTGACGAACCAACGTGATCCTTTTTTGAGCTATTGTCAAATTAGGCGGAATACAACGTGAACAAATCTTTTTGACGACTTAATATTTATGCAATATTGAATGTATGCTGGTTCCACTAATCCCCAAGGACATCTCTATTTCACGGTAGGTCAAATGATGATCTTGCAATTTTAGTTCACTCACAGCATCGATGGCACAACAATCGATTTTGGTCAACCTTCACGAAATTCGTCCCTTAGCGAAGTGCAGCCAGTGGCGACATGTTATAACTTCATAAACTTCGATGTTCGACAATTTGTCGAGAATTCGTGTATTGCAACACTGCCATCGAAAGTGATCGAAAGTGATGTTATAACATATCCACACAGGATTGAATTTGGAAAACCACCTAAACACGGTGGCTTGAGATGTTGATTCATCAGCAAAAATTGAAGAAAATAATCGAAAGTCACATGAAATCGTCGCATGAAAATATTCATGATTAAATTCCATATTTTTACAATGATAGTATGAAATAAGTGATTTCAGCGCATATGAAGATTCTGAAAAGCTTGGTCAATTACCGCATTATAAAAATAACTGTCAGGATGTGACCAAAACTTTATTTTCTCGAAGTGCTACAAGGTAGGAATACCTAACAGGGCAAATTTAAAGAAATTATGGCTTCATACCTGCATCAGGCTTACAATTATGGTATACTGATGGGTCCAAACTAGAAAATGGAGAAACAAAAGCAAGGGTGTATCATACCAGATTCAAAAAAGTTCTTCCAATGGGCTATACTCTCACCATATTCAAAGCGGAAATATATACTATTGAAGTATGTATCGAGGAATATCGCCATAAGAAAACTACGGGGTCACATAATTAAAAAATTTCAGACAGTCAATCGTCATAAAAGTCTTTCAAGCATATAAGCTCAAATCAAAAGTAATCTACGAAACACCAATATAGAATTATGTTGGGTACCAACGCATAAAGGATCACCATATATAAAATGCTCTTATGCAAAAATTTGCAGTCAAGCCATACATTTTTTCGAAAAGTTTATAAGTATGAGAATGTGCATGTCTTAAAAATTTAACAGGCCTTAAAACGCAATTCAACTATGAAAATTAAAAAACTTCAGTTGGTACTCTATTCATTATGTCTGATTAATAAATAAAGGGTCTAAAATTAACATGAACTCCAAATCAACACATATGAGAGAATTTTAATAAGCAAATCTTCACGCTGACAGTGACGCGACTTTCATAGCAATTTTTGACAATTAATCATTATATAATGTTGTGAAAAACAAATGAAATTACTTATTTAAAACCCTTTTCTGAGTGGTGTTCATATTTCGACATAACTTTATATATACTTGAACTACGCCCTTTGAACAAAAAAACCCTCCTAACCCCTCTGCACCAGTTTTGATACTCATTATTTTGCAATTTTCCAACCTATAAAGCTTATAATCTTCAAATATGTTGTGAATAAATGAATGAATGAATGAATGAATGAATTTATGACATTACCATCAGCCAGACAAGACTAACGTATAAAAATATTGTTGCAAATTGGCAACATTGCATACCAGAAGTGCTGTCAAAATGATAAATTGAGCACATAAATGTCAAACAAGTGTCACAAGCCAGACGTAAAGGTGTGAGTCACGTTGTTGGTTATAAAGAAGGAAAGTTTCAAAAGGGAAAGTGCGGCAAGAGTTATGCAAAAATTATGCTTTAATGAATTCAAATAAAACTGAGAGTTTTAAAATGAAGTCAGGGTTTATAAAGGAAATTCTGTAAGTTGTGTGTAAAAGAAGAAAAAGGCAGTAAATTGGTTCATCAGCATAAAACATAATAAATCAATTTAATTTAATGCAAAATGCAAAACGTAATATTAATTGAGTTTTGTTAGAACATTCGTGAAATAATGTACAGTTATAGTACTTAAAATAAGAAAAAAGAAGGTCTCGAATGCTAAAAACAAATGATTTGCCATTTCAGTACTTGAAAGGTCTTTGACGCTGAGCTTTGCCATTGTCAAAAGAGATATGACGACCGTTGAGACAAATTGTATTTCTGTTGAAAAAAATATTTTTTGTCAGATGCAAATTTGAACCTGCCAATTTGAAGCGGCAAGGGCACTGTAGTATTCAGTTAATTCAGACATTATGATTATAAGACAGATATGATGGTCATGTTTATATTTGGTGAAAAATTGAAGTGTTGCAAAATATGATTTTTCTTAAATTTGACATATTTGTTATATGAACGCTACAATGACATTGTGATATAATTTGAGGGTCATTTAAAGTCCCATTGTCCCATAGAAGATATTATCCTTTGGATTTTTCTAGGTAAGCTCAAATAACCGACTTTTTCAAATTCACATATGATACTATGAGGCCATAGTTACTTTCTTTTAATCCTTAACTACATAAAATTTCAATTTATAAGCTTAAGTAAAATGCTCGCCTCTAGTTAAATTCAATTAAGGTAAGGTAAGATAAGATAAGATAAGATAAGATAAGATAAGATAAGATAAGATAAGATAAGATAAGATAAGATAAGATAAGATAAGATAAGATAAGATAAGATAAGATAAGATAAGATAAGATAAGATAAGATAAGATAAGATAAGATAAGATAAGATAAGATAAGATAAGATAAGATAAGATAAGATAAGATAAGATAAGATAAGATAAGATAAGATAAGATAAGATAAGATAAGATAAGATAAGATAAGATAAGATAAGATAAGATAAGATAAGATAAGATAAGATAAGATAAGATAAGATAAGATAAGATAAGATAAGATAAGATAAGATAAGATAAGATAAGATAAGATAAGATAAGATAAGATAAGATAAGATAAGATAAGATAAGATAAGATAAGATAAGATAAGATAAGATAAGATAAGATAAGATAAGATAAGATAAGATAAGATAAGATAAGATAAGATAAGATAAGATAAGATAAGATAAGATAAGATAAGATAAGATAAGATAAGATAAGATAAGATAAGATAAGATAAGATAAGATAAGATAAGATAAGATAAGATAAGATAAGATAAGATAAGATAAGATAAGATAAGATAAGATAAGATAAGATAAGATAAGATAAGATAAGATAAGATAAGATAAGATAAGATAAGATAAGATAAGATAAGATAAGATAAGATAAGATAAGATAAGATAAGATAAGATAAGATAAGATAAGATAAGATAAGATAAGATAAGATAAGATAAGATAAGATAAGATAAGATAAGATAAGATAAGATAAGATAAGATAAGATAAGATAAGATAAGATAAGATAAGATAAGATAAGATAAGATAAGATAAGATAAGATAAGATAAGATAAGATAAGATAAGATAAGATAAGATAAGATAAGATAAGATAAGATAAGATAAGATAAGATAAGATAAGATAAGATAAGATAAGATAAGATAAGATAAGATAAGATAAGATAAGATAAGATAAGATAAGATAAGATAAGATAAGATAAGATAAGATAAGATAAAAAGGTAAGGTAAGGTAAGGTAAGGTAAGGTAAGGTAAGGTAAGGTAAGGTAAGGTAAGGTAAGGTAAGGTAAGGTAAGGTAAGGTAAGGTAAGGTAAGGTAAGGTAAGGTAAGGTAAGGTAAGGTAAGGTAAGGTAAGGTAAGGTAAGGTAAGGTAAGATAAGGTAAGATAAGGTAAGGTAAGGTAAGGTAAGGTAAGGTAAGGTAAGGTAAGGTAAGGTAAGGTAAGGTAAGGTAAGGTAAGGTAAGGTAAGGTAAGGTAAGGTAAGGTAAGGTAAGGTAAGGTAAGATA
This sequence comes from Tetanocera ferruginea, assembly GCA_958299015.1. Classification (NCBI taxonomy): domain Eukaryota; kingdom Metazoa; phylum Arthropoda; class Insecta; order Diptera; family Sciomyzidae; genus Tetanocera; species Tetanocera ferruginea. The sequence goes on along the minus strand of OY282643.1, from coordinate 122,689,988 downwards.
AGATAAGATAAGATAAGATAAGATAATATAAGATAATATAAGATAAGATAAGATAAGATAAGATAAGATAAGATAAGATAAGATAAGGTAAGGTAAGGTAAGGTAAGGTAAGGTAAGGTAAGGTAAGGTAAGGTAAGGTAAGGTAAGGTAAGGTAAGGTAAGGTAAGGTAAGGTAAGGTAAGGTAAGGTAAGGTAAGGTAAGGTAAGGTAAGGTAAGGTAAGGTAAGGTAAGGTAAGGTAAGGTAAGGTAAGATAAGATAAGATAAGATAAGATAAGATAATATAAGATAATATAAGATAAGATAAGATAAGATAAGATAAGATAAGATAAGATAAGATAAGATAAGATAAGATAAGATAAGATAAGATAAGATAAGATAAGATAAGATAAGATAAGATAAGATAAGATAAGATAAGATAAGATAAGATAAGATAAGATAAGATAAGATAAGATAAGATAAGATAAGATAAGATAAGATAAGATAAGATAAGATAAGATAAGGTAAGGTAAGGTAAGGTAAGGTAAGGTAAGGTAAGGTAAGGTAAGGTAAGGTATGGTAAGGTAAGGTAAGGTAGGGTAAGGCGAGGTAAGCTAAGTCAAGGTAAGGTAAAGTAACAGTAGACCCTAATTGAATAATTGAATGCGTGTTGCGTTGCGCTTCTATCAGAATTGGTTCATGCACATACATTTTATATGAAGCCTACCAAAATGCGCAACGAACTAGCGCAACTCGATTCGAATTTCCTATTTTGACAGTGCGTTCGGTTGTGAAGTTGGCTGCATAAAACAAAAATATTACAGAGAGCAACAAACACATTAAAGCAACAAGGAAAACATATATGTTTTCGATTGTACGCAGCGCACTTGTTTAGGCTAAGCGTATACAAAATTTGCGTGTCGCTAGGAAGCGCAACGCAACACGCATTCGATTAGGGTCTACTGTAAGGTAAGATAAGATAAGATAAGATACGATAAGAACAGATAAGGTAATGTAAGGTAAGGTAACGTAAGGTAAGGCAAGGTAAAGTCAGGTAAGGTAAGGTAAGGTAAGGTAAGGTAAGGTAAGGTAAGGTAAGATAAGATAAGATAAGATAAGATAATATAAGATAATATAAGATAAGATAAGATAAGATAAGATAAGATAAGATAAGATAAGATAAGATAAGATAAGATAAGATAAGATAAGATAAGATAAGATAAGATAAGATAAGATAAGATAAGATAAGATAAGATAAGATAAGATAAGATAAGATAAGATAAGATAAGATAAGATAAGATAAGATAAGATAAGATAAGATAAGATAAGATAAGATAAGATAAGATAAGATAAGATAAGATAAGATAAGATAAGATAAGATAAGATAAGATAAGATAAGATAAGATAAGATAAGATAAGATAAGATAAGATAAGATAAGATAAGATAAGATAAGATAAGATAAGATAAGATAAGATAAGATAAGATAAGATAAGATAAGATAAGATAAGATAAGATAAGATAAGATAAGATAAGATAAGATAAGATAAGATAAGATAAGATAAGATAAGATAAGATAAGATAAGATAAGATAAGATAAGATAAGATAAGATAAGATAAGATAAGATAAGATAAGATAAGATAAGATAAGATAAGATAAGATAAGATAAGATAAGATAAGATAAGATAAGATAAGATAAGATAAGATAAGATAAGATAAGATAAGATAAGATAAAAAGGTAAGGTAAGGTAAGGTAAGGTAAGGTAAGGTAAGGTAAGGTAAGGTAAGGTAAGGTAAGGTAAGGTAAGGTAAGGTAAGGTAAGGTAAGGTAAGGTAAGGTAAGGTAAGGTAAGGTAAGGTAAGGTAAGGTAAGGTAAGGTAAGGTAAGGTAAGGTAAGGTAAGGTAAGGTAAGGTAAGGTAAGGTAAGGTAAGGTAAGGTAAGGTAAGGTAAGGTAAGGTAAGGTAAGGTAAGGTAAGGTAAGGTAAGATAAGATAAGATAAGATAAGATAATATAAGATAATATAAGATAAGATAAGATAAGATAAGATAAGATAAGATAAGATAAGATAAGATAAGATAAGATAAGATAAGATAAGATAAGATAAGATAAGATAAGATAAGATAAGATAAGATAAGATAAGATAAGATAAGATAAGATAAGATAAGATAAGATAAGATAAGATAAGATAAGATAAGATAAGATAAGATAAGATAAGATAAGGTAAGGTAAGGTAAGGTAAGGTAAGGTAAGGTAAGGTAAGGTAAGGTAAGGTAAGGTAAGGTAAGGTAAGGTATGGTAAGGTAAGGTAAGGTAGGGTAAGGCGAGGTAAGCTAAGTCAAGGTAAGGTAAAGTAAGGTAAGATAAGATAAGATAAGATACGATAAGAACAGATAAGGTAATGTAAGGTAAGGTAACGTAAGGTAAGGCAAGGTAAAGTCAGGTAAGGTAAGGTAAGGTAAGATAAGGTAAGGTAAGGTAAGGTAAGGTAAGGTAAGGTAAGGTAAGGTAAGGTAAGGTAAGGTGAGGTAAGCTAAGTCAAGGTAAGGTAAAGTAAGGTAAGATAAGATAAGATAAGATAAGATAAGATAAGATAAGATAAGATAAGATACGATAAGAACAGGTAAGGTAAGGTACGGTAATGTAAGGTAAGGTAAGGTAAGGTAAGGTAAGGTAAGGTAAGGTAAGGTAAGGTAAGGTAAGGTAAGGTAAGGTAAGGTAAGGTAAGGTAAGGTAAGGTAAGGTAAGGTAAGGTAAGGTAAGGTAACGTAAGGAAAGGTAAGGTAAGATAAGGTAAGGTAAGGTAAGGTAAGATAAGGTAAGGTGAGGTAAGGTAAGGTAAGGTAAGGTAAGGTAAGGTAAGGTAAGGTAAGGTAAGGTAGATAAGGTTAGGTCAGACTAGTTTAGTGTTTAGGCTGCGATCCTAAAGTATGTTAAGCCTACAACAGCATTAAAATAGCGTAAGATTGTTACGTTCTCGTTCGAAAGTCGATTCTTATTCAGTTCCAAACGGGTCGATTGCAATCGATTCACCGAGCCTGCCTCCTTGCCAGCTAAACAGTCACGTATTGATTGCCAAAGCCTAGAAGTCTTTGTGTTCATCAGCCATCTTTGTGTAAAATTTGTTAAGTCTTCTTTAATCAGTTTTTATTTTTCAAGTTATAACTTTTTGCACCTACCCAGAGAAATTCTCGATACAAACTTGACATGTATGCTTAGATACACTACTTCCAGAAGACATTCTAAAAGTCCAATTGTGCTTCTCCTCAGCCTTATCAAAAAGTGCTTTCAGGAGGCATTCTCATAAACTTCTAAAAGTCTATTTCAATAGCTTCCAACAATGATGCCATGGCATGGCTTACGGAAGGCAATGGATAAATATTTTCTTAGAAGCATTTTGTCTTATGTCTTCAGAATCATGAAATGCCTCCTAGAAGTTTGCCTGGAAAATACTTACTAGAATCCTTTCATTGATTTCCTGAAAGAAATCTTCCATTGAAAAATTCTAGAAGCACTTCTAGAGAAGACTAAGGAAAGCATTCCTCCTATGACATAAATATGTTAAAAAAATGCCTTCTGGGTATGAAAGTAGAAGGGTTGGAACTCACGACTTTTCCTTCCACATAACCTTCTTTTAGACTTTATTAGTGAGTTAATAAATCTGATTATATGCTATTTATCCCCAATAACCTGTGTGTTTGCTATATTTTTCTTCCAAGAACCTTGAGATTCACGAAATGAGATTGTTTTGACGTGTTGCTTAAAGAGATTTTTACCAACACCACAGAATGGTTCTAGTCTTGTGAATGGTTATTTTGCTCGCTGTTTGGCCAAAAAGTCAGCTTTCTCATTGCCGCCAAAGTCACAGTATGCAGGATTGTTCTGTAGGTTAGTTTTATTATTCTGAGTCGCCAGATCTTTGAGGACGGTGATAGTCGCTGACACTAGCTTGGCTTTAATATAAGGAGATTTCATAGCTTTAATCCTATCGCCGCCTTCAGTGTCATATGGCAGTTCAAAATGCAACAAGTTTGAAAAATATTCTCTAATTTCTTCGCACCCGCACACACATTTTTGTCGCGATTATATGGCACTCGTGTACTGGGGGGTTGGGAGTCGTCGCTGGCGGTAAAATGTGATGATGGAGTTTTCTTTCTGGGAAATCTAGTAGCAAACCCTGAAAATTTCACCCCTCAGCCGCATCGCTCGGTGGTGATAGGGTTAAAGGTATCTTGACTACCAGGGAAGCCGAAAATTGTTTTTACCCTAACATTATTTAGACTGTTCAGTCTGATACATCTGTTAATGCCAAAAATTTCCTGAAAGATTTCTTGAAAGATTATGATATACTAGCGACGCTGTAAAAGTGACTATCATTGGGAGTGTTCTCCATGGATTTCAGCTTCAGTGCCTTCCTCCATTTTTGAATCATCCCTATGCCTCACAAGATCGTTTTTGGATGGAGTTTCTCGTATAATCAGTTAGTTCTTAGGAGGGGGGTGGGGGACTACTACGATGAAGTTTTTGTTAAAGCATCTGTTGAAAAGCATGCCATCTATCTAAGGGCGAAGAATTGCCTTTCTCGCTTTAGGACTATAATTATAAGGGAGAGATGGCTCTTTAAGAGATAGCTAGGAACAATGCTATCGATATGGAAAAGTTTGTACAGGCTGAGCATCGCCTCAATCTTGATGTGGTTGTGAATTGGTCCTAAGTTGACATTGAGGACCACTGTTAGACTGTTGTCTTGGACCTGATACAGCCTGACATACATATTCCTGCAGATCTTTGAACTCGTTCTAACTGCTTCATGGTTGAACCTTCTAAGGTTTTTCACCGCCATACTACAGACGCATACGATAGTGTGGGTCTAACGCTAAACTTGTAGAGATTGTACATAACCTTAGAGCTTATTACCTAGTTCTTGCCGCAAATTCTTATACAGATCCTCAAAGAGGCATTCCCAACCACATCTAACCCAGTTTTTTGAGCTCAACAAGGAGCCTATTTGCCTACTCCTTGTAGGCATACTCTGGTTGTAGTTGCTTTAAGGGAAATATTATCCTAGCAGGTCTGGATAACTCTTCTACTAAGTTTCGCCACAATGTACCTTCTTATGGTGGCGTATAAAGGTTGTTAGATGCCTTTTTTGAGTACTCATATGACGTATTGAAAGCTACTTCGATATCAAGGAAAACGACAATACATATTTCCTTGTAGTCTTAAGATTTTATAGAACCTTCTTGCAGAAGAGCTGGAAAAAACCATCTCCATCTGCAGATTTGAAGGGTTTGAAGGAGTTTTAAGCCCAATTAACTGCTGATAAATTGTATCTTTGTTTAGAGGTTATGCAAACTTCTCTTTTTGACAGATTTGTCTGTTTGTAGTGGTAAGAGTGGTTTGAATAGACATCGTTCTGAATGACGAAGCCCGGGATGAGGAGTTTTAGGGTACATTTCATGGTTTTTGTTTGGCCATCATTCTCATGTATTAGACTAATTAAGGATTGTGGTCTGACATTTGCTGAGATTTTCTGAAGGCCACAACACGAAGAAACATTGAAGTGTTTTTTTTTACCAAATACATGTTCCTAAAATAAATCATATAAAAAAAAAACTATTCAAACATTTGGTAACTTATTTAAAAATATCAGTAAGCTTAAAATTGTTAAATAAATTTTATAAATAAATATTTTTAAATAGTTAAATATGGATGAGAGCTTAAAAGAAAAATAAATTAATAAAAACAAAAACCAAAGTCAACGCCAAGAGGTCGTAATAAGATAATAAGATGCATAAAAAATTATAACCGAACATAACAAATATTGATATATGCCTTATGAGTAGGCAGAGCAGAATTGAACCAACTCTCATACTGCAAGCAATACTTGCTCCCTCTGCTTATTCTTAATGCACATAAATTCCATGGATTTCGTTGCCATGCCATTAATATGGAAATGACAACATAGTCCGTTCGTGCTTAAATGCTGTGCGATTCTCTTTTGTGGCACTGCTTGTTTTTCTGTTGATGTCCTTGCTGCCGTTAAATCTGCGCAAGCCGCCACCATACAACAACAACAAAAAAAATAAACAATGTTTTGCTGTCGGTGTCATGACCTAAATACAACAACTACAACTTATTTTTCTTTTTGTCGTTTTACATTTAAATTTTATTTATTTATTTTTCACTCTCAGTGCTGGAGGGTCCTTTCACAAAGTTATATGAAGTTGCAGGCATAGCTACAACAACAACAACAACAACAAAAACATCATCATCATCATCAGCATCATTGCCATCAACAACATCATTGAGCCAAAGTGAAAAGTTTTCTTACTGCCAAAGGACATTTTCACACAGAGTGAGAGCATAATATTTATAAAAAAAATTGTAAGCAAAGCGAAAATATTTAGTACATTATTTTTTCTTCACTTTTATTTTAAAATATAGGCAAAAAAAAGCTCTTACATAATTAAAGCAGTGCTAGAAAAATTAGAACTAAATTAAATTTCAACATTAAACGGCAATTTGATGATATTTACTCAAGGGACGCCCCCAAAGGATTAACTAATATTATAACTTATCACAAGTTGTTAGGGGCGCTAGAGTTGAGTCTTTCTTGAGGTAAGACTAAAGAAAGAAAGTTGGTCATAAGCTTAGAGAGCTACACTTCGTTGGAAATGTAACTCAATAGCACGAAAACCTTATCCTTATACAAAGCATTATTATAATATTGACAATAACAACAAATGGAAAAAGTCTGACAAAAGCTTAGCAAGCAGAATGGGGGGGGGGGGAGGGTATAAAGCAAAAACCAACACTTGTGTTGCTAAGTGTTGGCCTTACAATCACAGCTAAGGCCGCCTGTGCTAGGCGGCGACTTTATTCAAGACTGCGATCAGAATGCGTCCAGAACAGTGGCGTAGCTAGAGTTGTTGTCACTCGTTGTGGTAACTATACATTGTTTTTAGAAGATGAACGCCACGTGCATTATTGCCACTGAGCCAATAAACACTATTGCCACAGTGTTGAATAACAAAATTCTCCGAATACGAATTATTGCCCCAAAAAAAAATTGCATTATTGCCACCATATGCGTCGTGGCAATAATTCAAGCGACATATGGTATTACCGCCAAAAGAATTATTGCCATCAAATTTGGCCACTAATACACTATGAAAGTGTTTTATTGCCACAAATTGGTGGCAATAATTTTCGTGGCATTAATTCACAAAGCTGTATGTATTATTTCCACTGCATTTTACAAAAATTACATCATGCATAACCAGGCTGATACATTTACGTGACGAGATTTTAAATCAGAAGTGGCAATAACGCTCATTATGTTCAGAATTTACTACAAGCAAATTATTGCCACCTTATTTTCTAAGTGTAGTGGCAATAATACATAAATCCATGTACACCAGGAGAATTATTGCCACCAATTTTGGGCAAACTTCTGTCTTGTGAATTATTGCCACTACCAATTTGATGGCACTAATGCACTTTTTGTGGCAATAATTCGCATTTGGCGAAATTTTTTTGTAGCTCTGTGGCAATAATGCGCATTGGCAAGTTGCAATATCCACATGGTAATAATGCACGTGGCAATAATGGGCGTAGCTTTAATTCTCGTGAAAAAGATTGTAATCTATTGCAAACTACTTTGAGTAAAATGTTAACCCATCAATTACTCTCTCCACAGATGTTGCTAAAGGCATTAACATATCCTTTTAATGCTAAAAAATGCCTCAAAATGACAATCGAACTGTATTTGTTTATGGGTTAAGCTAACTTCAACCAGTATTTATACTTATATTAAAAACTTAAAGACTAAAACTTTTAATTAACAGGAAGTATCTTAATTTACTTTATTTAAGTATATGTACCATATCTTAATTGTAAGAAGTCGTTAGATGGGAAAGTGGCATGAGAGTGGCATTAGAGTTAAGAAGGATATTTCGGAGTAGAGATTTGCTCAGAAGAAAATCGAATTCACTAATTATGTTATTGGTTACCGGAAGTATTCTGGTTATAGATTCACTGCAACCATAGTCGGTATGGTGAAAGTTATGGTGGAAGAGAGGTTTAGCTTTATAAGGTTGCGTGGGTTGGTATTAAAGGATATTAATTGGAGTAGTGCTGGGCAGTAAATGCTTCCACATACTATAGTTTTGCAATAGTTTCAATTAGAATCAACTTCAGACGGACTGCCTTATCTGCTTATTTAAGTTGAACCTGTCAGAACCGGGAAGACCACGAAGAGCGAATCGTATGACTGGTTCTTCGTTGAACGGCTTCGATTCGCATTGAATGGGTGTTGAAGATGGGAGACTAAACCTGGCTGGCATTTTTGAGGATGGGTCTAACTAAGGTAGACCAAACGCGGCGAAAAGTTTTTTTCAATAAAAAATTTTTCTAATCGGTTAACACCTCTCTGCAGACAATGGCAAACCTCAGAGAGTAAATAATGCCATGTAAAGCTTCTTGAGAACATGAACTTTACCCGTTCGGAGTCGGCATAAAACATGTAGGTCCAGTTCTCGGTCAATTGTGTGCAAACATTTAATAACACACACACACAACACAATTGATCATAAGAAGCTCGGTCAAAGTCCTTTCAAGAGCTTAAATGGCCAATTTGTTTTTTTGTTTTTGTCTAACTAAGGTAAGATAGAGATATTTTGTGACATAAAAATAGGAGAAAATCAATGTATAAATTTCATGCATAAATCATTAATTTTGTTTTAAAGTACGTCTTCATTGGCTGAATGTCTACTCGTACATATTTTTTAAGGAACCTACATAGATTTTAAAGTGCAGATTCATAAAAATATTAGAATTAAAGTATCATATTCGTACAACCAATTAACATATACATTGGCTCAATGAATAATACAAAGGTTTTATGCACAAGTTCATAAAAATATTACGATAAATGTATGTTATTCATACAGATAATGAAAAAAAAAATTGATTTTTAAATAAAGGTTTATGAAAATATTGATGATTATGTCAATTTTGATATGCATTGATTTAATTAGATGATTTTATTATTTTATAAAATAATTAAGATAAAACACTGCAAAACATATTTTGTTCAACCTGTACAAATAAGAAAACATAGAAGGATATTGCTTGTAATCTATACTATTTTATAAAATTGAAATACAAATTTTTAGGCTGAAGTAAACTCAGCAACTACTGAGCCGATTTTTATGAAAAATATTTTAAAATGTCATATTTGTATTACAGTAAGACATAGTACTACTTTTAGCAATGAATACGAATTTTTTTCATGCAATGTTGCACCATTTTGATGTGTAAAACAGGAAAACTAATGGCGTTTTCGTTTCTACCAAAAAATGTTGCCCTGTCGCAGTGCAAAATGTTTTCAATGTTGCCCGCAACCCTGTAAAAGTGCATGTTTTTGCCTACTCGAAAAATGTCAACTTAAATAAACGAATATAACCATCCTTGTCTAACGCACGCATGTCATAATATTGTTGTTTTAAAAACAGCTGATATGCAGGGCAATCATCTACCCTGAGAAAGTTTGCAGGGTAGAAAATGCACCTTTTTTGCCCTCTGTGAGTGTGACATTTTAAGAAACGAACACAAAATTTACTCACCCGTTTGCACTTATTTTAGAATCGAACACGAAAAAAGGCAAGGGCAATGAAAAGGCAACATTTTTTGGTAGAAACGAAAACGCCATAAGTCAATAAAATCAGTTGTGATGAAAATTGTTGGCATCTTGTTATGCCCAAGGGGCATACCTGCCCCCCATGCACCCTTGTTGCTACGCTACTATGTCAGGATATCAATTGTTGAGGCAATTTGTTGAATAAACAAACAGCACCAACACCCAGAGCGCCAAAGAAAACACACAATATAAATAAGCTTAAAAATAAGACGGTATATAAAGTACACCAAGACGTAGCAGGCAACTATGACCACCTCCATTCCCCCCAAAATAAATTGCATTGAACTGATGCCGCATTTGGTATTTGGTGTGAATAACACTTAAATGCGTCAACAGTTGTAAAGGACGCGCGCTGGTAATTTTTAAAGAAATTGAATTGCTGACAAAAATCTTTTCTTTAGCCATCTGTTTCGTCTCTTTAGTCATACCCACCCACGCTGTGTAAAGAAGCATGCAAGGCAAAAACATTTCCATCTCATTTAGCAGCAATTTAATGTTAAACACATCAAAAGCTCCAAGGATAACAATAGAAGGTGTAGATGTAGCTGAAGTGTGAAAAAAAAACACACAGCACTTAGTGCATAATAAATAGTATTAAATCGAAATAAAGAAAAATCAGAAATTCTTTGAAATTCTACAGACAATAGAGCATAACAAAAAAGAATCGAGTAAAGCTCGACAATCAGTCAGGTTTGAGTAACTCCAAAAATTTAAGGTGATTGCTGGAAAATAAAATCTTAAGGCGACATTCACTTTTTGATTTTAAATAAATATGTAAATATGTAAATATGTTTGTGAAAAATGTAAAAAAAAATACCTTCCCTGCCAACCAATGTGGGTAGCCTGAGTTCAATTCTGCCATCTGACAGAAAGCTTTTATAATATAAGTAAATTTTTCTGATCGATGGTAAAGGAAGTAAATAATACCATATGAAACTTTTTGAGAATATACACGTTTACCGTTCGTAGACGACATAAGAAATCTTGGTTCAATCCTCTACCAATGATGAATGATTCATGTTCCCTGTATAGTTTTTCATGGCATTTACATAATTCTTCACTTGTCACTTGTCTGAATCGTACTGTCAACTCCATATCGTACTGTCAACTCTGGATACCAGATCAGTGATAAATCCGGGAAAGCATCCATATGGAGTTGAGGCCGACGAAAGCATCAAATAAGAGAGATAAAATCTATGAACTACTTCATGAGGGCTAAACTGGGCGGATTCTATGTCTATAGTTGCTATCTCCCCCCAAGCCTTGCACTACAAGAGGAATGCTCTAGAAGAAATAGCAGAGGATGCTGTCGGAAAACACCCACACTGAGAAAAAAACACATACCTTGCTCCGGTAAAAAATTTCTCTATTTTTGATAATAGCAATTTTCTCTTTTTCAAATAAAATTTTCTTCAATTAGAATAAATTTTCACATTTTCGAAGAAATATTTCTTTACTTCTAGGAAATGGAAATATTTCAATGTTTCTAATAATGATAAGTATTTTTCTCGCCCAAAAAATTTCTCATTTATAGAGAAATTTTATTGAAAATTAAAAACTTTTCTTATATTTTGATAAAAAAATTCAGTATGAGAAGGATTTTCTTCAATAACAACAAATATTTTCTCAAAAAAAAAAAAGTATTTTTCTCTAAAAACGATATATTTTTCTTTTTCATGGAAGCTTTTTATCATTTTTAGAGAATTTTTAGTATCGCAATTAGAGAATAGCATTCTCTGGAGCAAAGTCTATACCATTTTTCTCTAAATATGATGCCTTTTTTATCATATTCCGAGACACTTTTTTCTGAGTGCAGGTGACTTTGATGCATGGTGGATGCCCAAGAACAAATCCGAGAGGTCAAGCACTTCAAGAGGTGTTTGCGATCTTAGATATTGCCACGCTTAACTCTGGACGGCAAAACACCTTTGAAAGAGGCAAAACACCTTTGGTTCCATAATTGACCTTATCTTCGTAAGTAGCAGCTCACTATCGAAAACTGCCTGGAGTATAACCGGACACTATACCGGAAGCATTCACCAAGCAATTATATTCAGCATGGGAGAGTCCAAGAGAAGAAGGGTGAGCAAAAACTAAAACAAATTTAAAGAAAGCACCCTGGAAACTGGTATCCTAGAAATGATGTTTTCAGATATGTCAGCAATGGGTTCTGCAAGTGATAAAGTTTCGCCGCGATGTTCAGAAAAGGTAGAGGTAACAATCGCTGGACTCCAGTCTACTAGTGGACTGAGGAAATTTCCAGCCTCCGAAGGTGCTGTATAAGAGCGAGACGAACATACTACTCCTCGAGAGGTACTGAAGAATTTCTATCAAACCAGTTGCGTTTTAAAGCCGCCAGAATCGAACTCAAAAAAGCTATAAAAAGCAGCAAATCCCATTGGTTCAATCAAATCTGTGACGATGCTGAACAACAGCCATGGGGCTTTGCGTATAAGCTTGTTATGAAAAAGCTTTCGGTGTTTAGACAACCAACACCCACGTGTCCCGTACTGATGCGGAATATAGTTCACACACTATTTCCACACCAGTCTGACATGTCAGCAATAAATAGAGGAGATGAAGCAGAGTTACAAATTTTCAAAATGTAACCAATGAGGAGCTCCTAAAAATAGCAAAAGAAGTTGTGGATAAAAAGGCCCCCGGACCTGACGGAATCTCAAACAAGGTGCTTAAATAATGCAGAAATTTATTTTGCAGAATATTAATTTTGCAGAAAATAGAGGTGTTTGTTTACCTTTACAATGCGTGCTTAACAGAAGGCGTCTTTCCACAATCGTGGATGCGGCAAAGACTGGTGCTAGTCCCGAAGAATACTAGTTCCTCAGAGGACCCATCGGTGTATCGTCCCCTTTGTACACTCGATACAAAAACAAAAAACAAAAACAAATTGGCCATTTCAGCCCTTGAAAGGACTTTGACCGAACTCTCAGGTTTGCCATTGTCCGCAGAGAGGTGGTGACCGATCAGAAAAATTTGTTTATTGAAAAAACTTTTCGCCGCGACTGGGAAGCGAACTCGGGCTCCGAGCGTGCTGAGCCACACACTTAACCTGCACGCCACGGTCACCACTCGATACTGCCGGCAAAATTCTAGAACAGTTGATAAGCAATAGGCTCCAGGTGTCTATTTAAGATGCTGGGGACCTTTCTAACCAGCAGTTCGGATTCCGCAAAGCCCGATCAGCTACAGGTGCAATTGGTGCCGTGAAAAAAATGTCGCTTAATGCAATCGCAGGCTTTCGATGGATGCACGATGAAAAATAGTACCGTTTAGTTACAACACTCGATATCAAAAACGCCTTTAATACTGCTAACTGGACCAGAATATTAGAGGCTCTTGCTCACTTTGGTGTCCCTTTCTATCTTCGTAGAATTATCTGAGACTACTTCGAGGACAGAATTCTCCACTACGAAACAGAAGCGGGCTCAGAAAGGTATAAGAATACAGGCGGAGTGCCTGGTTCAGTCCAGTTCTATGGAATATCATGTATGATGGAGTCCTGCGTCTATAGCTGCCGTATAGAGCCCACATTAGGGCGGGTCGAATTAAAAATCGCTCAATGCTCTGTTAAAATCGTATTCTAGGGATCAAAATAAGAAACTTTGTCGAAGGAACTATACCTCTAAAACGAATTCTGATGTCCCCCAATTTGGGTGGAACTTTTGGGTAGGGGTAAATTTTGAAAAATCCCACTTTGACCAATTTAGAGTGCTCCAGTCGAGTCCAAATGTATGACCGACCCCCACTAACTTTGGAGGCCCGACCCACCCATGCCAGTGGCACACCCCTGGAACCCCCTGGGGGTTCCCCATACAAGCATTTAAAAAAATCACCATCATCCAGAAAGTCGTTGAGTCCATTTAAATATCTGTTGGCAACCATACAATTATATCGAAACCATTCGTTAAGTACCTTGGCGTTATGATTGATCAAAGGCTTAATTTTAAGCAGCATCTCACATACGCAAGCGATAAAGCAGGAAGCGTTGCTGCAGCGTTAACGAGAATTCTAACGAATACCAGAGGCCCAAGACAAAACCGTAGAAAGCTTATTGTCACTGTCGTTTGATCAATACTCTTGTACGCAACCCCCATATGGGCCGAGGCTACCAAATCTAGCTCCTATTTACGAAGCATAGATTCGGTTTATCGCATCTGCGCACTAAGAGCATGCTGTACATTCCGAACTGTCTCTTTAGACGCAGCGCTGGTTATGGCGGGAACTCGATTCCCCTAATTCTTTAAAACGTAGGATAACACGTGAACGCAGTGTGGCGATGTGGCAGATGCGCTGGGTGGCATCACACAAGAGACAATGGACGCAACGTCTTATTTCAAATTTGGAACCATGGCTGAATAGGCGAAACGGTGAGGTAGACTACTTCCTCACCCATATATTAAATGGGCACGGGTGCTTTAAATCGTACCTACAAAGTGTAGAATAAACGAACTCGCCGACATGCCTTCTCTCATCGTCTATCGAATCAAACTAACTCTCCGACAACGACCTTGCCAACGAGCTACATATGTAGATTTTATAAAAACAATCAAGTGAGCTTTGAGATGGGATTTATCTCGCTTAGTATATTATTTCACCTTACAATAGATTCAAGCACGAAGAAAATCCTTTCTGCAATTTCTGTAAAAGAAATGTTATGGAAGATGCAGAGCATGTTTCCTTCGACTGCTCAAAATTTAACCCAGAAATACTAGGAGCTAAGCAATAAAGTAGGAAGGTCACCAACAGTGTAAATTTTGGTGGATATTATGCTTATCTCAGAAGGAAACTGACCTCAGTTTGCAACATGACATGTGCGATAATGAAAGAATTGCGCCGAGATAGAAAGACTTCGCAACGCTATACACTCAGAAAAATATCAACTGTAATATTAACAGTCGGCCGCTGTTATTTCAAAACACTGTTAGATTGAATGATTTGCGTTTAAGTAAACAATTTTCTTTGTTGAATGAACGTTTCAAAATATTTTTGTGCTGTTAAAATCATCTGTTGAAATATTTTTGTGTTTTTGTTGAAATGTCTATTTTATTACATAAATATTTTTTAAATGACTTTTGCTATATTTTTATTATTATTGCCAACAGCTCAATGGAAGTGTGCTAGACTGTCATGCGGGGGATGTGGGTTCGAACCTTAGCTGTGTAAGTATCAAAAATTGTAATTTATCAATTGAAATAATAATAATTCTGCTTCAGTAATTGTTTGATCAAAAATAACCTTTAAAATAAGTTGCTTACAATTTTGAAAAAATTTGCAAATTCTTTTTTTATTTAAAAAAAAAATATTTTTTATAAAAAAATCTTTGTTGGCATTACCGGTATTTGAACCTAGGACAGTCAGCACACTCGGCCAAACATCAACTTTCAAAACAGTGATAAAATTTCAATAAGTACGTTTTTATATGCACTGAGAAAAAAAATTTACTTTACAATTAAACAAAAAATTTTAAAATAGAAATTTAACGCATTTGCGTTTCTACAAAACAAAATTTCAGACATGTGTGTTTAATTTTCACATACCTACACAGAGAAAAAAACATACTTTAAAATTGAACAAAAAGTTTTTAAATATATATTTAACGCATTTGCGCTTCCACCAGGCATGCAAGTTAATTCAAAAAACGGAAAATATTTATTTCGTTTCGAAGAAAACGATATAAAATTTTTTCGTTTTTGTTGCCAATCAACCGTTGAAAATAACGTTAATTTCAACAAAAAAATTTCGTTTTTTTTTAATCAGAAGAAAGTTTTTTTAGCATTTAAGAAAATGATAGAAAATTTTTCGTTTTTCAACGAAATGAATTTTGATTAGATAAATTTTTAACGGTATTTAAAAAACGAAATAATTTTGATAATTTATTTTTCTGCCTCAACGAGACGAGAAAATTTTGTTGATTTCGTTGTGCATGTCTGGTTTCTACAAAACAAAATTTAAAAGAAAAGTGTTTAAATATCAACTATACACTCTTTTCCTTTTGTTTTTCTCTCATTATTTCTTTGACACTTTTTGAATATATCGAATTGGTTTGAAAAATATCGAACATAAAATAATATAAAAGGTAATTAATTTTTTCAATATTGAAAATACTTAAAATGCAAACTGCATCGAGTGGAGTTCAGATTTGGTATTCGGAGGGTCCCAAGAAGCGCTGATTACGAATCTGCCATAAAAAACTCGGGAAAACTTAAGATATGGCTTCGAAAAAGTTATGCTTTAAAATATTTGTTTCAAATTTGTTTTTATATATAAAAACATTGTTTACAAACAAACTTTTGTTTTAAATTTATCTCTAAAAACATTTGTGATTAACTTAAATGAAATTGTTTCAAGCTCTATTAAAAAAACAAATTCGTTGGATTAGAACTCAATTTCATTTAATTTTAACACATATTTCTCTCAGTGTATAAACTTCTTTCTTTTTCAATTTTCTCTCATTACTTCTTTGAAAAAATTAACAAAAATTTGAACACAATGACAATTTTTGAATTTTATGATAAAATAAAAACGAATTAATTAGATATTGAAATATTTCAAATGCAAACTTCATGGAATGGTTGTGGATCTGATGCAAAAAACTCGGAAATGCTAAAAAAGTGGCATCGAAAAAATATGCTTTAAAATATTTGTTTTAAATTTTCAAAGTTTTTGTTTTAAATTTGTTTTTCATAACAAAACAAGTAAAGAAAGTCTAAAGTCGGTCTAGGCCGACTATGAAATACCCTAAACCCACTTTTCAAAAATAAAAAAATTTTTATTGTAAATGGGCGTCTCCGTGGGCGTGTAAATGAAGCCTATATTTTAATTGCATTTAAATGGTGATGAAAAATTTACACATACCAAGTTTTATTCCTGTAGCTCACAGTTAATGCCTTTATTGTGCTTTCGCTATGGGAGGTAGGCGTGTTCATGGACGGATTACTCCCAATTTTTGAACACACCTTAGTTTTGGTATAAAATACATACATACCAAATTTAATTTCTCTATGACAAACATAACCTTATTTATTGAGTTTTAAACTTTTTGGGTTGTATGGGAGGTAGGCGTGTCCGTATGCGGATGACGTCCATTTTTCAAAACCATCTTTGTCTTGTCATAAAAAACATATGTGCCAAATTTTAGCTCTGTAGGTTAAACAGAGGCTTATTAATTGCGTTTTCAATTTTTGGGTTGTATGGGAGGTGGGCGTGTCCGTGAACGGATGACGTCCATTTTTCGAAGACATCTTTGTGTTTATATAAAACACATACATATCAAATTTTATTGTTGTAGGCTAAATATGAGCTGAGTTATGCAGTTTTCAATTTTCGCGTTGTATGGTAGGTAGGCGTGTCCGTGGGCGGATGATGTCCAATTTTTCAAAACCATCTTTGCTTTGTTATACAAAATATATGCGTCAAATTTTGGCTCTGTATGTTAAACAGAGGCTTATTTATTGCGTTTTAAATTTTTTGGTTGTATGGGAGGTGGGCGTGTCCGTGAGTGGATGACACCCATTTTTCAAAGACATCTTTGTGTTGATACAAAACACATACATACCAAATTTTATTGTTGTAGGTTAATTATGAGCTGAGTTATGCAGTTTTCAATTTTTGCGTTCTATGGGAGGTAGGCGTGTCCGTGGGCGGATTCCAAAAATATTCAATAGTGCAGAGCCTTGGGTCCATGTGACTATGTGTATCAAGTTTCATTCAATTATCTCAACTCCTTCTTCTTATCCTGTGTATACGGACAACACACAGACGGACGGACGGACGGACGGACGGACGGACGGACGGACGGACGGACGGACGGACGGACATGGATAACTCGACTCACGTGGTGACGCTGATCAAGAATATATATACTTTTCTATACCGGACTCGCTTCGTTCTATGCGTTACAAACGTTTGCACAAAGTTTATATACCCTGACCTTACAGGTTTAGGGTATAAACATTGTTTTAAGAACAAAAACTTTTGTTTTGAATCTAACTTTAAAAACAGTTGTGTTTAATTTTAATGAATTTGTTTCAAGCTCTATTACAAAAACAAAGTCGTTAGATATGAACATAATTTCATTTAATTTTAACACATTTTTCCCTCAGTGTGAGTTTCATGTTCTATAGACCAACAGTCTACCGACTGTTGTTTTAAAATTTCATTTGTTGGATGGTATTAAACAGTGAAATCTGTTATTTCAACCCATGATTTGTTTGATATAACAGCATTTTTCCCCTGAGTGTAAGAAGTATACAGTAGTAAACAATACTCTACCTAGCCAGGGGGTTTGAACATAAACGTTCATCCTGCTAGGGACCGTAGTCTACGTTGCGTTTGCGTCATCCCCTTACAAGAAGAGATCGCAACCGTAAGATCATGCGCCTGCGTCTAGGAACCATCTCCCGAAGCAGTCTTCCTCCGTAGAATCGATATTCTAAATTGAAAAAAAGGAGAGTAACAAATTAACTAGTTGACGGTAGTTCTTTGTTAAAGATTAGTATTGGGTGTCTGTACCAGAGTGCAATTATTCTACACGGAAAATAGAAGGGATACATAGAAGTAAATCAATACTAACGACTGCTGACAAGATAGGTGCTCAGTCCTCCTTCCCGTGAAGAGGTGTTTTTAGCGAATTACAGTCCCGCACTTAGGCTTTCGATGCTTTTCACCTCATGGAGGGAAAAAAAGCACAAGTCTTAAGAAATATTCATGTTCACGTAATGTTTTTCTTCTATGTATTTTTTACATTGATGTCATGAATAGTTCATGTGACTCATGTAATTTTGGTTACTGTACCAAAATGCATGAATGCAATTCAAGGAAATCATGTACAAATTCATAATTATTGTGTACTTTTTTGGCTCAGTGTAAGTAGCAACTCTTTGAGGACACTTTCATTATACATACCATGGCACTTGCACTCAACTGATTTAACTTTTTGAAGAATTTTTGCATATTTTATGAGTATTGAAGAGTCATTGCGAGAATTTAAATTGATGTTTTTCGAATTTCATTCGTTCTTTTCTGAATTTTAATTGATGTTTTTTGAATTTCATTTGATGTTTCATGGATTTGAATTGATATTTTCTGAAATTCTAATGGAATTTTTGAATTTCAATTGATCTTTTCTGAAATTCAAATAGAATTTTTTTAATTTGAAATGATATTTTTTGAATTTCAAATAGAATTTTGAAATTTCAATTGATCTTTTCTGAATTTCAAATGGAATTTTTGAATTTCAAATGATATTTTTTGAATTTCAAATAGAATTTTTGAATTTAAAGTTATCGTTTCTGAATTACAATCTTAAATCATGTGGCTCCAAAATGCAACCAGTAGTGGTCCGACCAAAAGGGCTATAGTATTGAACGACGTGACGGGTTTTTTGGTCCCTTATTAACTGGCAGACGAGGAAGACCGCATCTCCGTTGGAAAGACCAGGCATTGGATAACCTGACAACGCTTGGAATTTCCAACTGGAGCAAGCACACGACAAAAGAGGCTGGCGCAAATTCTTAGACGAGGCCAAAACCGACCAACGGTTGTAAGAGCCATCTAAGTAAGTAAGTAAGTATTAACTGGTCCCTTATGTTCGAGCCAAAAAGTGTTTATTTTAATGATTTTTATTTTTGCATTTCATTTTTGCTTGAAATTTCATGAAATTCTTAAAGCTGCACAAAATTTACAAATTTATTTCCATATGATCTTGATATATAATGAAAATAATTTTACGAGGAATAACAAAATAAACTAATTGCACACAAAGACATTACAAAGTGATGTGAATGTGTTCTAAATCGCTGAGCTTGAACGGCAAGCTGACAGTGATGGAAGCTTTTTAAGCATTGCTTTGTGTACGAATGTCTTTTAAGGCTTGATAGCAGCACATCTTTTAATGTTGCTATTTATTTCATTTCGTCTCTTGTGTCATTTGTGAAAATCGAAAAGAAAAAAAAAAACACCAAATAAGAGGAAAAAGGTTGACAAAGTGATGACCGCCTGTCAGGGCGGTTGGCATAAAGAAAACATCAATTTGTCAATGTGTTTGCATTACTGTGTGTGTGTGTGTGTGTGTGAGTGTGAGTGCGTTGTGTAAGCTAGAGCATGATCTAGAAATGTGTGTCAGAGCATGTTTATTAAAGCGTTGATAGATTCCTACCCACAGCCACATGATGTCGATGTCCCTTTTGCCAACAGCACAACGCGTCCTTTGAAGTTGAAGTCAACATATGAGTTTATTTTGTATAGAAATTTGTGCCGTGCCATTTCTTCAACTCCAACTTCTGCTACTCCTCCCCCCTAATGACTGTTGCATACAAATTTTTGACTCTAATAGGAAAATTCAATTTTATTCATTGACTTTATTAGATTAGGCGGCAATCATGTTAGGGATACTTTGAATTACTTATCTAAATTTATGCCATGATATTTTGGCTAGCAGTACAACAACAAAGTCAAACAGCATCACTTACCAAGTCATGATGTGCAAATTTTGGCTCGCTTCGTTGCGTTTAAAGCTTTTATTGAAATTTGTCAAGAAATTGTAGCGTGTTGTTTTGTGTATTTTATTATATAACAGCAACACTTTGAAGTGCTTGGAATTTTGTGCCCAGCTTCCGCTTAAAAGCTAACAAATGACATTGACAGGTCATCAATATTAATTTGTCTGTCTGTCTGTCTGATTTTCTTAAAGATGTTGCTAGCAAACAAAAGAAGCACGCAAGTGTTGCCTACATGCTTAATAGCAGCAGTTTTACAATGAGTGCAAATCTACGCCTCCCTCCAACCACACCCACCAACAGCACAGCTACAGGCATGCCTTACAGTCATTTGTAATCATTTGGGCGTCAAAAGCTGGCGTTTCGTTGCTTCATTGCGCTTTTTTCATAAATCTTAATTTTCTACATTTTTCACTGAAGTAGGTGGGTGGTGAGTGGCGGTTGTTGCTAGCGGCAGGCGGCTAGCGGCTGACGGAAGTTGAGCTTTTGACATTTGTCGCATTGTTCGGCGACTTAGATTTACATGCTACAGCCTTGCCAAGCTATCGCTTCATATTTTTTCTGCTTCAAACATTTGTTTCTACAGCTATTTTTAAATTGTTGGTGTGTTCTGCATAGCCGTGGCATGTCTGTCTGCTGGCAGCAGGATCATTGCAACAACTTGAAGTAGCAGGCGGTTGAACTGCTAGCAGCACAGACACAACAACGTTTACCTTGTTGTTGTTGTTGTTGTTGTTGAAAATTTATCGATTTACTTTGTATGCCGATGACTCATGCAGAGGCAGCAAAAATGGCGTCAGAATTTTGCTGTAATTTATCAGGAAGCTGTATGTTTGTATGTATGTAAGTATTTGCAGCATGCAGGAAGAGTGAACGATAAATAAGTAGTTACAGAATGTGGTTCAAGCAGCAGCGATTTATAGATTTTTCTATTCAAAGCGAAGTAAGTGTTTATTAAATGCTTAGAAAAGTAAATGATGAAAATTAAGCTACATTTGAGTGGCAGTTTGAAATTTTTGTTAAGTATCTGCTGCAAAAAAATAAAACAAAGAGCATATTTTAGTGAAATATTTTTATAATGAAATTATAAATAAATTATTTTTTAATGTTGATTACGACACAGTCCATCTGCCGTTTTGTAATAAAGTTGTCAAGCAAGGCATGCCTGCTTTTGAAAAAAAACCTTTCAATCAGTCAATTTGTAATAGTAGAGTAGCTTCGGGTAATGTGACATTGGTTTTTTTTTAAATTTATAATAACTAGTAACTTTCATACCATAGCTTATACCGCATTACAAAGGATATTTTTTGATGCATTTTGCAGTGTTTTACAACTTTGGAGCTCTAAAGCGTAACCCAATTTAGAGCTTTTCAACGCAATGAAAAAAAGTCATGTAACTCCCATTAATGAAATTGGCGGCTAAAGTGATATACCATATTCGGATAGTGTGATATACCATATTTATATCAATATCACATTACCCGAATATTGTTCAACAGCAGTATCTATTGTTTTTTCAACCAAAATTGTATTTCTTGACACATGGAAAATCTCCTTTATAGCTCGGATTTATAAAACGGGCTCAAAACTGAAATTGATACCAAAAGTTTTCGAGTCTTTTGTGAAGAAGAGGGCATATTGGCCAGTAAGAAATTTCAGTTGCTCAGCATGGATTCGTTAGTGGTAAGTCCACAATCACTAACTTGGCCCTATACGCAAACTTTTGTTTGAAAGGTATAGAGTGTGGTGATCAAGTGGATGCCATCTACACGAACTTTTCGAAAGCATTCGATAAAGCTCAACACGATGTACTTTTAAAAAAGCTGTAACTTCTAGGAATTCATGCAAATCTTCTTAAATGGTTGCGAAATTATCCTTGTAATCGGTGCCAATATGTAAAGATTGGATCAACACATCAGCTAGAAGTAGTAGAAATGCTAACAACTTAATTTATCTACCATTTAGTAGAACAAATTATATGGCTACTGCTCCCTTAAACCGCATAAGTGCCTCTGTTAACAACTGTACATTTTTTGATGTTAGTTTGTCAAAAGGTCAACTCAAAAGTAGATTGAAAGCTATTGTGTAATTAGATCTGTGTTTGTGTGTGTATGGTTAGTTGTTATGTCCTGTGTTGTCCCTGAGCCCAATCCATTCTGAGGCCCAAACTCCTGGGTATTTGCAGGCATACGGTTCGCTTGGAATTGCAAGTGTTGCCAGTGTTGACTGAGGCCCAAACTCCTGGGTTTTTGCAGGCATATGGTTCGCTTAGAATTGCAAGATTGGTGCTCTATTCTCTAACCGTTTGCGCTAATAGGTCTTGCGCTGCCCGGTAGCTGTTAAGATTCAGCTGCAGGAATCTCACCTTTGCGTAGGTTTCATAGCTTTTTTGAAGGATGAACATCTCCAGCTTCCGGCACGGTGGTTTGTCTCTGTGCTTTTCTTGACCAAGCATAAAAAGCAGCTTGCCTCCGCACTTCACTCTTTCGCCTTGTGGCCCTCTTTACCGCACTTCATGCAGCACTTACTTCGGTCAGTGTTGTTGCAGCTTTTTGCTCTATGACCAAAGTCGAGGCACTTGAAGCACCTGGTTTGAGTAAATTTTCTCGAACCCTACATAAAACCCAACCAACTTTAAGTTTGGCAGTTTTGGTCATATTTCTTGCCTGTGTCAGTGGTAGGCTTACAACCGCTGCTTGAGTACCAGCATAGGCTTTACGTAGTGACTTCTGGATGGCGTTTCGCACATCATCCGATGTTGTCACTTCGTCGAGGTCTTTAACTTCGACCTGCATCTCCTCTGTAAGAGTTCTGCCTCGGCTTTGCCATTAAATACCATGTCGAACTCTTCTTTTAGATTCTGAGTCGACTGGATTGTGGACCGCTTGAGCTGAATAAGCACTTCACCTTTTTCAGTTCGTCTAACTCTCGAGACGTTTTCACCGAGCCCTTCGAGTGCCTTTTCTTCTTTCATCATCTTGGCATCTAGTCTGGCTAGCTTCTGGGGCGGTTTTTTTTCGCCATGCTAACGACCTTGTTCCAAATCTCGACCTTGCGCTTCACCGATGGAATTTCGGGTTGCGTGAACGGATTTTCAACGTTGGAGTTGAGCTTAGATTTGCCCTCCTCGACAACCAGCTGCTGTTATCGAGTCTTCTTTGGTGGCGTTTTCCGAGAGCTGCAGCTGAATTTGCTTGCTCTTTTAGGAGTGGCCTTTGGGATCTTCTTGAAAACCGGATCCGTCTGGGACTTTTTATGCAATCGCTCAGTTGAATTGTGCGATTGCGAATAACTTTAATGCTGTTGTTTTTCACAGTATCTGCTTGGACTTCAAAGGAAAGGTCAACGCAAGCCAGATTTGCCAGGTTTATTAGCCTCTTGATTTCGTGGTGAACGTTTTTTTTTTGCTCTTCACAAAATCTGTCAGGCCTTGGATAAGTGATTTCACTTTATTCAGCTTTTTGATGACGGAGTCATCAACTCCGGCACTTGGTACTGCTTGGGTGTATGATTTAATCACCGACTTTCTCTTTTGTGGCTCTGTTTGGGTGCCACCGGCTGTGCCTTTTATTGGCGATCGCAGGGTCCTGGAACTCATTTTTAAAAGGGCTCTCAGTGGGGTCGCTGTTACTCGTAGTTTTAACTGGTACAGCGGCCAAGTATGCCACCGCTGCAGCAGTGAATGGGGAAATGTTGCTTGTGGCCTCCTTGTCCCGACCGTGGGGTTCCCACGCTTGGATTTCCACTATTGTGGCTGCCACCTGGAGTAATAATGTTACTACCAGAAATTTATGCAGTTATGGTTTATTTTCAGGGTGTTCTTCCCATATCCTTTTATACCTACGGACAGGTTTTAAAGACTGCCGACCGCTACGGTACAGACGCAGACCAGAAAGACGCTTACTATGTGTCAGACGCTTCTGGGTTTTATATAAATTATTTTTATTTATTTTTTATTTATGATTTTTTTTCTTGCTTTTTTTCAGTTTATCCGTTGTTCTTTTTTTTTCAATATATTTTATCGTTTATCCCTACGGACAGGTCAAAAGACTGCCGGCCGCTTTGGCGCAGACGCAGACCAGGGGGAGCCACCCAATCTGAGACAGACGCGCCTGGGTTAGGTTAACTGGTTACCGCGGGGTTGTTAGACGCGAAGGATCTCAAAATATTTGATCCTCCCCTATGGGTATGCTTGTACTATATGGAATCCCTCATATGCTGTAAATATAAACCGTATTGAGGCAATACAGCGTAGATTTTCAACATTTGTATTTCTAAAAACGGGTTGGGGGATGAAGGTTTTCCATCTTATATACAACGGTGCCAGATGAAAATATTACTTAGTAATGTTTGCTAGAGATGTGATTTGTAACAAAATTGATTGCTCTGCACTCTTATCTCTTTATCCTATATATGCAATAATTAGAGCAAGGATATTTGCTTCCCTCAAAAAATTGTGATTAAATGTTAAAAATTATATATTGCTGCAAGACAACGATCCCAAACATATGGCTAAATATAATACCACGTTCTTAAAAACCACTAATATCAATACCATGGAGTGGCCACTACAGAGCCCCGAACTCAATCCGATTGAGAACCTTTGTTTTTTTCTGAAAAACAGGGTCTATGACTATCCGAATATGACGAATTCACAAAGAAAACCTTTCTTCACGATGCAAACAAGTTTGGAACGCTATTACCCCCAAAGAATGTGAAGACTTAGTCAAAAGTATGCCAGCCAGGATACATCAAATAACTACTATCAAAGGTAGTTATACCAAGTACTAGTTTTAAATTGAAAAAAATCCTCTGGAAAGACAATAAAGTGCTTTTTAAGTTTATATTCAAAAATAATGAATTTCTGAAAGAGCAAATCAAATGTAAAATGGGAATGTGGGTGCTGTTACATAAATTACTTGGTGTTTGCGTATCCACAGAAAATATCTATACTCGAGAAAAAAAAAATCGTGTTCCTATAAGAATCTACGCGTCGAACAGATTTCTGCTCTGGACTGTTTTTATTTGAAGTTTGAGGAGCCTTGAATGTATTGAAAATATTTGCCAATTTGTTGCTCACAAAAAAAAAAAATTATATTTCTGATGCTTATATATTGATTGCAACTGTTCCTTGGTTGCTCAGTTTTTTAACAGTTTTTTGAATCATAGTTTATTAATAATTTTTTTAGAGTAAAAATGTTCTCAGCATAAATATTATATTGGAAAAACTTTTTTAAGAATAAAATAATTATATACAAAAAAATTATTAATTATTAGCAGGGACCGTACCGGTTATGGTTTTTATCGAAAAAGTCACATATTAACTGTTATTTTTTAACTTTAATTTTTCCGACAAAAATGTACGTTATTATGTGCCTTATATTTTTTCGGGCAAATATAACAGTTACTTTTGACTTTTATACCATCGGTCAGAAATAACAGTTATTTTCTGGCTTTTATTTTTTCGGTCAAAAATATCAGGCAATTTGTGTTTTTTCAAATACAAAGTGCCTGATATTTTTAACCGAAAAAATAAAAGTCACAAAATAACTGTTATTTTTGACCGATAAAATAAAAGTCAAAAGTAACCGTTATTTTTTTCCGAATAAATAAAAGGCAAAAAAATAACAGTTAATTTTTTACTTTTATAGAATAAGTCGAAAATTTAAAAGGCACTTAATATTCGTGAAGCTGAGGCCATTTGTATCATAATGGTATATTTGAAATAGTCATGTGACATTTTTTTCTTTGTGTCTTTTTCATTTAAAAATTGTAAAATAACAGACATTTTCGGTCCCTGATTATTAGTCGTTAGTTCTTTATGAATATAAAAATTTTTGGAATGTATGCAAAAAATAAGCAAGAATGCAAAAAATGTTTCGAACAAAAGTTGTCAAGATCCAGAGGCTCAAGTATTTGATCAAGTATTTGCTTTGGCCTGTAATTTGATGTTGAAATTTATATTCAAGGTCAAATGAAGGTTAACTTTGATTTTTCGAGTGGAAACTATTTTTTTTCATTCAGATTTTTATTCCACAGGAAAAATTACTTAACTTTTGCTTAAAAAATTAAATTTGTGTGTGTAAATTTTATAAACTTTAAATCCAGGTAAAAAAGGATGAAATTGTTGGTGGCAAAATGGCACAGATTTAAACAACGGTGAACTGACCCTTCAACTGACCGTCAAGCACACCGAACTGATTTTAACCTACAAATGTTGCGCAATTTTTGTTTTACTTTTATTTATGTATTGTTTTTTGTACATTTTATTTTTTTTTTTTTAAATTACCCAGAAATGTTTTCAATGTCATGAAAGTGCTACTTCTGCTCACACAAGGCTTAAATTCGGCATAAAAATTCATCGAACCCAAAAAAAATATATGAATTAAATATGTATCACTCAAACGTTGTCCAGTTTAACGTTTTGCTTCATCAGAGTAAAATCATGTTGAAAATCAAGCAAAAGAAAAAACAAACAAATACTCTATCAGCACTCAGCATACATTCACAAAAAACCACACACAGACACACACACATGCATATGCTCTAACATGCCAATGCATACACACACAAATGACTTTGCATTGTCTATTTGCAGCACTTCACAGCACAGTTCGGAAAAATTCATTTGCTGTGTTTGAGAGTGTGTGTATGTTTGTGTGGCTGTATAAATGCAGTTGTTTTTGTTTTTTTATGAAATTTTTTTCACTACTAAAAGCTGCCAAAATCCTTGCAATTTTCAATTTTCATCTGCAATATGGAATTTTCTGAGCTTTGCTTTTGATTCATTTTTTCATATTTTTTGTTTATTTTTTTTTTTTTTTTTTTAAAGAGTTGATCCTTAATTTTTTTTTTGCTGCTGAGGTGAAAATGATTGCAATTTTGTGATTGAAAGGTTATTTGATTAGAATTTGGTTTGCTTGTTGCTCTGGTATAAAGCTAAAAAAGGATATAGGGCGGACGGCCGTATAGCTGGCCTTAATTTTATCAAGTTTTTAATTTCTCTGCTATGCTCAAAGCAAACATCTAAAATAACACGAAGATTGAGCTGTTGTTACCCAAACCAGCTGTTGTAGAGGTTTCCAGGAAGCTTTAATTAATGTTTTGTATGCGTTTCACACTTGTTCAGAGCTTTTATACCTGAACGCTCTGACACAAAAACATATACAGCACACACACACACACACACACACATACACATATATGTGCAACAATGGAGCCTTATTCAATGTTTTTCTGGCAGCCTTGCAGTCACTCGATCATGAGTGTAATTTTAACAAGCTAATCAAAAGCCAAAGAAAACCGTTTTTGTACGAATGCTGCTAAATGTGTGTGTGTATGTGTATGTTGTATGCTTTAGCCACAACACAGCTATGCGTATGAGTGTGCATCTATGTGTCTGATTTTACCAGTTAAAACAACAATTTGTTCAAGCCAAAGAGCAAAAACAATGCAAGCAGCAAAGCAAGCCGCTTTGTTGCAGTTGAAAACTAAAAGGATTTTCGGCATTTCGATACAGGCAGAAGTCACACAAAGGCTACTTCACAAGCCAATACACACGCACATTCGCACAAATACAATCACTATTTATGTCATACGCATACATACATATGTAGGTTTAAATAAAGCCCAACTAAATAATTCATGAGCAGTGATTGTGTTTCGAATTCTACCAAAGGACATTCAGTAAAAGTCAAGAAGCGTTAAACTTTTCGAAAATGCTGCAGAATCTTTGCAGAAAATTGTACAAAACTAACAACAAAAATAAAAAAAAAAATAAGAAAAGCATTCAATAATCATTTCGACATTTGTCGAGAATTAGTTTCATTTGCATGGGAACAAAAACTGTTGATTTAAAGACTGTCCCAGAAATAACTGTCCTTTTGGTTTTTTTTAATGTAAGAAAACCATTGATGTTTTTTAAAAATTCTTTCAGTTTATTATTAAGTGAACATTACAAAATAAATGAAAATTGTATTCACACTGAAAAAAATGCAAATAAAAAAGTATGCACTTTTTGATTAAGTGCCTATATTAGGTTTTTTACCGACATTTCGTTGACCTTGTGTATGCCCGATGCCATTTTCGTCAAAATATTTCGATGTTTTCGTAGTTTGTTTGGTTTTCTTAAGATTTCTTATCATTAAAGCACAATATCTTTTGATTGGACGAAGTTCGAGGTAATTTGGTGGATTGGCTTCTCTTGGTATAACAGTGACATTATTTGCTTGGTACCAATCCATCGTTCTCTGGGCGTAGTGCCATGTTGCTAGGTAGGGCCAAAATAGTACTGAACTTTGGTGCTGACATATTAAAGGCAGCAAACGCCGCTCCAGATACTCTCTGATGTAAATTTCGGTGTTGATTGTGCGATCTGTCACAAATTCCTTACTTCGAAGGCCACATTTGCAAATGGCCTACCACACCATGTATTTCTTTGTCAATTTGGTATGTTTTTCGTTGGTAAATTTAGAGGTTGCTCCACCCCTGCTAACGGCAGTACGTTTCATCGTCCATGATCACGCAATCAAATTTGGGCAGGTAATTGCGATACAGTTTTCGAGCCCTCCTCTTGGCTTCGGCGTTCTTTTCTACAGACCTATCAGGTACTTTTTGTACTTTATTGCTCCTTATAGATCCTATAGATTTTGATCTTGATCTTGCTCTTGATCTTGAACTTGATCTTGATCTTGATCTTGCTCTTGCTCTTGATCTTGATCTTGATCTTGATCTTAATCTTGATCTTGATCTTGCTCTTGATCTTGAACTTGATTTTGATCTTGGTCTTGCTCTTGCTCTTGATCTTGATCTTGATCTTGATCTTAATCTTGATCTTAATCTTGATCTTGATCTTGATCTTGATCTTGATCTTGATCTTGATCTTGATCTTGATCTTGATCTTGATCTTGATCTTGATCTTGATCTTGATCTTGATCTTGATCTTGATCTTGATCTTGATCTTGATCTTGATCTTGATCTTGACATTTATCTTGATCTTGATCTTGATCTTGATCTTGATCTTGATCTTGATCTTGATCTTGATCTTGATCTTGATCTTGATCTTGATCTTGATCTTGATCTTGATCTTGATCTTGATCTTGATCTTGATCTTGCTCTTGCTCTTGATCTTGATCTTGATCTTGATCTTAATCTTGATCTTGATCTTGCTCTTGATCTTGAACTTGATTTTGATCTTGGTCTTGCTCTTGCTCTTGATCTTGATCTTGATCTTGATCTTGATCTTAATCTTGATCTTAATCTTGATCTTGATCTTAATCTTGATCTTGATCTTGATCTTGATCTTGATATTGATCTTGATATTGATCTTAATCTTGATCTTAATCTTGATCTTGATCTTGATCTTGATCTTGATCTTGATCTTGATCTTGATCTTGATCTTGATCTTGATCTTGATCTTGATCTTGATCTTGATCTTAATCTTGATCTTGATCTTGCTCTTGATCTTGAACTTGATTTTGATCTTGGTCTTGCTCTTGCTCTTGATCTTGATCTTGATCTTGATCTTAATCTTGATCTTAATCTTGATCTTGATCTTGATCTTGATCTTGATCTTGATCTTGATCTTGATCTTGATCTTGATCTTGATCTTGATCTTGATCTTGATCGTGATCTTGAGTTTGATCTTTATTTTGATGACGATTTTTACCTGGTTATTGATCTCGATCTTGATCTTGATCTTGCTCTTGCTCTTGCTTTTGGTTTTGATCTTGATCTTGATCTTGATCTTGATCTTGATCGTGATCTTGATCTTGATCTTGATCTTGATCGTGATCTTGATCTTGATCTTGATCTTGATCTTGATCTTGATCTTGATCTTGATCTTGATCTTGATCTTGATCTTGATCTTGATCTTGATCTTGATCTTGATCTTGATCTTGATCTTGATCTTGATCTTGATCTTGATCTTGATCTTGATCTTGATCTTGATCTTGATCTTGATCTTGATCTTGATCTTGATCTTGATCTTGATCTTGATCTTGATCTTGATCTTGATCTTGATCTTGATCTTGATCTTGATCTTGATCTTGATCTTGATGTTGAGGTTGATTTTAACCTGGATATTGATCTCGATCTTGATCCTGATCCTGATTTGGATTGGATTTGGATCTGGATCTTGATCTTAATGCTGAACCTGAACCTGATTCTGATCCTGATCTTCATCTTGATCATGATCTTGATCTTGATCTCGATCTTGATCTAGGCCTTGATCTTTATCTTGGTATTAATCTTGATCTTGGTCTTGATCTTAATATTGATCTTGAGCTTGATTAAGAGCTTGATCTTGTGTTTTATATTGCGCTTGATACTGATCCTTATCCTAATCTCGTCTTCAGTTTGATCTTGAGCTTAATCTTGAGCTTAATCTTGACCCTGATTTTGATCTTGATTCTCATCTTGATCTTGTGCCTGATGTTGTTCTTGTTCTTGGCCTTCTTGTTGATCTTGATCTTGTTTTTCATCTTGATCTTGATCCAAATCTGGATTCTGATCATGATATTTATATTTGTCTTGTTCTTGATATATTAGTATATTTTAGTTTTGATATTTATCTTGTTCTTGATCTTGATATTGATTTTCATTTTGATATTTGTCATAATTTTGAACTTGAGCTTGTTCGCGATACATATAGATATTCATCATAATCGTGTTTTTGATTTTGATAAGATCTTGATTTTCATTGTCAAAAATTTTTAAAAAAATTAAAATATTTAAATAAAACAATATTTTCGCTAAGCTTTTGCAGTGTTCAAACTAATAGCAAGTTACTAAAAAATTCAAAATATAATTAGTTGCGCAGCCGATATGATTTATAGTGTTTTTAACTAGACAAATTAGCCTGAGAAGACTCGTTGTTAAGGGGTTGCGGGAGAATTTGATACCCAAAATAGGTACCGAATAAAAGGCAAAAAATCAGTTGAACTCAAACCAATAAAAACAATTATTATCAATTATATTATCAACAAAAAAAAAATTATATAAAAGTGAAATATTTAAATGTTTTCTTATTTTTTAAAATACTAAAGTATAAATTGGTAATAAACTTGTTTATAAGAATGATTCAAATTGAATTATGGTTATAAAATCATTGTTAAGAGATCACGAAAATTTTTTTATCTCTAGAAAGCTGTGTCAAGTATGAATGTATGTCATTGGTAAAGTAATAGAAAATTATAATCATGACAATGATGATATAAAACGGTTAAAATTTGTTTGCTTACAAATCTGAAATCAGATTCCAAACATATAAAAACTATACATAACACCAATTGTCCAAAATTGCTTTATCTTGTAGGTCTTTTTAAGTTCTATTCTTGAAATTTGCCGGACAACCCCAAAATCTGAACTTACGGTTAAAAAAAAATTACGATAAGGAAGCCACAAATATAGCAAAATTTATACCGTTTCCCAGCAAAATTCTGTTACAAACTTGACATGCATTCTTAGATACACTGCTTTCAGAAGACATTTTAAAAATCCAATTGTGTTTCTACTCAGCCTTATGGAAAAGTGCTTTCAGGGGAAATTCTTAAAAACTTTTTAAAGGTTTTTTTTTATCTTAACATCTTTAATGGGTGAGTTATAATTCTATGCAACGGTAATTAAATTTTGTTGCAAATGCTAAATCGGTTCTGCGTGAACTGGTGATGCCTTAAATTTTTGATTATTTTTTTTTAAACCGAGTGTTTATTTTTTTATTTTCGTCGTATACTTATATAACTAACTTTTTGAAGATTATTCAAATGCATTTATAACGTTTAGTTAATCATTAAACTACATGTTATGTTAATAACGATATATTAATTAAAAAGTTAAGTATGCACTTTTCATATCAAATGTTCTTAAAAATAGGAATTTTGAAATAGAATTTTAAATTAAGAGCAATAAGATAAAATAAGATAATAAGCAATAAAATAAAATAAAAAACAAAAACAATGACAACAAAACTTTTCAATTCATGCACTTTTCCACATGAAATACGTCATACTTTTAACAGCTTGCTGTTGCTATGACATTTAAAAAAAAAAAAAAAATAACAAAAATGTCCTTCAACTACAGCAACTTCCTGTCTCCAGCAACATTCTGACGACACTGAACTCTGATCTATGTCTGTTGGTGGCAGCAAAATAATAGTTACAACAAAAAACGTCAGCAAAACAAAAACATACTCAGCTCAATCATGTTTTTTTCTTTTCTACGCCATGAACCAAAAAGCAGAGAGCAAAGTGCAAGGATGCAATATGAGTCAAGGATAAAACTGATTTTGAGCGCAGCAACATTTTGTTTAGAAGCAACATGTTGCCAGCACGCAGTCGCATTATGATGTGGAAATGTTGCATAATATTTCGACATTCCAGCAAAATGAGTGAGAAAAGCTTAGCATTTCAAGCATTTCTCTTCAAATATTGCGCTCTGTTTTGAAAAGACACGTGATGTCATGCCAAAGGAATTCCTTTACGTAAAGCAAATTCGTTGAAATTTAAATTTAAAGATATGCCATGATTTGAAAAATTTTAGGCACAAATATCAAAATATGTTTAACAAGGTTTAAAAAAATTAATAAAAAATTTTTTTAAAATGATAATTTTAGCAGTCATTTTTTAGCTTAGCAGTCATCAGTTGAGGAGTTTGGATTCAAAAGTAATCAAGTCCTTTGTTCCATTTTGAGAAAAATACGAAAAACCCGGTACACAGTGATGCTTCTTAAAGTATTGAATGTTCCAAACAAATTTTTATAAAAATTTCATAGCAATTAAAACAGTTATTGTAATAAAATTACTTGACTTCGGCAGTTTTGAAAATCGACACAGGGACTTAGCAGCTTTTGAAAACCAACGCAGGACCTAGTCACTTTCAAAGTAAAGTAAGTGAACTTTACCGTTTTTATATCTCAACAAATTAACTTTTTGAATTTTAATTTTTTAATTTTAATAATTTATTATGAAAAGTAATAATACATCTGGGCTTAAGTTAAGCTTCAATGTAAAAAAATTCAATTTTTCAGCAAAAAAACAAATTTTATGGATATAAAAATTAAAACGCATTGAAACTGAATGAATACAAATTATATTGAAATTTTTTCTAATTATTCGTGCTATAGATCTGACATACTCATCTGGACAAAAAATAAGGTACATCCCCAAAAAAAAAATGGGCTTAGGGCATAAATACGTCATAGTTTAATTGAAAGTTAAAAATTTACCGTTCACAAGTTGTCCCGTTATTGACAGGCAATCTATTTGCAGTGCAGTTTCTAACCTAAAATTAAGTAACCAAGAGATATATCACGATGTAACAACGCGCTGTGGATAAAAACATAGGTGCATTTTCAGAAAAAAATATTTGAAGTGCATTTCAAAGAGTTTTCGTGGTTTTTTATTCAAAAGTGTAGTTTTGGAATTTTTTTTAAAATACTATTCGATGAAGATTAGTAGATTAGAAACTCTATGGCAGAATAGCCTGTAAGCTTTCACTACTCCTTCGTAAGAAAAACTTACTCGAGAGGGAAGAAATTTGCAAAAATTTATGCCTTATTTCAGGAGATCAAAAAGTAGAATAACATCCTATGAAGCGACATAATCAAAATAAATTTGTTTTCTAATGATGCCGCAAGGAATGATCGTCGCCCAAAATATAAAGATTTCGAACCGCGGTACACTGAAAACGGTCGAACATGATGGCGGAAACATAATAGTCTGGAAATGCTTTTCCCACTATGGCGTAGGCCCAATATTTCGTATTCAAGACATTATGAATATGTGGAAACATTACAAGGAATAATGTTGCCTTACGCAAGTGAAGAAATGCCCTCAATTTGGCGGTTCCAATAACATAACCCCAAACATTCATCGAAGTTGGTAAAGCCCAGTCAAACAACCGACCTCAACCCGGTTGAGAATCTTTGGGGTGAATCGAAGAAATGAATATATAAACAAACTTTTAAAAATAAGGACGCTTTGTGGGACAAAGTTCAGCCAGCAAGGTACAATAAAACATTTGAGACGTGCCAGCATTTGGTTTCATCCATGCCTAGAAGGATTCAGACTGTTTTGAAGAATAATGGTGGATATTCAGGATACTGGTTTGTACTAAGCTGAGGTATTCTCAAAACAATAAAGAATATACAATTATCTAATTTTTTCTTTACAAACTGCCGGTGTACCTATTATTAGACGGGTACGAGCAATCGTACCTACCGGTGTACCTATTATAAAGCTGTACGCTTTATTTTGGTTATTGGCAACTATAAATTTATTGACAAAATTAAAATTATTTTAATATTAAACTGAAAGCTCATTATTTGATAAAGTTCTCAACATAAAATTTTTGAATTTTCAACTTCATGCCCAAAAAAAGCGCAAAAAAGATTACCTTGTCAATGGCCAGAAATAGACTGTTATTCAAAAAAAAAAAATTTCGAAATTTTTTCCGTTTGACCCAAAAATTTGTATACATGTAGCAAATGTTCAAAAATATTGTTTCCCAAAATATTAAATATTTTTTTTTTTTAAATGAAAACAAAAAAAATTCATATTAAGTCTGAGTGAAGCTTCTTAGTCATAGAATCATTGGTTTGTATCAAGCAAAATTCGCAGAACATTGAAATTTCTAGTAGCATTTTGTATAACTCTTGACCAGTGGCACCTATTTGCCATATAAACTTACTTTTTTGTCCAAGACGTCCACAAAACCGTAAAACCGTGGAGCCCGGTTAACCCAATAGTTCCATAAAAAATCGTGATGACCCATGGTTATAGAAAGAAATACTTTTGTCATAAGTAATCTATAGTTTTTAAAGAACCCAAGAAATTCAATGACGCTAATTGTTCAGTAGATAATACTTGTGCTACTTTTAAGACATAAGTTATAGATTTTTTGTCATAGAAGGCCAGTTAGCCTTAAGAAGCTTTGAAATAACTTGTCCCTACGGAAAAAAATCGCGTGAAAGGTTCCGAAGTGCATAGGGACCTATCCCAATTCTGGTACGAACTCAACGAACCGCTCACTTTTAAATGGCGTTGCAATTGACAGGGGTCAACTGTGAGGTGTGTATTGCAGCATCTAGGACCTAAGCGGAGGCCGGTCTATAAAACACGTTTAACGTATAAGTATATGGGATATACAGAGATAAGATTTGGTTTAGAACCTATCAAGGGATTTGATAATTTTTATTATATATAATCACGTTTATTTTTTTTATTTAAAATTTATGTTTTATTTCTAAATAAAAATTCGTGGTTTGTATAAGACAAACAATTTTAAATGATTCTAAGCGAATTTATTTCGGAGGTTATTTTTGATCAAGCAGTTAATGAAGAAATAGATTTTCAATTGTTTAATTAAAATTTTTTGATACACTTACATACTTAGGATACAAACTCATGTCCTCCGCTTGCCAGTACAGCACACATCCACTGAAACATTGATAACGATAAGATAATTATATCAAAACATATTAAATTAAATCCATACCGTGACAAGCACAAGCGTCTGTTCCTTAACGAGTTATATCGAACCTGTCCTGTGATAGGTTAAATAAATAAATGGAAA
Organism: Tetanocera ferruginea; assembly: GCA_958299015.1. Taxonomy (NCBI): domain Eukaryota; kingdom Metazoa; phylum Arthropoda; class Insecta; order Diptera; family Sciomyzidae; genus Tetanocera; species Tetanocera ferruginea. Next base: position 122,654,221 of record OY282643.1, on the reverse strand, counting down.
TAATTTCTCAACGAATTTATCAACGAGTTTTTTACCTGAAGTTTAAAGAATGCAACATATATTAAAACATATATTAAGAATGCAACATATATTAAAAAATGTAACAAAATTCTGAGAAGTTTTTTAATACAAAAAGTTCGCTTGATTAAAAATAAACAAATTGGCCATTTTAGCCCTTGAAAGGACTTTGACAGGGTTTCTAAGGATCAATTGTGTTGTGTGTGTTATTAAATGTTTGCACACAATTGATTTAGAACTGAACCTACATGTTTTATGCGTATGCGTACTCCGAACGTCTAAAGCTCATTTTCTCAAGAAGCTTTACATGGCATTATTTATTCTCCGAGGTTTGCCGTTGTCTGCAGAGAGGTGGTGACCGAGCAGAAAAATTTTTTATTGAAAAAATCTTTTGCCGCTACTGGGATCAAACTCGGGCTCCGAGCATGCTAAGCCACACACTTAACCTGCATGTCACGGTCACCACAATTGTTCGATTGATACACTCAGGGAAAAAATGCTGTTATATCAAAGAAATCATGGGTTGTAATAACAAATTTCACTGTTAAATATCATCCAACACATGAAACTTTCAAATGAACAGTCGGTTGACTGTTGTTCTATAGAACGCGAAACCCATATAAAAACGTTCTTGTTCTATAGAACGCGAAACCCATATAAAAACGTTCTTTTTGAAATTTTATCACTGTTTTGGAAGTTCATGCGTAGCCGAGTGTGCTGACGTGTGCGTCTAGTACTCGACTGTCGTAGGTTCAATTACCGGTATGAACAATAAAGTTTTTTTTTTGTTTAAAATATTTTTTTTTAATTAAAAAATGAAATGTACAATTTTTTCAAAATTTAAGCAACTTATTTTGAAGGTAATTTTTGATCAAACAATTAATGAAACAGAATTAGAATTTAATAATTAAATTAAAATTTTTGATACTTACACAGCTAGGATACGAACCCACGTCCTCCGCATGACAGTCTAGCACACTTTCACTGACAAATTGATAACGATAAGATAAATAATGCAAATTACATTTAAAAACTATTGCTTAGAGAAGACAGACATTTCAACAAAAACACAAAAATATTACAACAGATTATTTTAACAGCATAATAATACTTCGAAACGTTCATTCAACAATGAAAACTGTTAACTTTAAAGCAAATCATACAATCTAACAGTGTTTTGAAATAACAGCAACCGACTGTTAATATTACGGTTGATATTTTTCTGAGAATTTAATTAACAGAATTAGAATTTAATTATTAAATTAAAATTTTTGATACTTACACAGCTAGGATACGAACCCACGTCCTCCGCATAACAGTCTAGCACACTTTCACTGACAAATTGATAACGATAAGATAAATAATGCAAATTACATTTAAAAACTATTGCTTAGAGAAGACAGACATTTCAACAAAAACACAAAAATATTACAACAGATTATTTTAACAGCATAATAATACTTCGAAACGTTCATTCAACAATGAAAACTGTTAACTTTAAAGCAAATCATACAATCTAACAGTGTTTTGAAATAACAGCGACCGACTGTAATATTACGGTTGATATTTTTCTGAGTGTTGTTTCAGTGTTATAAACGAGAAATTGTTATAATATCATAACACATTGTCAAAGTTATGATTCTACAGAAATCATAGCAACTCCGATGAGTAATATTTTTTCTACTCTGTCGTAAGTAGAGATCATACGAGATCATTAAAATAGGTATTTGTAAAAGGTACACATCCAGGAAAACCCTTCAGTAAAATTAACAAAATACTTATGTTAGTTTATACCAGCACTTGGGCAGTTTTGAATCTGTTTCTTCGAAAAGCCAACCAAATTGTATTTGTGAAATCTTAAGAGTGATTGTTATACAAGAAACTTGTGCCCATATTTTTTTTGAATAAAATTTTGAAAAAAAACTTAATTTCAATATCTTTATAAAATGATGATAGAGCAGATATTGATATCGGGAGTCTTAAAATGGATTTGGTTAAACACTTTATTCTTGGATTCTTTAAAAAAATTCTTTAACAAAAATCATTGAAATTTTTGGTTTTTATGAGAAACACTTTATTCCTTTGGTAATTCTATTCTATTAAGTCTATTAATTAAGTATAAGTATAAGTATAAGTATAAGTATAAGTATAAGTATAAGTATAAGTATAAGTATAAGTATAAGTATAAGTATAAGTATAAGTATAAGTATAAGTATAAGTATAAGTATAAGTATAAGTATAAGTATAAGTATAAGTATAAGTATAAGTATAAGTATAAGTATAAGTATAAGTATAAGTATAAGTATAAGTATAAGTATAAGTATAAGTATAAGTATAAGTATAAGTATAAGTATAAGTATAAGTATAAGTATAAGTATAAGTATAAGTATAAGTATAAGTATAAGTATAAGTATAAGTATAAGTATAAGGTAAGTCTATTTGCAGAATATATTTGAATTTATCATGGGTGCAACAAAAATTTTGATTTTGTGGAACCGTGTTTTATATAATTTTTCCATTGTCATATATTATCAAAATTTTCAATTAACACGGTACAACAAAATGGACCCTTAAAAAAGCTCTGAGAATAAAAAGGTTAAGATAATGAAGCTTTGTACTAAAATTTATGTAACTTTTACTGATTCAAAGTGAATTTACACGAAACTTAGACGTGATGGAAAAAACTCTGAGAACGCCTATTGTTTATCATCCTTGAATTATGTAAGATTGACTTTCAAAACTCTTGAGCATTTTTAGCCGTTGTACCATGTTATTTATGAGTAATGAACACATAAAACTCAACTTTCGTAAGAAATTTTTACTTATGTGACAAATTCGATCAACTCAAAAACTCTTCCTTAACGAAATTCCATATCGATTAAATGTGAGATTCTACATAAATTAAATTTCTCTTTAATAAGGTTAGAAAACTCTACTCTAAAACATATATATTAATGCTTCGCCCATACATCTACAGAAAAAATTTGATTTAATGACACATTGATCACCAAAATTGGTTCATTCAATGAGTTAAACCATTAAAGTAAAATTATACAAGTTGGCTTTTGTAAATAAAAAATGTACTAAGTAGAAGAACTAAGCTATAATCGCAAAAGTTAGTATAGTGGGAGCTATACCATGTATGCCTTGTATACCATGTGTACCATCTACCATGTATAGCGCCTACAAAAACTTTTGTAAATTTACATAAGTTCTTCAATTCAGTACATTTTTTGTTCACAAAAGCCAACTTGTATAATTTTACTAAGGTTTTTTTTCATCGCTGCACATCAACATCGAATGTCAGAATGAACTTCTAAAAAATAATTTAATCATTTTGTTTTTTTTTATGTTTTATATAAACTTCTCTCAAAAAAACTATTCCGTTTTTTAGTTTGCTAAAATTTTCAGGATATTGAACTATGCTGTTTAAGAGTAGTTACGGTACCAGCTTTAACCGAGACGAACTTGATGTATTTTTCAGCTTAACAAAAATTAGCTTGGAAAGTTAAATATTTATGCACTGACAAAACCGCATAAATAATGATACAGAAATTATTCAAATGTACAGCTTTGGAAAATGAAAAAGCACAAATTGCATACAAAGTACTTGAGCTTATTTTATAACAAACGCAACAATAATTTACGCAGTAATAAACTTCCAACCTCAACCCATTGAAAAAATGTGAATAATGAAAACAATAAAATTTGTTTCTAGTAAATGTCAACATCGGCAACTAGATGATAGTTGGGTTCAACTTAAGTCACTGTTTATCTAACTTTTTGTTAAAAAAAAACTATTGGACTCTTTAATATATATATATATATTTTGGTTAATATGAGATGTGCGCAATTTTTTTCCTCATAACTGTACAAGTTCTAGTTCTAGAAATTATATAAAATTATTAAAAAAATTTATTTATTTTTAAAGTTCCGCATTAAAGTTGAATTCTTTGAAAGCCACCGGATTTGCACCATAATTAATTTATTATAAAACACATTGTTTGATTTGAGTTGTGGTTGGGATTTATTTTTGCAAACTTTTTGTAAGCAAAATAACAACAAAAAAAAAGAAAACAAAAAAACACATGACATTAAATAAGATGGTAAAAAAAAACAAATAAAAACAATTAAATGTTCACCACAACGCCATTATTAATTACAATATTAAATGTGACAGTTAATAAAAAGCAATTTAATGCAAATAAAAATATTTCACTTAACAAAAAAAAAAACAATAAAAACAGAAAAAATACAAAAGCTTTAATTTGCATGGCAAGCCAAATACAGTACGAGTAATGATTATAATGCAATTTTTAATATTATTAATATTTTTTAATATTTTAAATTTAAAATTTTATAATATTTATTTATAAATATTAATATTTATTTAATATTTTAAATATTAATATTAATATTTTTTTTATAATGCAAATATAAGTTTTGTAAAAAGTGTTTCAGAAGATAAAGCAAATATTTTAAAAATTATGAAAAAAATTAAAAAAAATATAAGAAAGTTAAATAAATTAAAAAAATATAAGAGAGTTAAATAAATAAAAAAATTGAATAAATGAATATAAATAAAAAAAATTTTAAAATATTAAATTAACTTTAATTAAAATTTTTTATATGTTAATTTTTTATGAATGACTTTTGAGTAATTTTTTTTATAAAATATGAAAGCTTTTTTGTATCTTTATCGCACTGAAAATTTATTGGCTAAAAATTAAATTTTTTTTAAGGTTTTTGTATTGTTCACGTACATTTATGACAGCAAAGCAAGTCATAAATTCTTGACTTTTTTTCGTACTAATTAAAAAAAAATTTTTTTTATTTTGAAATTAATATTAATTAGTTCCACTAAAAAACAACTCAATGAATCACTAAGTTGGAAATAAAAAGTTTTAAATTGGTATTTAATGCATATTTGCTACCATTGTCTTTTAGCATTTTAATTTCCTCTTTTTATAGAAGTTCAGTGTTAACAATAAAATAAAAAAAAAAAAAACAAATCTGTGCAAATAAAAACCATTTTATTTTATTGCTTGACCAGAAATATTTGCTTTGTTGACAATAAAAAAAAATACTTTTTTAATTAACCTGCAAATCAATTAATGCACCCATGACAGTTGTAGGTCTACAAACTTAAGCGCTTTAAATCATGATTTACCTTCAAATAATTTATGATTTTAAAGCAAAAAAAAAAAAAATTCCAGAAAAATAGGTACAACATATATCAATCAAAAAAAGTAGAATGAAACATTAATTTAAGAATTAAATATTTTTAAAATGTAAATATTAAATACTAACGGAATATTCAACGTTGTTTGGCATTAAGTGCTTTTTTTAACAAAAATATTCTGTGTATTTCCCTTGATATGTTCAATAACGTTTAGAAGAAGCCTATCCAAAATAAGGCGCAAATTTATGTTTGTGTTGTAAAGCTTTGGTTTTTATAGTTTGCACTGGATGAAAAATACGAGTTCTCCATCTCCATATTTTGAAAATTTCCCTATTGAGGGAAATTTTTTCTTAACAATTTTCTTCTCTCTTTATTTGCTCAAAATATTTTTTTTTTTGTTAAATTAGTGTTAAATTGAAAATTGTACTTTAGGGAATTTTATGGGAAATTTGTAAAAATACTAATTTTCATAATGAAAACAAGTTTGACTTTATAGAGAGTGACCAAAACTATGAAAAATTTAAAATTTCCCAAAAGGCAATTTTGAGGGAAATTTTTAAAAAAGCTATTTTACATGTGCAGTTAAGTTTGAAGACACAGAAAATAACCAAAACTAAAGCAAAATAAGATAAGTCACAAAATAGTTAGTTTTTGAAATTGTTTGAAAATTTCCTTAATCAAGGAAATTTTTTCTTAACAGTTTTTTTCTTTTTTTCCGTGCTTAAAATAATATTTTTGATTAAATAAGTACAAAAATTTAAAATTTCCCTAAAGGAAATTTTGAGGGAAATTTTTTAAAAAATAATTTTCATATGAAGAAAAGTTTGACTATACAAACAATAACCAAAACTTACATAAAATAATATAAATAAGTTACAAGAAAATTGATTTTGAAATTTTTTCAAAATTTCCTTATTGAAGAATATATTTTCGAAACCTTTCTTTACTAATTTTTGTATGAAGACAAGTTTAACTTCAAAGACAATAACCACAACTAACATAAAATAAGATAAGTTACGAAAAACTTGGTTTTGAAATTGTTGGAAAATTTCCCAATTGAAGAATTTTTCTTGACATTTTCCCCTCCTTTTTTTTGCTCAAAAAAATATATTTTATCAAATTAGTAAACAATTTTTTATTTGCCAAAAAAGAATTTTGAGGGAATTTTGGATTTTGATTTCAAAAAGCTTATTTTTCACATGAAGACAAGTCTGAGCAAGCAGACAGCAAAAATAAAATAAGGCACGAAAAAGTTGGCTTGGAACTTTTTTAAAATTTTCCAATTGAATGCAACTTTTTCTTAACATTTTCCCTCCCCGCTTTTTCTTTTCTAAAATAAAATAAGTCACGAAAAAGTTGGCTTGGAACTTTTTGAAAATTTTCCAATTGAATGAAATTTTTTCTTAACATTTTCCCTCCCCTCTTTTTCTTTGCTTAATTTTTGTTTTTTATTAAAATTGTGAAAAATTTAAAATTTTTCCTAAAGATCATTTTAAGGGAACTTCTTAAAAAATTAATTTTTATATGAAAAAAAGTTTGATTGCACAGAATTGGTCATTTTCTGTGCACTATCATAAAATAAGATAAGTTAGAAAAACTTGGTTTTAAAATTATTTAAAAATTTCCCTATTGGAGAAAATGTTAATTATGATTTTTATCCTCTCCTTCTCTACTCAAAATAATATTTTTTATTAAAATAGTGAAAAATTTAAAATTTCTTTAAAGGAAATTTTTAGGGAAATTTTTTTAAAAAGCTAATTTTCATATGAAGACAGCTTTAAAATTTAAAATTTCTTTAAAGGAAATTTTTAGGGAAAGTTTCTTAAAAAGCTAATTTTCATATGAAGACAGCTTTTAATACACAGAAAATGACCAAAACTAACATAAAATAAGATAAGTTACGAAAAAATTTGTTTTTAAATTGTTTAAAAATTTCCCTATTAAAGAAAATGTTTTTTAAATATTTTTTCCCTCTCATTTCTTAGCTCTAAATAATTTTTTTATTATAATAAAAACATTTTGAAAAATTAAAAATTTCCCTTGTAAGAATTTTAAAGAACATTTTTTAAAAAGTTAATATTTATACGGATCATGTCTGACTACACATACAATGGCCAAATCTAACATAAAATAAGATAAGACAAGGAAATTTTGGTTTTGAAATTCTATGAAAACTTCCCAATTGAAGGACATTTATTTCTTAACATTCTTAACATGTGTTCTTAACATGTGGGTGAAACACCTTTTTCGGTCCAAAAATTTTTTTTTAATGATAAATGAAAATTTTCAAATTTCTCTAAAGGGAAATTTTTTATGAAGATAATTTTCATATGAAGAAAAGTATGGCTGCACAGACAAAATAATAATGTAAACATTTTTTCATTTTTTTCTCTCTCCTTCGTTTCCCAAAAATTTTTTGTCAAAAAATTGATGTAAAATTTTTAATTTCCTTAAAGGAAATTTGAAGAAAAATTTTGTAAAAAGCTTATTTTTGTATGAAGACAAGTTTGACTAAACTTAACCCCCTCTTTTTTTTGCTCAAAATAATATTTTTGATTAAACTAGTGATAAATTTGAAATTTTCTTTATGGGAGTTCTAAGGGAAATTTTATAAAAAGCTAATTTTCATATGAAATCAAGTTTGACTACAGATACAATGATCAAAACTAACACAGTCACAAAATAAGTCACAAAAAAGTTGGTTTTGAAATTGTTTTAAAATTTCCCTATTGAAGGAAATTTTTTCTTAACGCTTTTCGTCTCTCCTACTTTGCTCAAAATAATATTTTTGCCAAATTAGTGAAAAATTTAAAATTTCCCTAAAGGAAATTTTGAGGGAAATTTTTTAAAAAGCTTATTTCAAACGAGATTGTTTTAAAATAACAATTTTGACTTGATCAGCCAGTATTTAAAAATAACTTCAAAAGGAAATTTTGCAAATACAATGAAAATATGTTGATATTCTCTCTTGTGTATACGTTCATGATATAAAAGGCGAAAGTCTCAATTAATTAAGCCCCATCATGCATTAAATGACTAGAGGAGAAAGTTCAAGAATACCTTTAGAGCTTAATTAACGAGGACTGGGAAATAAATCTGAGAAAATTGCCACAAATTATAGGTCTAACATTCATAAAATATGACCGCTTTTTACGACCAACGTTGTTTTGTATTTTTGGTGCACCAGCTCATGTAATAATATTAAAATAATATTATATTTATGATAATAAAATGATATAAAATGCACTCTAATAACAAAAATGCCCTCCTCACCTATTGATCTTAACAAAATCACCAATCAACCCCAACAACACTCATACTCACACCCAAACTAACACCTCATGTGCTCACAAGTCAGCTCATACTCGTCACTCCAAAGAAACACCCCAACCATCTAACCTCCCCACCCACCCTCCCATGCCACAGTCACAACTAATACTACTAAACGAATTTTCGTGTCGAAACTAATTTTATGTGCTACTCGAGGGTAAAACGGCTTTTGTTATATGCATTTGTGTGTGTGTGTATAAATACGTTAAATTTGGGCTCTACTTTGCCTTCTCACCTAATAAAATTACAATAAAATAATACAAAAAAAAAAAAATCTCTTTGCTTTTTATTCCGTTTCACGTTTTGTGCTACTTTTATTTCGATGTATGTAGCTCAATTTGAGTTTTGGTCGCCGCAGGAACATTTGTAATGCGCTTATTTTTAGGCACATGTTCTTAACGTGTGTCATGTATTTCTGTTTGTGTGTGTTTGTGTGTGTTTGCAGAAAGTGCACTTTTGATGCTTTGCAATTCCCTTGAGCAGAATTTTTATATGAATACGTTTTTGGTGTCAAACTGTGATTTCAATTAAGAACTGCCAACAGTGTTGCCAGCTGTATGAGAAAATTTTAGAGATATTTTATGAAATTTTTGAAGCTGACAAAAGAAAAAAATATAAAATATTTTATATATTGACAGCTGCATAAAACAATTTTAGAGTCATAAAATTTTTGAAGTTTTAAGAAATATATATATTTAATATTTTACCATCTGTACAAAAAAATTTTAGAGACATTTTATGATAATATTATAATTCAAACAAACAGTTGAAACATTGCTTGATTTGAGAGTAAAAAGCTTTGGTTTTTTTTTGCATTCCGAAAGGTTGTTAAGAAACTTCCTTAGTTAAGTTGCTTAATTATATTCAATCTGGCATCACTTATCTAGCTGCCACCCTCACAGCCATGCACAGCATTACCCACAAATATAATAAAAGCACCCACAAAAAGTTCGCAAAATATGTTCAAAGCAATTAAGAAAAAATGCAACAGTGTGTGGCTTCGATTAACGTGATGATAATAAGGCATGATTTGAGAATATATAGCAACAACAACAAAATTAAAGATAAATGTGTGCTCAGAGAAAAAAGCTTTAAAAGTCTCAACTAAGTTTAATGCGGTTGCATTTGAAAAAAGTACAAATTTTACCATAAAAAAAATATAACTACGAGCAGAAAAAATATGTGTATTTTAAAACGGTCTGGCAACCTGTCCGTTGCTAAAAAGACTTTGTTGACCACTCTTAAGATCTAAGCTATTGACTTCGACCAGGTAAACTTTGTTATTGCAAGCACTCGCAAAGCTTTGGCTAAGTTTTTTTCAACTGTTTCTTAAGCATTTTTTTTAGATGCATTAAAAATTGTCCAGCAAAAAACATGCACAACAATTTAAAAGCTTTTAACACAGCAGAAGAACGTCAGAGCAAAAACAAAAATATAACTAAAGCTCTTAAGGTTATTAAAAAGCTGTAGATGTTCATTTAATAATTCAGGCTTCAGCAGGAAGCCATTGCAAGTCCCTAGAATAGGAAAAAAAAAAAAAAAACCAAACATTAGAATGACGGAAACAAAAGCAATAAGAATAACAGGAAGTATGTAAAAATGCACAAAGACAACAACAATAACAACATAAATTATGAAAAAAAATAATTGAAAATATTTTAATTAAGTAAGTTACAAGCTGCCATGTTTTTGAGAAGCGCTTTTATGTAAAAGCTCTGTTTTGTTTCAAGAATATTAAAAGTTTGAATTAATTACTTATCAATCCAAAGCTTTATAAATAAGAAACTCAAAGCAGATCTAAATTCTTAAATTCCCACAATATATGAAAGCTTTTTAAAAACAACTGCTTTTAATTTGCATTTTTTGAATTTTTTTAAAATAACAAAGCTTTATATATTCAAATTTTGCGCCTTTCAAAAACATAATTTTACTTATGGGCAAATTTATGTGTTTTAATCACTTAGTTTTGGAAATATACCACAAAAGCTCTTTATGCTAAAAAAAGCTCAAAAGTCTTTAGCAAATCTAATTATAAACATATCCTTGAAAAAAATTCTCATCAAGCTCTTAAAAAATACAATCTTTAGCACAGAAGGAGAAGAGAAAAATGTTTAAAAAAAAATTTCTTCATTAGGGAAATTTTCAAAAAATTTCAAAATCAATTTTTTTCGTAATTTATATTATTTAACGTTAGTTTTGGACTTTGTTTGTGTAGTCAGACTTGTCTTCATATGAAAATTAGCTTTGAAAAAAAATTTCCCTCAAAATTCCCTTAGGGAAATTTTAAAATTTTTCACAAATTTGATAAAAAATATTTTTTTGAGCAAAGAATGAGAGGGAACAAAGGCTTAGAAAAAATTTTCTTCAATAGGGAAATTTTCAAATAATTTCAAAACCAACTTTTTCGTGAACTATCTTATTTTATTTTAGTTTTGGTTACTTTCTGCGTAGTCAGACTTGTCTTCATATAAAATTTGCTTTTTGAAAAATTTCCCTCAAAATTTCCTTTAGGGAAATTTTTAATTTTTCAATAAATTAATAAAAAAAAAATGTTTTAAGCAAAGAAAAGGAGAGAAAAATGTTAAGAAAAATATTCCTGCAATTGGGAAATTTTCAAAAAGTCAAAAACCAACTTCTTCATGACTTATATCACTACTGTCTGATTACTGATTACTGTCTGCATAGTCGGACTTGTCTTCACATGAAAATAAGCTTTTAAAGAAATTTCCTTCAAAATTCCCTTCGGGGAAATTTAAAATTTTTCACAAATTTGATAAAAAATATTGTTTTGAGCAAAGAATGAGAGGGAACAAAGGCTTAGAAAAAATTTCCTTCAATAGGGAAATTTTCAAATAATTTCAAAACCAACTTTTTCGTGAATTATCTTATTTTATTTTAGTTTTGGTTACTTTCTGCGTAGTCAGAATTGTCTTTATATAAAATTAGCTTTTTGAAAAATTTCCCTCAAAATTTCCTTTAGGGAAATTTTCAATTTTTCACTAAATTAATAAAAAAAAATATTTTAAGCAAAGAAAAGGAGAGAAAAATGTTAAGAAAAATATTCCTGCAATTGGGAAATTTTCAAAAAGTCAAAAACCAACTTCTTCATGACTCATATCACTACTGTCTGATTACTGATTACTGTCTGCATAGTCAGACTTGTCTTCACATGAAAATTAGCTTTTTACAAAATTTCCCTCAAAATTCCCTTTAGGGAAATATAAAATTGATCACTTATTTGATATAAAATATTATTATGAGCAAAGAAGAAGGAGGAACAAAAACTTTTTACGCTAAAAAAAGCTTAATAGTCTTTAGCAAAACTTAACATATCCTTGAAAAAACTGTTTTCTCATCAAGGGAAATTATGGCATTATGTACTGTTTAGATACAAGCTATATACATATAACAAATGTTTGACGAAATAAAGCTTTTAAGACGTGTCCGCTTGGCGAAATAAGCTTGATTTAATAACACCTCTACACATTGGCTGTTCATTGAACTAGAGTAACCTTTGACATGTGTTGATGTTGAGGCTGTTATAATTGTTGTTATTTTTGTTGTTACTGTTGTTGTTGTCATAACTTTAGCTTTGCTGTTGTCATTGTCGACTAGCAGTTAAGCGTCACAAAGATGACATAAACACAACTGACAGACGAGCTGAGACAAAAGTCATTATCACAGTGAGTTGACAGTTTGAGCGCTTTGTCTGCATCATCAACATGGCTGGCTGGCTAACTTGATGTTTGTTTCCTGCTACCTTAGTGCTTTGTGTGTTTCTCTGTTGCTTTTTTTTTTTTTCTTCTTGACAATTTCTTTGCTGCTTGCCTACAAAAAAGTTATCTTGTGTGCGACAACAATTTTCGAAAATAAATGCCAAACATATTTCCGCACCTACAACACATACATTTTATTTGTGTTCTTCTTTTTTTTTGGCGAGACAATGAAAAAGTGATTTTTTGTCGTAAAAAAATTTATTTTGCTAAGAACAGTGCTCTTGATTTCTCAATTTCATTGGCATTTAATAGCGAAGGCGAACTTAACTGGTATGAGCTTTGATGTTTTAGCTTTGATTTTTTTAAGCAACAAAAATGTGCACAAAAGCTTTTTCATGAAGCTTTTATGAAATCTAAATAAAGCTTTTTAATAAGTACAGTGCTTTTCGAAAGTTATTTTTAAAAGGAGTTCATTATAAGCGAAAAGTACTGCATAACTCTTGTTTGTTTTATGGTTTTTTTTTTTTTTAAAACTCCAGCGAATTTTTTGAACGTTCTTATAGCAAAGCTCTTCAAAAAAGTTTTGTGAGTTTAAACAAAAGATCGCTTATAAAAGCTTTTCCTTAAATCTTTTTTTGAAAGTTTTCACTAAAATAAGGATTTGACTTTTGGAAAAGGTTTTATTTTCTTTCTAAAATAAAAGTTTAAAATGATTTTAACAAAAAACATACAATAACCAGCAAGATTTAAAAAAAAGCTTTTTTGGCTTGCCAACGAGAGTTCAGTAAAGCATGCTTACATCCTCAGTACAAAACGAGTATGGAGCATGAAACGAAGCATCTTTCACCTCTTACTGTTAGAGCTTTTGAAAGCTTTTAGTATTGAAAGCTTTTCAACGTTTTTAAAGCCGTTATAAAGACGTTTTAAATAAGCGTTTAAATAGCACAATGTTGACTGAAGGGTTTTTTTCAATAAAGTTGCGACATTTAAGTAAATAAATCCATTTTTAACATTTTTCAATTTGAAAAGTTTTAAAACAACAATCTGCTTATTCCAAAACAAACCATTTTACCGCATAATCAATTCGAATTATTTGCCAATCGCAGACTTAAAACGTTGCCACATTGTCAGTATTTAAACAGCATGTCAAAAACCAAAAAGCTATCAATGCTTAGAACATGCTTCATATCGCTTTCATTCAATGATATTCTATTTGATGTCTATGCTAGAAAATTTCAATTCGCCAAAACATGTGCTTATTTTAGACAGCTTGTTAACAATATCCGACTCAATCAAACTGACAACAACAAACACAAGTAATGGTGGCAGATGATAGAGCTTATAAAGCTCTAATATTTCTACAAATGTGTGCGTTTGATTTGGGGCAAAATAACATAAATAAGGCAAAATAATGGCAATATTTGCAATATTCATGAGCAGATATTAGCTAATTGTAAAGTTAAATAATGTTCAGGGGCTTGAGGGTGCATTGAACCTCTTTATAAATTTTTAAAAGCACATTAAAATGGAAACGTGAATATAAAGCAACTACAAAATATGCTTGCTTTTGTTTATAGAAAGTTAAGCACACACACAGTCAGGAATTTAAACCACATTTATACGTTTTTTTTTTTGTTCACAACCATAACAAACTATTTGACCGTTTTGCTCTGCGTCATTGTTATTAAAAATAATTTCTCTTGTACATAAAAACAAAGTTAAACTGTTTTATTATAGTTTCTGCTGTTGTTTTTTTATATATTCTTACTGTGTGCGCCTTTCCATTTCAATTACAACAATTTACACTGTTTTGTCGACTTCCGTTTCCGTTTCTGCTTTGTTATAGCAGCAACTTTCGCTTTGATGCAATTGCGTAAAGCATGCAAAACGCGAAACACAGTGACACACACTCAAACACTAACTATTAACTCACACTTCAGCCGAAGTAGCAGGAAAAAGTAGTAAAAAAATTAACAAAAACTGAAGCGCATTCGCTACTGTGTTGACGTTTGCAGCTACGACGAGCTAACGAAAAAATGCAACACTTCAGTAGCATTTCTTTATACGTCTAGGGTTGCCAGCTTGTCGGTTTGCCGCTACCCTGTGGCTGTTTGCCGTAGCACTTTAACGGCAGCACATGCACAATTAAATGGAATTAACGCAAGTGCTGCTCAAGTGATGCTGTGTTTGAGAGAATCAGCGGTGAGTGGGTGGGTGAGTGTGTGTGCTCTTGCACACGTCACTGTAACAAAAAATAAAAAAACGAAGTTGATCTTAGTTTTAAATATAGCAGTTTTGGCAACAGTTTTTAAGAAAACATTAGAGCACAAAGCTTATAATATATAATTTTTTTTAAAAATAGTTTTTTTTTTAAAGCAAACAATAAAATTGGTTGAGGTAAAAATCGTTTTATGAACTTATCACAGCTTTATACGTAAAAACTACACAATTTACATAAAAAAGCAAACAAATATTTGTAAAAGCTTCTAACATAACCTTAATAAAAGTACAAAACGGTCAAAAGTTGATTTTTTTCCCAATTTTCATACGAACTCATAAAAAGTAAGATATATTTTGCAGCGAATCTATTATTGAGTGTGTTATGTTTAGATTTCTTGAAAAAATTCTGTAAAAAAAGAAAATTTTTTTTCATTTTTTTTTTAATTTTGTAAAATGGAGCACTTGCGTTTGCTTGTATGAAGATTGCATTTGATTGTGAATGAACACAATTTTTGGCACAGTTTATTATGACATATTCTCCATGCATAATGTGCAAAGTTTGGGTTAAAATTATTTGACCGAAGTGAACGCTAAGGGTTTAAATATATGAAGACATTTTTTTCTAACTACACACAAATTATAAAAAAATATCCATAAAACTACCAAGTTTTGAGCTTTTTTATGCTCTCATATATTATTTAAAATGGTGTTTATTAACCGTATTTTATGTGATTAAATAATTATTGTTTAAAATATTTTTATTTACTTTATGTGCGTTTATCGAGTTTTGGATCAAAGGTGATACATTTTGGTTTTTTGTGTTATTTTGTTTATTGTTAAGACGTTATGTCTTTAAAAATAAGTAAGGTACCACATTCTTTTCGACTTTGTTTATTTTTGAATCTTTTTTATTTTTGAATTGTTAAGACGTTATGTCTTTAAAAATAAGTTAGGTACCTCATTCATTTCGACTTTGTTTATTTTTGAATCTAGTTTTCGTCATATTTTGAAAATATTAAATTTTAATAATGTATTAAATTTTAATAATGTATTAAAATTTAAATATAACATTTTTGTAAGTAGCTTTTTGTGAGAAATTAATAAACTTCTTAGTTCGCGATATGTATCATTTTTGATACATATGACATTTCAAACGTTTTTTTTACTGTAGTGCTCGTCATTCTCGATTTATTTTTGTGAGATATAATTGTGTGTATTCGAATGGCACATCAACGGTTTTGACCTTTAAAGAACTTATGAATGAAGTACTGGATGAGAGTGAAGATAATGAAGATGTTTCCGATCGCGAAACTCAAATAAAAAGCAGTTCATCTGAAAGCTGTTTATCTGAAACATAAGACGTTTTGTACAGTAGTTCAGATGATGTTCTATAGCATGATGTTCTATGTATCTTTAAAGATATCACTACTTGGCGTAGCAAACATTTCGCTACAGGTCACTTAGCAGAGAAAATATTATCAGTTTTTACCATGTTGGTAAAAATTTTTCACTAAAGTGTTGAGATTTGAGATAACTTGTTTCTACATGTAAAAAGATTTCCATCAGGCCGAGTTTATAGCATTCGGAATACATTCCTGCTACTTTTTTCATCGTCATTATCAAAAATTGTAACTGATAATTAACTTCTACGGTAAGTATTAACGTGGGTCCAACAATATCGCAATTAACGAGGAAATATTTCTTGCCTACTTAGCCATTTTATAACTGGCGGATGCCTATAAGTAAGTACTACAACAGAAAAGTTTTTGAAAAATATACATTTATACCTACTTTATGTTTATCCAATCCATAAATTCAACTTTGCATGATTTCTTTGATGTATATTGTCGAAGGTCAATATTACGGTCCATCATATCTTCAAAAACATTTTTAAATATCCACATAACCATAGTTTTACTGATGTACTCAGCCGATGTGGCCAAAAAAATAATGACAAATTCCCACCAATTTGTAGCCTTTGGGAAAAATGGTTTGCACGGCTTGCGATATTCTAAAATTGTATTGATTTTATTACTTTAGACGAACACTTATTGAGATTTCATGGTCGTTGCAAATTTCACCAGCAAATTTTGGCTACTTGTTGGTTGGTGCTTGTGCTATGTGTGGAAAATTCAGACATACTTAGAAAAAGGCGTCACAGCAAATCCTGAGAGGAATCAAAAAGAGCCAGTTGTTCTTGATTTAGTTGATGGCTGTCACCATGAATAGCTTTTTTCATCTCACAGCTTTGACCAAAAACTATTACAAAAGAATATGACAATGGTTAGAACTATGCGCAAAAATAAAAGATCTATTCCCCCAAAGCTACTGAATTGCAAGAAAATTCCAGGATATAAATCAAATTTTGCCTTTATTGCTAATAACAGTCTCATTTTGTACATAAATCATACAAATAAATGTACAATTGTCATGAGCACAAGGCATTACGCATCTAATATTGGGAATGACCCGAAAAAGTTGCCCGAAATACTCTTTTTTTATAACTCAACGAAGGAAGGCGTGGACGTTGTTGACAAAATGCTGAGTTTCTACATTTGCAAACGTAAAAATAATCGCTGAACTATGGCGGTATTTTTCAACATTATCGATATTGCTACTTATTATAATATTATATTTTATACAACGAAATCGATCCCAATTGGAAGTGAACTCAAAAGTGCACAAAACGTAAATATTTCCTGAATGAGTTAGCAATTTAGTTGGTACAGCCCTATTTGGCAAAACGGAAAAAACGAATTATCGGTGGTACTGCTACCCGAAACTCTCAGACCAGAATATCATCAATACTCTAATTCCAAAAATTTTCTAACATTGCAATGCCGTTTGAAGGTAAGATTTCTCAAAATCTCCAAAATAGGCTTCAGTTTCCAGTTCGACCTGTTCATTTATCAAAAATCTCCTTCCCTAAAGCCATCCTTTAAAGTTTGGGCACAAATAATAGTCACTGGGTGACAAATCTGAGAAATAAGGGAAATGAGGACGGAGTTCGAAGCGTAATTCGTGCAATTTGGACATGTTTTCGATTAATTTGAGCTGAAGCATTGACTTGCAAAAATATGACTTTGTTTCTTCGTTAAATGGTGTCCTTTATTTGCGTTTTCCTTCTTCAATCGGTCGAATAATTTGCTGTTATAATCGTTGTTGATTGTTTTTCTATTTCTCAAATAGTCGATGAACAAAATGCTGATTGAATTCCAAAAAACAGATGCCAACAGCGTTCTGTCCGTTTTTAGAGTCTTCGCTCTTGTTGGTGCACTTCCACTGGATTCTAACCACTCTTTTGCTGATTGCTTCAATTCTGGCATATAGTAGTGGAGCCATGTTTTATTTATGGTCACTATTTAAAAAATTCGGTTGGATTTTGCTCAGACAGTTTTGATTCTAAGCCATTCATATTTTATTTAACTATTTTTTTTTTAATAAGAAAATATTTTCAAAAATTTATTATTTTATTTATATCAATAAAAACTTATTTAAGAGTATTTTAGATACAAAATTTAATTAATTTGTCATTATTATTAGACTTATAATGCGAAAAAAATGTAGCAAAATTTATTTTACTCGTTTTTTAAATTTTCAAGCATAAAAACTTATGTTTTTCAAAAAACTTTTAGACGTAGTTATATGAAAGGTTTCCATCTTTCATTTGTTTGCAAAAAAATGATATAAAAAATAATTTTTTTTTTCAATTTTTTGCAGATTTCACAAAATGGAGTACTTACGTCTATTCCGCTGGAGCTTGCAGGAAGCGACCAATTCATGCAATCTTTCGCATAAGTTATCTTGAAACTGCCTCCGTTGGTAAGACATTAGTTAAAAGTTGGTTTAAGTTAAGTAAACTTAATGCTGACGTTTACAAAATCACTAAATATTTTTTTTTGCTTAATCCAAAAAAGTCACAAAATTCTCAAATAATGTCTTAGTATCTGTAATATTGCCTAAAAATATTTTTAAAGCCAGTTGTGGCATTTAGTTAAATGCTTTGTTTTTGTTATTCAATTTCATAAAAGTATTTCAGACAAAATATTTAATTCATTTGTCATTATTCTTGGACATATAACTAGAAGACTAGTAGAAAAAAAATGGATTTTATTCGTTTTTTCTTTTTAAACATGAACTTGTTATATTTTTAAAAAAATTTTTTTAGACGTAGTTATATAAAAGTCTGCCATCTTTAAATTGCATGCAAAAAAATCAAATAAAAAACAATTTTTTTTTAATTTTTTGCAGATTTTACAAAATGGAGCATCGACGTCTGTCTCGCTGGAGCTCACAGAAGCGACCAATTGATGCAATTTTTGGCACAAGTTATCTCGAAATTACATCCGTTGGTAAGATTTAGGGTAAAAGTTTGTTCAACATACCCATACTTAACGCTGACGTTTTCAAAATACTTGAACTTTTTTTTTAGTATTGAAGACAACAGCCACAAAATTCTCAAATAGTATCTATGTTTCTTTAACGTTGCCTAAACAATTCTTTAAAGACATTAAGTATAATATTCTGATTTCATTATAAAATTTCTTAAAAGTATCTCAGACAGGAATTTCAATTCATTTGTCATTATTCTAAGACATATAAGAGACCAGATGAAAAAAATTCATTTTATCGTTTTTTCTTTTTAAACATGAACTTGTTATATTTTTAAAAAAATTTTTAGACGTAGTTATATAAAGGTCTGCCATCTTTAAATTGCATGCAAAAAAATCAAATAAAAAACAATTTTTTTTTTAAATTTTTTGCAGATTTTACAAAACTGTCTCGCTGGAGCTCACAGAAGCGACCAATTGATGCAATTTTTGGCACAAGTTATCTTGAAATTACATCCGTTGGTAAGATTTAGGGTAAAAGTGTAACGGCGTTACAAAATCTACTAGTTGAACACAACGAATACCTACCAGCATAGTATAAACAACAACAACAACACCACAACAAATTAAACACCCACAGCCAACGCATAGCAAACCAGCCAGCATAGCGTGCAGCAACAACAACATCACAACCAGTCAGACACACCGCCAACGCATGATAGAGCAACCATCAGCTATGAGCAGAATTTGTATAACATGCAATATAATTCACAACACGTTTTGTAAATAAACTATATAAGACGAGCCAACTGTGTCGACAGTGGGACACGGCTCGAAGGCGTAGTGTCTTGTCCGTCTCATACTTGGCAACGAGTAAACTATTTTTTTTGAGCAAAACACCGAGAGGCGGGTTGCTCGTTTTATACATTGTAGTTAGATTCCGTATGTTGCACTCGGTTGGACTTCACCGCGGCTTCGGTCAGTCGGATATCCTCCCGAATACTTTATAGTTGTATTTGTTGCACTCGGTTGGACTTCACCGTCGGCTTCGGTCGATCGGATATCCCTCCGAATACTTAGCTTGTTGCACTCGGTTGGACTTCACCGCGGCTTCGGTCAGTCGGATATCCTCCCGAATACTTTATAGTTGTGTTTGTTGCACTCGGTTGGACTTCACCGTCGGCTTCGGTCGATCGGATATCCCTCCGAATGCTTAGCTTGTTGCACTCGGTTGGACTTCACCGCGGCTTCGGTCAGTCGGATATCCTCCCGAATACTTTATAGTTGTGTTTGTTGCACTCGGTTGGACTTCACCGTCGGCTTCGGTCGATCGGATATCCCTCCAAATACTTAGCTTGTTGCACTCGGTTGGACTTCACCGCGGCTTCGGTCAGTCGGATATCCTCCCGAATACTTTATAGTTGTGTTTGTTGCACTCGGTTGGACTTCACCGTCGGCTTCGGTCGATCGGATATCCCTCCGAATACTTAGCTTGTTGCACTCGGTTGGACTTCACCGCGGCTTCGGTCAGTCGGATATCCTCCCGAATATTTTATAGTTGTGTTTGTTGCACTCGGTTGGACTTCACCGTCGGCTTCGGTCGATCGGATATCCCTCCGAATACTTAGCTTGTCGTATTAGCATCGGCTTCGGTCGGTGATCTTCCCGAACACTTAGCTGGTCGTATTAACTACCCATTAGGAATTATATAAGTTAAGCATATGATATATTTTTAGTTTTTATTATTGAAATATGTATATAGGTTATTTATACAATTTGAGAAACATATATATATATACTACATAAAATTTACATTGTATAATTTAATGCTGCAAAAGATGTATGTATTCTACTTTTGTATATAACAATTCTACGGTATATTTTCCAAACCCAACGCACTCTGTCGAGCTCTGTCTAAGCCAAGCCGCATAAAACTCGCCACGAATGCAAATCACCGATATTTACCAAAGCACCGAATCCCGAATATTACCGCACCAGAACCAGTAATCACCGAGGCAGAGTCAGAGAGAGCAATTATTGGAAAACTATAGCTTGATACCCACGAATGATTGTTGTTGTGTATTTGAAAGACTTATGTACAAAATATATATGCATATATATACATAATTAATCATAGAGATTATTCAATAAAACTGATTGTACTTGAAATATTAAAACCAACAAGTCTTTTTATTTAACGGAGGTTCGAGGGTCCTTCGTTTGATCCTGGAGCGGCTGAGTCATACCTCAGCCTTTGAGAAAACCCCCTTACAAAAGTTTATTCAACATACCCATACTTAACGCTGACGTTTTCAAAATACTTGAACTTTTTTTTTAGTATTGAAGACAACAGCCACAAAATTCTCAAATAGTATCTATGTTTCTTTAACGTTGCCTAAACAATTTTTTAAAGACAGTAAGTTTAATGTATTGATTTCATTATAAAATTTCTTAAAAGTATCTCAGACAGGAATTTCAATTCATTTGTCATTATTCTAAGACATATAAGAGACCAGATGAAAAAAATTCATTTTATCGTTTTTTCTTTTTAAACATGAACTTGTTATATTTTTAAAAAAATTTTTAGACGTAGTTATATAAAGGTCTGCCATCTTTAAATTGCATGCAAAAAATCAAATAAAAAACAATTTTTTTTTAAATTTTTTGCAGATTTTACAAAATGGAGCACTTTCGTCGGTCCCGCTGGAGCTCGCAGAAAGTGACTAATTGTTGTAATTTTTGACACAAGCTATTTTGAAACTAGCTCCATTAATATGGCATAAGGCAAAAGTTTGTTATACATAACCATACATAATGCTTACGTTTGCAAAATAGCCTAACTTTTTTTTTTCATTAACGAAAACAACCACAAAGTTCTGAAATTACATCTCAGTTTTTATGGAACTGCCTAAAAACTTTCTAAAAATGAGTTATGGAAATTACTTTACTTCTATAAGTGCTCTTTATGTCTTCTATAATGAATACAAGGCAGCATTTATATTGTTTTAATGCATTTTTTTGACTTTCAGAGAAAAAAGTCATTTTAGAAATTTAAATCCACATCACAAAATATCTGTTCACATTTCAAATAATCAAATACTGTTGATCACAGCATGTATCAATATCGCGCATTTCTTAATTTTTTTTCAAAGCAATTTTTTTTTATATAACTTTTCTAAAATGCTTTTTTTAGACTTGAGTATTCAAACTTTTTCAAAAAACTTTTAATTGCCTACTAACTTCTTTTTGGTTTTTTTTTTTTCAAAGTTTTTTTGTATACTAAATTTTATTTTATTTTTTAACAAAGTTGCATTTGTTTTCGAAAAAAAAATTAGTTTGGTATTACAAAATATTGGTCGCTTGAACAAGTAAAATTTTGCAAGAACTTTAGAAAATTTTCATATGTATTTTTGGCATGTATTTTTTTAAGTGTAGCTCATAGATTTTATTTGAATAATTTGTTTTGGTTACGCTTGTAGTATTTCAATCAGGTCTCAGACAACTCAATTTCCGTTTTTGTCTTAATATATTTTATTTAACATCGATCAGTGTCCGGGAAAAAGGTTAACAGCTAAATCATTTAGCATATTTTTACCCCAAAACACCTGTATGACCACACATAAGCCACACATATGCACGCACACACTCACACACACTCCATATTATTACAACATCAATTAACTCGACATAGCCGCAAATTGGGCTACATATAAGTGTTGTTGTTGTTGTTATTGTAGCTCGCAGTTGCCTGTATTTGCCCATCATAGCCTCATTTCGATAGCAGCAACTACTACAAGCTGTTCCTGTGATTACAGCTGCACAGATTATTTTATGGCTTAGAACAGAGACACAGAGCTGCTTTAATTATTGGTTTTTGTTGTTGTGTTGTAGCTGTAATTGTTGTAGTGGTTGTTGTCAGACCCTCAAAGAAGCTCTATTTGCATGATTTGTGTAAATAACTGATTCTGGCTAAATTTAGTTAGATACAAAACACCAGCTTAGCTCATATGCTGAAGTTGACGTGTATTAGTGTTTGTGCGTGTGTGTGTTACTATAAGCATGTGTGCGTTAAAGCATGCTACCTTTCACAGCAGTTGCTTTATACACATACATGCTGATGTTGCTGCTTGTTTGTTTGTTTTTATAATTGCTTGTGCAAAGATTATGACACCCTGTAGACCAAAGCTTTGCATACAGCCTGCCTTATGTGTGTGAGTTTTTGTGGTTTTGTAATTACAAAATGTAACAAGTACACAAAAAAAATTAACAAATTTAAGAGCATAAAAATAGAAGAAGCTGTAAGCAGATAGCTCAGAAGGGCTGAAATAAGCTAAGTAGTAGATCACTAGAGAGTTGAAGGGCTTTAAAGTGAGCTTTTCCGCCATTATGTGAATGTGAAAATGTTTGTTTTTCCGCCTTCATATAATGTACATTTTTTTTTTTTTAAGTTTTGCTTAATGATATTAAAGGCTTTTAACAAAAGCTTTTACTATTTAATTAAACTTAAATTGCTTAATTAATTAACAACCATAAAACCATAAAGCTTAACCATAAACATGAACATGCACACAAACCGCAATTATAGCAAACAATTTCAAACAGCATTTCGTGGTTAAACTGACAACTATATATATATGTATGCTATCAAATGCCAAAAGCTTTACTAAAGCAGCGCATTAAAGTTTGGCAAATCTTTAAAACAACAAGCTTTGTGTGTGGCAAAATTAAAATACAACAACAATGACAATAAAACAACAATAAAAACGCATTGAGTCTATATAATGCCAACACATTTAAGACATTTGCAGCTTAGGCTGTCTGCAAAATGTGTGTCGGCTGCAGCGCACAGCAGCGCATTAAGCTTTAAAAAAGCTTTTTATCAAAACCTTTAACATGCTTTAAAAATATTTAAAAAAATTTCATAACAACTTTTAAACAAAACAAAACAAAAATTTTAAATTTTAAATATTTTAAAAGCTTGGCGCCCTCAATACCCTTTAACTGCGCCACTGCCTTCGCCTTGTCATGCCATGTATTTGCATGATAAACTATTTATGTAGCTTCCCGCAGGATTTAAGAACTTTCCACACACATAGCAGGATTTATTTAATAATTACAACACACGCTGCATACGGCATTTGCGCAAAAAGTGGCGAAAGTAGTTATGCGCCAGAGTTGCCAGGCCTTAATTGCAAAATATTGCAAGACTTTTGCACAAGTTGCATACGTTTTTGAATTCGATACCGCGAAGTTTTAATGTGTTTTACATGTTGAAAATTTAGTTGCGTGGAGTTTTGTTGTCAACGCGCCGTGTAGCACCTCTTGTTTGAAAATTAAACCTAGTCGAAGTTTTGACGTTAAAGCTGCCCCAAGCAGCACATTTGCTGCAAAAAATGTTGAACATAAACATTAAGAAGAAAGTTTTTCATATAAAAAATTCAAGAGAGGCTTTTGAGTGGAATACATTTTAGGTTTTCATAGTCCATATGGTCCTTTTTAGTACCGGTTGCTGAAAGCCTTAAAAAAATTAGAAGAAACCCTAAAAGATTGATTGGCTCTAGTTTCGAGAGTTCTATTACAATTCCCGTAATGGAATAGCTACTTGTTCTATGAGCTCTGATTCCAGCCCAGCACTTTTCTTTGCTAGTTCGTCTGCCATCTTGTATACGTCAAGGCCCCAAGGCTTGGAATCAAGTAGATGAAAACTCTCTTTAAAGTGCTTAATGCATATTTTACGTCTTTGCTTAGTAGGACATTTAATTTACTAAAGGATCACTGATTCTGTCAACTACTATCTGTTAATAGATTCCTGTTAAAATTTCTCGCTGCGATGCATAGTTTGTATTTGGTTAGTTTAAGCACAAATGAAAAAAGTCAATTTCATGTGCTCATCATGCATTATTTTTTGTGCAAAAAAACCAGCAGCCAAGCCAAGGAAAGGCTTGATTAATGCTATGGAGACTCTGCACCATAGTTTGGAATAATTCACAAGTGGTTTACAGAATTCCGATGAGGTCGTACATGCTCAAGTGACGCCCAAATAAGGTCTCCACAACAGAAATGGGCTCTCAAATTCACCATATCGTGTTGGCCAAATCTTGTTGACCTAGGGTTAGATTGCGCGAGATTTTTGAGTCCGTAGGCATATCAGACGAATGGGTGTGGAACATTTTGCGAAATCATTTGGGTATGAAAAAATTATACCCAAGAAAATTGGTGCCGCGTTTGCTCACTCTCGACCATAGACGCGATCGTGTGACTGATTCAAAGGCATGTTTTGCGATGTTGAACAAAGACAAGAAGGATTTTTTCCATCGATTAGTAACTGTAGGCGAACCATGTATCCAACACTACACACCAGAAACAAAGGAACAGTTGAAACCGACCGAACGTGCTCCCAAGCAGGCAAAGACGTGCTACGGCCGGAAAGTTTTTGGCGACAGTATTTTGTAATAAGCGCAATATATTCTACAACGATTATCTTCCACCGAAAAAAACGATCAATAACAAATTTTATGCAGCTGAGTTGGACCGTTTTAACGACGCACAGTGATGCGATTGGTACAAGTTAGACGGAAAAAAGTATTTTGTGGATTTTTTTTTGTGATTTTTGTTGAAAAAAAAAGTGTTTCAGAAACTTTAAACTAGTGGGCGTGGGAGCTAATACACAATTTAAACACATTTTGCGCTATATCTAAGGAATCAGATAAGCTATGATAACAAACTAAGGCATACACGTCTAGTATGTGATTTCCAAAAAGCTTAAAAAATTTCAGATATAAGAAATATTAAAAAGTAAAAAATAAACAAATTGGCCATTTCAGCCCTTGAAAGGTCGAGCTTCTTATAATCAAGAAAAATTTTTTTATTAAAAAAACTTTTCGCCGCGACTGGGGATCGAATTCGGGCTTCGAGCATGCTAAGCCACACACTTAATCTGCATGCCACGGACACCCAAATATGAAAAAGTACGATAGCAAAATCAGGCATTGACGTTTAGTATGAATGTAAAATAACAAGACTACCGTAAGTTTGCACTCCTCGGCACTCTTATAGTGTAAAGTACACATTGATTAAATTAAAAAAAAAAGTGTTGCAAATCCGAGGTTTTTATTACCAAAACGTTCTTTCTAAAGATTTCCAAATCTTAATATTTTTATTTCCAAAAACGTTTTACCATATTTTCTGATTTTACTAAGAAAAAACTTGAAGTTTCTTTTTATTTTGTATTTATTGAAATATTTTTTTAGTGTAACATTATTTTTGATGTGTTGAGAATATTTAAATTTCTCATACATTCTCATTGATCTCAAATTCGACACTTTTTATACAAAACGGTCAGAGCACGGTTTTTACAGGCATTTTTAGAACCATAATATAGTTTCGAAAAAAAAATTTAAAAATTCAAATGATTTCTGCATACTTTTTTTTCAAATCGGAGAAAAACCGCCGAAGAAATTTTGAATCTCCAGAAGGTCCCTTTTGGTAAAAAAAACATGTTTTTTGCTTGCAACTTTTTATTTTTCACAGAACGCATTCCCACATCTGCATAAATGCTAAATTTCTTACTCATACTAACATTTTGACATAAAAAATTGTTAAAATTTTGCTTCATTATAACTCTTACTGAACACCAAAAAATTGCATTTTTTGCTTTTTTTAAAAAGATATTTTTAAAAACTGCTTTAAAAGAAACTTTTTTATTAGATTTGCGTGGAGCTTTTTGGAATTTTTGGAAAGGTTTTTTGAAATTTTTCGCTATAATCAAAGCTATGTAATTAAAAAAGAAAATTTATCGAAAACTGGACGATAAAGCAGTGAACAAATGAAATTAATTGTTTGTATGAATAAGAAATGTTTAATTTTATCAGATTTCTAAAGTCGATTTCTCACATTCACTCAGTTTTTGCACTCAGCTTTGATTAAATTGATACACAGAAAGAAAGAAGAACTTAATACCTTTCCAACAATAACACTTCCACGTAAATCTAGAAAAAAATGTGTCCTTTAAAGCGATTTTAAAAAAATGTCTTTTTAAAAATTTCTAAAAAGTCGATTTTTTTGTAGTCAATAAGAGTTATAAGGAAACAAAATTTTTAAATTTTTTGTATATCATAATATTGGTATAAGTAAGAAATTTAATATTTTAGCAGATGTGGGTATGCGTTCTGTGAAAAATAAAAAGTTACAAGCAAAAAACATTTATTTTTAACCAAAAGGGACCTTCATTGGTCCCATTAAAAATTGCTTCGGCTGTTTTTCTCCAATTTGAAAAAAAAAAGTATGCAGAAATCATGTTAATGAGTTCTTCCAACTTTTGAGACCCCCGCCGGCGGAATCTAAATTTCGATCCGGTCTAATATTTATCCTTAAATACTGTTTTATAGCGCCTTCATTTTAAAAGGTACGTTATTGAATTTGAGTTGAAAAGAACATATCGTATTTATGAAGCCCTCCAATTTTCAACTCTTTTGGGTATTGGTAAGTATTTTAAACATAAAATTCAATATAACTAGAGAAGTCATGAACTTAAATTTCAAGAATTTCTTTTTTTGGGTCAATATTCCCTAATTTTATTATTTTTGTACACTGAGAAAAAAACACATACCTTGCTCCGGTAAAAAATTTCTCTATTTTTGATAATAGCAATTTTCTCTTTTTCAAATAAAATTTGCTTCAATTAGAATAAATTTTCACATTTTCGAAGAAATATTTCTTTACTTCTAGGAAATGGAATTATTTCAATGTCTCTAATAATGATAAGTATTTTTCTCGCACAAAAAATTTCTCATTTATAGTGAAATTTTATTGAAAATGAAAAACTTTTCTTATATTTTGATAAAAAATTCACTATGAGAAGTAATTTCTTCAATAAAAACAAATATTTTCTCCAAAAAAAAAGTATTTTTCTCTAAAAACGATATATTTTTCTATCATGGAACCTTTTTATCATTTTTAGAGAATTGCGAGTATCGCAATTAGAGAATAGCATTCTCTGGAGCAAAGTCTATACCATTTTTCTCTAAATATGATGCCATTTTTATCATATTCCGAGACACTTTTTTCTGAGTGTAGAAAGCGGAGGTAAGTAAAAATGTTTTCCTAGCATCAGTGGTTATTTCTTAAAAGTTCTACATGTTCAAAATTCAGAAATAAGATTTCGACTTTTTTCCGTTTAGCATGCCCTTTCGTATCACTGTGCGACGCTTTGAAAAAGAAATATCCCCATTTGGCGAGGAAAAAAGTGTTTTTCCATCACGATGCGTGTTCACACATGCCCAACTGTCTTGGAAGAGTTCCATGAATTGAAGTGCGAATTGCTTCCTCATCCAGCATATTCTGCAGATTTGGCCCTCAGCGAACATTTTCGGTTTCCAAACCTGAAGAAATGGCTTGCCTGAAAGAGATTCACCACCAGAGAGGAACTCATCACAGAAACAGAGGTCTATTTTGTCGATCTTGCAAAACGTATTTTTTGGATGGGCTAAAAAAATTGAAGAAAAGGTGGACGAAGAGTAACGAGCTAAAAGGAGACGAAATTGAGAAATAAAACGTGTTTTTGCCGTAAAAATAATTCCTTGTTTAATTTTTGACGGAATTATCAAACGGCTCTGATACATTATTGCACGACACTACTTCCTGGTAGCTGACGGAATATCCGTCCTGTCTACCAGCTCCAGCTGAGTGCCATCTCAATGGCCTTAGAGCTTTGGAAATACATCCATTCCAAGTCGGATCGTCATTGCAGTTTAAGATTTTGACCCCCTTGAGGCATGCAGTATCTTTAAAAGTGGGCATGGGGGCGTCAGGTTGGGTCTACCGATTTCTATCGCCCGACAACTAGGAGACATCACTTGGAGGTTTTGAGTCGACTTGAGACGATTTCGACATGGATAATGCTGGCCTCGCCAAGTTGAGGCAATCAGACACGTTGCCATGTGAAGATCGCCCCCTTGTCTCCCATTCTCCCATATTATTGCCATATAAAATAAATTATTTTCGGACATGACAAGTGCTTTAGGGTTTCGCGTTTTCAAGTATTAATAGCTTACTATGACAATGCCCCGTTTGCCAGTTCTGCTTTAAATACTTTATTCATCCACCGATTCCCCAGTACCAATTTTTGAACATTTAATTCGAGGTTAAATTCTTACATATAGGATATGCCAGCCGGGTTATACTGAGACGCAACGCCACGCCGACTCGTTGTCTAGCTTGAGACATTAAGCTTACCAAAGCCAGCACGAAGCTCCTCGAAGGAATGAGCTTCCAACAAAAACCGGATATGAATTGATAGTTTTAAGCACACATGACTTGATAAGCAATTTTATCTTAGTATATCAGTATAAAATACCGATAAACACCGTCGGATACTTGCTATGGCTAGGAAATGTCTAATCAAAATTAAATCAAATCGAAGATATTTTGGGTATTTCACAACTGATCGCCTTATCTAAATCAAATTAGAAAACTTGATTAGCCAGCATACAACATTTTCAGAATGATAGCATGCTCGAACATAGGATCGTATTATGCTCCTTGATCATACTCCTTGACAATACTCCTTGACAATACTCCTTGATAATACTCCTTGACCTACATGACCATACTCTTTAACCATTTTTTAAGTCATACAGACCTTATTGATGGAAATTTTATTTATCATCACTTATACTCGTATACCATATCTCCATAGGGAATATCATATTTTATTTATGCCAGTAATTATAAGTTGCTAAACCAGGTTTCTTGACTATCCTCGTGCTAACAGTATGTTTTGTATCATTTGCTACAGATACGCAGGTACAATTACCAGATTTGATGTCCCACTTCCATGATTTTGCATCTCAAAGCGAGGGCTCATGGCAACCTATGTTTTGACTGACGTATATATTTGAACCGTAGTCCAAATACGTATGCCATAACCCTCCTCCTTTTCACTGGCTTGGGATAGGCTAGTGGCTTACCATCATCACCACTAGGCGCAGTTGCTATACCGCAACAATGACAATGATACAAAATATGGCGGATAAGGGTCGGATCAATGGAGATTTTAATCTATAACAAAGTATACCTACCTACCTACCTACCTACTATTGGAGCTAAAGGGTTTGATTACTCTATAGAAAGGTGTTCAGATAGAAGTTAGTTTGGTATCCTCACTGAGTCAATATCTGCTGGGTCTCAGTACATTGAGTCATAGAAAGTTTGCAGAACGATATTGCAGAAAAATTAGAAAGAGTGGTCATCGAAGTGGTTCGAAGTGGTGCAAAGCATATGTCAGTTATTGATTGGCAGGCAAAAACAAAAAAACTCGATTTAAACCTCTTAACAAATTGCTTTACCTCCGCTAAAAATTTGGTGCTTTTGCCCAAAATATTAGCCATTTTAGTCCTTCAAAGCACTTTGTTCGAGCTTCTTATGATCAATTGTGTTGTGTGTGTTATAAATTCTTTGTACGCGATTGCTCGAGAACTGGATCTACATCCCAGCAAAATTTTGTATATAAACTTGACATGCATACTTAGATATACTGCTTCCAGAAGACATACTAAAAACCCAATTAAGCTTATCCTCAGCCTTATAGAAAATTGCTTTCAGGAGGCATTCTCATAAGCTTCTAAAAGGTTATTTGAATACCTTACAAGAATGCATCCATGGCATGGCTTGTGCAGGGCAATAATTCCACTTTAGCTTCTTTTGGAAGTCCTTTTTTGCTAGGATGTCTTATGTCGACGATAAAACAACTAATGTCCAAATTACCAAGAAGCTGTAGGTACATGACATTGTTTACTCTTTACTGGTTTGCCATTGTTAAATTGATTTTTGTCGGGGGAAGATTCAACCCGGGTCTAACGCTGTTTGTTAGTTGAATTTTTTAACCCTTATGCGAGTGACGAGGTACCCGGGTGCCTTTTGCATTTTAAAACAAAAAAATTTTTAATTTATAAGTAAAGTAAAAGTATGATTGTACCCGGCTACCTCGTCACTCTAATTAAGGTATTTTTTTTGTCACTCACATAAGGGTTAAAAATACATATGTAGCACGATAGTAGTTCATACTATCATATTTCAGATAGGCACAACCATGGTGAAATAATTGAAAGGTGTTCTCATCCCATGACATTTTTCAATATTTTTTTTGACATGCTGCCTTATTATGACAATTATAAGGGTTTCAGATACATGTTTTTTAAGGGTGTTGTTTTGAGTCCGTTAAGTACTCAAAAAAAGTACTTTTTTATTTTTGGTAAGTAAAACACACAAGTCGTGTTTTTATATAAAAAAACTTGATTCTAGCAAAAGTTATCACAAAAAAACAGTAACCTAATATAGAATTTCTATAAATATGAAAACTTTTAGCAAGATTTCTCGAAACATGATTATGACTTGGATTATTATTTTAGATTATTATTATTCTGTCTAATCGTGAAACATTTTCTCCCGGGAGTTGTAAATGGGAGTATCCTGTTTTAAGATAACAGATAGACATATCTCAATTTTTTATTTTACACTCATGAATATAGGCGGTTGATGAACAAAATTGCATTAAACATTTCGGAAAAGTATTTTAACTTTATATTTAAAACGGGAACTCCCATTTACAACTCCCGCGAGGAAATGTTTCATGATTGGGCTGATTATATTAGATTATAATTGCATTTGACTACATATATAATGAATATTCATGTATATAAGTATCGCCTGGGTCCATGGTATAATATTTTACAAGGTAGCATTGACAAGTGTTGATGTTCTCATCTACAAGTAATTGAGTTCCTTTCAAAAACAGCTGTTCGTTGTTATATGCGTTGGCCACATTCGGCTGTGTCAACCGTTGTGATAGCGACACATCAGGGAGCGAAGCTATCGCTACGGAAGTGTCAGAAAAGTTGTCAAATGGAAACTTTACCGAAAATGGAAATTTAAAGACAAATAAAAAATTTTCTATTTTAAATTTATTTTTATGCGCAACTTCTTGAGAAGACGTCAAATATTGGGATAACCTTTTAATTTATTGAATCATGATTGTTTCCTACTGAAACGTCAATACTACCTTGAAAATTATGATACCATTTTAATTATTAAAAATAGTCGGTGCTCTCCTTCTCCGCGCTCGGAAAAAAAACAATAATCAAAATCAGTTGAGAAACACAGGAGAAAATGGTTTTTAACTGTTTTCCCCACGCCTATTTATATAAAGATTAGACAATTAATTTTGAGTTTTACAAGAAGATGCTCTAGAGTACTTGCATGTTATGTAATAAGTAAACTCAATTTAGAAGATTGTCAAGAAAGCTCTGATTTGTGGGCTTATGTTGTCAAGTGTCAAGCGGTTCTCTTCTAAAACCGAATGCAATCTGCATAGAAAAGATCAATCAAATTTACTTATTTCAAAAATAAGTATCTTAAATCTCATTGTTACATGTATAATAGTATCATATTCAAGTAGCATCACAAAAAAGTACTAGTATCAGGAAAGTACAAAAATATGCAACCCTACTCCGATTTCAAAAGAAATTGTCAAAATAAGGCAGCATATTTTTTTCTGATATTGGGGATGAGAACACCTTATATTCATTTCACCAGGGCACAACATAATTTGGTATCACAATGAACTTATTACGTGCTTGCAACTTTAGTTACTCGTAGGTTTGACCTAACTGACCGTATTTTTCGGCTCGTGAGCGGAAGTTTGCCCCTCACTGGCTTAAAGCTCGATGCAAAGAGCTTTTTTCTTATTTAATTTGGCAGAGGAATTTCATACTTGGTTTTTGAAACATGATAAGTGTTATTTAATTTAAAGAACGCCGAAATTTCATGCTATATATTCATTATTTTGAACAACCTCAACAGCTTGTTGTGTGTTCTGGCTGAAAGCCACGTTTTCGCTGTTTTTATTACTGTTGATGTTGTTAAACAAACAAAACTGAAGTTTATTTAGTATCGAATTCAAAGCAAAACCAAAACGAATAAGCTAAAAGCTAAAATAACAAAAACAGCTAAATACAACAGCGAAATTCATAATAACATCAGTAACAACAACAACAAAAACAACAACCACTATAACAACAAATACATAATAAACACAGCCTCATCTGCAGTTTTGCGATGACTAAAATTTATGAATCACGCGAGTAAACTAAATCAGCGTAGGAAAGAGAGAAATGTTTAGTATTAAATGCAGAAAAAGAGAGAGAGAGAGAGAGAGAAAATAAGCAGAAGTATGAGGTTAATGTAGTAAATGAACAGAGCAAAATAATACTAAAACAAAAACAATAACAAAACAAGGCAAGTTCAATGTCCTTAGAGTGTGATTTGCAGCTATGGTCGCACAGGATGTGTGGAGCGGTTTGCAACAAGCAGGATGCCAAACAGGCACAACAGCGTCAGCAACAGCAGCAGCGATAGACAGTAATAAAATGGAAAAGAAATCAAAAGAATTACAACAAACAAGGGCATAGGTTCAAAAGCAATGGAACATATTGTAGCATAAGAGTCGATGAGGTAAGAGTCTCTCTTTTATTGTACCCAGCCGACGCTAATGCCAATTCATGTTAAATGGCTGCACAAAACTGCTGTAGTGCACTTTTTGGGGTTACAACACTTTGATGTACTAGATGGTGGGTTGTTTAAGAGAAGCACGCTGTGGGTGGATAGGTGTCCTGGTGAGTGGTTAAAATAAAAGACGTATTTAATTAGGCATGAAGCTGAATAGAATAGCAACAAAAAGCAGCGGTGAAAAAGGAAAACTGCAAAAGAAAATTATTTAATGAAAATGAAAAAAAAATTTAGGTATTTCAAGCTGAGCGCAAATGTTTGGATTTTAATTTGGATTTTTATTTACCTTAAAAAGTACAGAAGAAAAATTTTGTTAGAATATAAAAAAAGTTCAGAGAAAATCTAGGTAAATAAATTTTTTCTAGAAATTCAATTAATTTTGTTGATGCAGCATGAATAAGGTTATGATTATTATGAGGAAAAACACTAAGAACGGAATGTAGGGGCATAAGAGTAATTATTTTAATACAAAAAATAAACAGTATTAAAAATTGAGCCTAAATAAATAATATTTTCAGTACAAGATAATTGAATACATATTCATAAGTATGCATATGCATATTCATATGCATATTCACATGCATACACATATTCATATGCATATCCACATGCATATTCATATTCATATTCATATTCATATTCATATTCATATTCATATTCATATTCATATTCATATTCATATTCATATTCATATTCATATTCATATTCATATTCATATTCATATTCATATTCATATTCATATTCATATTCATATTCATATTCATATTCATATTCATATTCATATTCATATTCATATTCATATTCATATTCATATTCATATTCATATTCATATTCATATTCATATTCATATTCATATTCATATTCATATTCATATTCATATTCATATTCATATTCATATTCATATTCATATTCATATTCATATTCATATTCATATTCATATTCATATTCATATTCATATTCATATTCATATTCATATTCATATTCATATTCATATTCATATTCATATTCATATTCATATTCATATTCATATTCATATTCATATTCATATTCATATTCATATTCATATTCATATTCATATTCATATTCATATTCATATTCATATTCATATTCATATTCATATTCATATTCATATTCATATTCATATTCATATTCATATTCATATTCATATTCATATTCATATTCATATTCATATTCATATTCATATTCATATTCATATTCATATTCATATTCATATTCATATTCATATTCATATTCATATTCATATTCATATTCATATTCATATTCATATTCATATTCATATTCATATTCATATTCATATTCATATTCATATTCATATTCATATTCATATTCATATTCATATTCATATTCATATTCATATTCATATTCATATTCATATTCATATTCATATTCATATTCATATTCATATTCATATTCATATTCATATTCATATTCATATTCATATTCATATTCATATTCATTTTCATTTTCATTTTCATTTTCATTTTCATTTTCATTTTCATTTCATTTTCATTTTCATTTTCGTTTTCATATTCATTTCAATGAAAATCAATTTTCGGTAACTTGTTCCAAAAAGCTCTTTCAATTAAGCTGTTATATGTAATTGTCATAAACAAATTGTTTTGTTGTTTGTTTGCGTTTTTAAGCCATCACCCATGTTTAAACTGCTTTTATGTGGAGTGCCACTTCAGCCATTTCTCATTCATTAACTAGTTTATGTTTAGTTTTTCATAGCTTTATTCAGCCATTTTGTAGCATTTCAATGCGTTTATGTGGCTTGAACACACTCATGCAGTGTTATACGCTAAATTAGAATTTCAGCAAAACTGTTGCAAATGTCATTTCTTTGTATTGGTTAGCAATGCGAGTTGTCAGTTGCTGTTATAGCTCTTGTTGTTGCTGTTGCTAGTTTTATTTCGCCACAATAAATGTTGACGGCAGCATCACGCCCGCCGCACGCATTTTAGTCGCAAAGCTTCGCAAAATTCTTACAATCGTCATAGTTGCCTACAGCCTCCTTCATGCTTTCTATTCAACTCATGCCAACGCTGACCAGCGACCATGCGGCGCCCATGTTCTTGTGCGCGATATCATTGAATGCGCCTGAAATGCTGCTACACTCTGTGTATGTTGACGAAATAAAAGTCATTTACACAGCGTGTAGTCTGTAGATTTTGCAATTTAAACAGCGACTAGCGCCAAGTTGTCGCGACTGAGTGGTGTGTGCGTCGCTATGTTGATTGTGTTTGTGTGTGATTTTTTTCTTTTTGTGTTCGTTTGCTTGTTTGGTTGAGTGCGTAAAGCGAGAAACAATGACGAAAATTAAGCCCAATTTGCCAACTTAGAGATGTTGAAATAAGTTTAAGTGCAATGAATTCGGTTTTCTTCTGTACTCGGATAAATTTTTTTTTGTTATTTTTTTTCAACGAATCTCGGCAGACCCGCACATATAGAAATTTGTTCCTAAATTTTTTCAAATTATTATGAATTATGCATAAAATATCACCAGAGAACAGTTTCATAGTAGCAGTGAATAGTGTTACTATCATTTCATTTCATTTCATGTTACAACGAAAGATCTGTGAATATTTGCCTAGATTTTAAGTTTTAAATCATACTATTTATGAACAAATTTAGAATTTTTCTCATATTATCCTTAATTTTAAGAATAAATTCATAATATGTATGAACATAATCATAATATAAGTAAATATTTACCTAGATTTTAAACATTAATTCATTATATCTATGAACGAAATCATAATGATTGTAATATTTAACTAAACTAGTATCGCTTCGGGTCAAAATTCGACCAAATTCTTGCTTGTCTTTTTATAACTTTTAATAAGTTGGAGATATCAAATTTTGTTATTTTTTTATCAAATAGAAAAACAACTTCTAAAACATGGAATTTTGTTAAAAAATCATAGCGTCAGGCTTAGTTTTTGGTGGCACGGGCAGTTTATTAATTTAGTATCAAGACAAAATATATTCACCTTAAATGCTCAATAGACTTTGAAAGAAGATAAAAAAAAATGCAAATTTGAGATTTTCTCTTTTTACAACAAAAATCATTTTTACCCCATATTTTGAGAAAAGATCAAATTTTGTGGTCTCTTTTTCAAAGGAATAATTTATATGTAAACAGAAAAGTAACGGTAAAATTTCTATAAATTTTTTCAAGCTAACTGATAAGACTTAAATACAAAAAAGAAATAAATGCACTCTATAAAAAAGAGGCTGAAATATTGGCTTCCCAATTTACAATATTCAATTAAAGACAGTTTTTTCTCTCTCTTGACATTTGGTTGAAGTATACACTAAATAACTAACGACAATATTAAGAAAATTTATTTAAAATAATTTTGCTTTGAGTTTCTCAGCGATTGTTATCACATTTAAAAGAAAATTGAACAAACTATAAGAAATAATTAAAAATATGTAAAAACCGTTAAAATTCGACTTAGATATTGGCATGGAAAGTCGAATTTTTGAATTCGAAACTTTCACAATTGATGAATGCATAAAACTAAATTTTTTGAAGAAATTTTTACTTTTGAAAACTCAAATTCGACTAACTCAAGAGCTCTCTCTTAACCAAATTTATATAGATCAAACAGTGCATTTTTTATAAAAATGTTATTTCTGTCTTATTCCCAACCTAATAAGCCCTCCATCAGATATATCATTTATATATACGATATGGAACATCTGTGTAACAGTACCTTTCGCTTGATATAAATGTCATTCCTCTTAAGTTCTAATTAATACCACAAAAGCGTTCGACCTAAAGACATGATTGATGTTTAGTAATTCAGAGTAACTCCCATCACTTTGCCATCCAATTTCGATTCATCAGTGTATATTTCAATGGTATTGCTTGGTGGGGACTTCCAATATTCCATTCATTCTGGAAGTAATAGATACATCAATCTGCTTGTAGAATAAAAGCTTTTGTGTGATGTCTACGGTATTGGAGGAAAGAGTTTCGTAATGCTAATAGTTAACTTTACGAATTATTTTTGCGAAGTAGAGGTGTGTTTGTTTATTCATATAATATAAAGGGTGATCCAATAAGAGCTTCCTTAAAAGGTAAATTCTGTGGGTCACATTTTCGACAACTCTTTCGAGCATATCGGTCGGTATTTCTTAAATAACACGAGTTATTCACAACACTCTCTGCTTCGACAGCAAATACTCAAAATTACGGGCTCTATGCACTCTGGTTGAATGATAAATGTCCAATAGTGTAAAATTGGTTCGAAACTTTGTGATGGTGTTACGAATAGTGCGCTCAGTTGGACGCTCATAGCGACAAAAATTATGTTGAAGAACTCTATAACATTATAATGTTAATGATAATTATCATTCTCTAACTGATTTTGGTAGTAAGTTGTTTAGGAATAAATCTTATATGATTGATAGCCTAGACACATTGACGACGGCTGCAACATAACAACATGAGGTGAGCATGAAAATGTTGGCATGTTGTCTACGACTTGATTATTTTGGATGCAGCACGATAAGCCGTATTTCCATATATTTTTATTATTAAACACAGAATTATTATTAGAAAACAAACACTTAACACAAACACAAGGAGAACGACCAATAAAAAATACAAAAGAAGCACGAAATTAAACGAAAACATTAACCAATGCCGATGTTCTTACTCTTGTCGCATGTCAAAATAGAAAAAGTTCTAAATCGACGACAGCAACATTTCTGCAATGACGCATTATCATTGCAACATTTTCACCACATTCACCTCCATAAGAAAAGCATGTACAAAAAATTTGACGTTTGACGCAATGTTGCAGCCGTCGTCAATATGTCTAGGCTATCAATCATATAAGATTTATTCCTAAACAACTTACTACCAAAATCAGTTAGAGAATGATAATTATCATTAACATTATAATGTTATAGAGTTCTTCAACATAATTTTTGTCGCTATGAGCGTCCAACTGAGCGCACTATTCGTAACACCATCACAAAATTTCGAACCAATTTTACACTATTGGACATTTATCAGTATTGAATACTGAACACAAACGTCATATGGTCAAACCATTTGACACATAACAGCTGTCAAAACAACCCAGTTGAAAAAAGGACCTCGTATTGGATCACCCTTTACAAATATCGGCCTAATAACAGCTGTATAGAAGCAGTGTGTAACGCTAGGTTGTAGTCTCCACTTGGTTGTAGTCTTGACTTGTTGAGATGAGACCCCGGTCTTTTGCTTGATATGAGACATTAGAATTTGTGTTTCCCAATTTTGCAGAACTGATTGTGGGTAAATTGTGTTGTCAAGTTAAGATTTTAAACTCAGTTTTATCTGGGTTAACACTGAGTCCACAGCTGAATAAAATAAAAAATTATCCAAATTAAACTATATTATTAACCATTTTATGAATATTTGGATTCGTTTTTAAATATTATGAATACAAATTTTAAAAACACAATTCATAATGATTATGTACGTATTCAATAAGTGTAAGATTGTGAATGAGTTCACGAGAATTTGGAATGGCATTAATATGTTACATGAATTATTTCTTAAATTTTATAAATCCGTTCTTAGTTTTTATCAAGGCCTTATGAACAAAACTCAGAAATATTATATACGTATTTTTTTCTATGCAGATTCGAATCACACTGTCGCTGTATAGAAACTCCGCCTGGTGGTGATGATGGTAAGCCACTAGCCTGTCCCAAGCCAGTGAAAAGGAGGAGGGTTGTATCATGCGTATTTGGACTACGGTTCAATTATGTATGTCACGTAAAAGATAGGTTGCCGTGGGCCCTTGCTTTGAGATGTGAAATCATAGAAGTGGGACATAAAATCTGGTTATTGTACCTGCATATCCGTAGCAAATGATATAAAATATACTGATAGCTCGGGGATAGTCAAGTCAAGAAACCTGGTTTAGCAACTGATAATTACCGACATGAATAAAAATCTGATATTCTCTATGGGCTTATGAGAATAAGTGATGATAAATAAATTTCCAACGATAGGGTCTATATATATATAGGCCGGAAAAAGTGGTTTTAAATGAATGGTCAAAGAAGGAGCAGTATTACAAGGGCTGATTAAAAAAAGAGTATTGACATGGAGTATGACTAAGAGCATAATATACCCTGTGTTCGAGCATGCTTCATTGTGGTAATGTTGTATGCTGGCTGATCGATTTTTCTAATTTAATTCAGATAAGTTTTGGAATAAAACAAGTGCAGCAGTTTTTACTAGTAGTGTCCGAGACATTCAACAGGATTGGCTGTACTATAGCACTTTATGTCTGCGATTTGTTTATTCATTTCCAAGTAATAGCAAATACCCAACTAGTGTCTATCGGTATACTATACCGCGATACTAAGATAAGCTTGCTTATCAAGTCATGTGTGCTTAAACTATCAATTCATGTCTGGTTTTTGTTGGAAGCTCATTCCAAGGTGGAAACCCATTTTGCCCGGGGGGACTATCGTGGGCTGGCCCTTCGGGGAGTTTCGTGCTGGCTGTGGTAAGCTTAACGTCACAAGCCAGACAACGAGTCGGCGTGGAGTTGCGTCACAGTACAACCAGGCTGGCATATTCTATATGCAAGAGATTTTAGATATGTCTCGCTCCTCAGCAATGGAGGTGAATGGAATTTAACCTCAAATTAAATGTTTACAAATTGATATTGGGGAATCGGTGATGAGTAAGTAAGTTTATAGCAGAAGTTTATAGCGGAAAATAATTAATTTTTATATAATATGATTGAAAAGAAGGGTTACTCAGTAGAAATCTTGGGTGCTGAGTGCCTGGAAACTGGTCGATAAATTTAATTATATTCCAAAAACCATTGGCAGCTCCTAATAGACATGTCGGTGCTATGATCCTGCACACCGACAAGTTCCATGGATGTGAGTCCTGAGAATGCTTCTGTTGAGGGTTGATTTCGAAAGTTCTTGACTCCTCGCCATGAGGCAAGTAGAGTTAAACCGAACAGGTAGGCATCTACTTTAAACAATAGAACACAACTGTCGCTGTATAGAAATATTAAGTGACTTAATTATAACAAACACGACAGCAGCAAAGTTCAACAGCAATTGTTTTTGGAATTTAATAATAATTTGTGATAAAAAATATTAATTGAAGTTATAAATATATTTGAAATAAGCAACGAACACAAAAACAACCACTTAAGCAGCCAGCACGAAACAAAAAACAATGGCATATGTAAAGAATGGAAGAAATTTGCTAGTGTCGTCTGTCAAATTTTGAATTAAATTGACTAAAATGAATTAAATTGAATTAAATAATTAAGCTGACGGCAACGATACTCTTTGTCGCATAACAATGTCGTCGCAAAGTCTGTAAGATTATATCTCATAAGAAATACATGCAAATTTAAAGTGCCATTTGGCGCTCGTCGCTTGTCGTGCGCAATGTGTTAAAGCTATATGAAAACCATGTCAATTAAAAGTGCCATTTGGCGCTCGTCGCTTGTCGTGTGCAATGTGTTTAGGCTATTGTTTGGCATAAAACTCAAAATATAAGTCCTTAAAAACTAAATCAAGTAAAAACCGATTATCTAACCGTTTTATAACTGTAACACCAGCGCCGAAAGCCATTAAAATGCCATTCAAATTGATGAAACCAGCAACAACAACAACAACAACAAAAACTACAACGACAACTACAAAACAACAACAACAACTTCAACAATTTCTGACAAAAGCACATAAGAAATGCAAAATTATATTATTTTCGAACACTGTAAAGGAGTGAGTGTTAAACAAAGAGCAGTTACAAAGCGTGAGCGAGACGGAAAGACTGATAGACCCACAGATAGACAGACAGACAAACAGACAGTTAGTATGTAAAACAGTGATGCAGTCATCATGAAGGATTATATGTAAGAGTGTTGTTGTGCTGCTGGAGTCCACAAGTGGTTGGCGCTATTAAAGGCAAGACATGCAGATACAAACACGCATACTTTTGCAGATATTCATACATTCGTGCACACACACACACACACACACATACATATACGCGCATAACTGCAATTTCACAACATTGTGCATTATAACGGATGCACTATAGCAAAAGCTTAGTCCAAAAGGAATGCCAGAAATTGCTTTGTACTTCTGCCTGTTGTCCTTGTGGTTGTATGCACTACCGCATTCAGGATGCACACATTTTGAATGCCACAATTTGACGAACTGTAGTAGTAGTAGTACAAGTAACAGCGGCGCATTCAACTTTATGACATGCTATCGAGCTATAAGTTAAGAATTTCAATCGAACAACGTTGTTGGTTGTTTTGAGGTATTTTTTACTTTGTGGTTGGCTGAAAACTGCAAATCAGGCCACTTTAAAATAGCAACAAGAATATAACAAACGAGGTTTTTTATATAGAAATCAATACAATCATACAATCACTACATATCAGCTAAAATAGTTTTAGTGCCTTAAATAATAAATATGATTGACAATTTCTCTCTCGTTAGCCACAAAAAATTTATGTTTTGACGTCTGCTGCATCATCTGACTGCAATTAAAAATTTACACAATATTTCGCCAAATGTTCATTGATTCTGCATAATCTCTGCAAAAATCCAATTTCGTTACAACTTAAACAATATTAATTAAGACTGACAGCGTTCTAGAACGGTGCATGTGATGACTGCATACTATGCCGTAACGTAGTATGCACGTCAACACCACCATCACTTATTTTCATAAAAGTTTCAACAAACAATTTTGTATGGTACCAGCAACAAGCGTCGCTGATTTATTTAATGGCGTCATTGCAAATATGCACTATACCAGGCAACAACAATAACTACAACAACAATAGTATCATTCAACGTGATCTATAAAACAAAAAACACTGACTAACTGACTGGCTGGCAGGGCAAAATTGAACGCAGCTCTGCAAAATGCATTAAAATCGATTGACGCTGATTACCATAAATTGTCTGGACCACATCGAACAATGATGATGAAGATGATGATGATGATGATGATGATGATGTTGATGAATCATTCATTTCACTTTTGGTAAGGTAGAATGTTGTAGAATGGTTAGAAGTGGAAGTTAGCAAAGTGCTGGGCATGGAAAGTGAAAAGATTTGGCTAAAGTGGTGGAAAAGTTTTAGTATATTTAATAATGGTGGTTGGAGAGCAGAGCAGTATGGTTGATGGCTGGCATTTGCTACAAATTTAGCAAAAGTGACGGTTTGAAATGGAGTAACAAAAAAAAAAAAAATTAATAAAAAATTCATAGAGAAAATAGAGCTTTTGCAAAAATTTAAGAAAATTTGAAAGCATTGCATGAAGAAAAGCAAAAGGGTTTGACAAACCATTATTTTATATGAAGAAAGCGTTTTTTTGTTTTAGACTTGAGACAAGAATTTATTATAAAAGGTTTGCAATTGAAAGCAAATGCTTGAAATTCACTACAAACGATTGAGAGAGAACTTTAAGCAATACACCCAGAGAAAAAAATCTGGTCAATTTAAAAAACAAAAATAAAAAATATGTATGCCAACTCCGAACGGCTAAAGTTCATGTTCTCAAGAAGCTTTACATCGCATTATTTACTCTCTGTGGTCTGCAGAGAGGTGGTGACCGATCAGAAAATTTTTTTTATTGAAAAAACTTTTAGCCGCGACTAGGTATCGAACTCG
Source organism: Tetanocera ferruginea (assembly GCA_958299015.1). Lineage (NCBI taxonomy): Eukaryota > Metazoa > Arthropoda > Insecta > Diptera > Sciomyzidae > Tetanocera > Tetanocera ferruginea. Next base: position 122,611,160 of record OY282643.1, on the reverse strand, counting down.
GGCTCCAATAGTGCTAAGCCACACACTTAACCTGCATGCCACGGCCACCAGACTAACACACACTTCTCTACTAACTACACTGAGAAAAAAAAAACACATACCTTGCTCCGGTAAAAAATTTCTCTATTTTTGATAATAGCAATTTTCTCTTTTTCAAATAAAATTTTCTTCAATTAGAATAAATTTTCACATTTTCGAAGAAATATTTCTTTACTTCTAGGAAATGGAAATATTTCAATGTCTCTAATAATGATAAGTATTTTTCTCGCACAAAAAATTTCTCATTTATAGAGAAATTTTATTGAAAATGAAAAACTTTTCTTATATTTTGATAAAAAATTCACTATGACAAGTATTTTCTTCAATAAAAACAAATATTTTCTCAAAAATAAAAGTATTTTTCTCTAAAAACGATAAATTTTTCTATTTCATGGAACCTTTTTATCATTTTTAGAGAATTTTTAGTATCGCAATTAGAGAATAGCATTCTCTGGAGCAAAGTCTATACCATTTTTCTCTAAATATGATGCCTTTTTTATCATATTCCGAGACACTTTTTTCTGAGTGTATAATATTCCTTTTAAATCGGAGAAATTTTAATGTTTATACTTTATGTTCAAGTTCCGCTAATAATCGATATATGTTGAATCTAATAACATTTTTGAAAGCAGCGGTCATAACTCAATCATCGTGTAAAATTTCATAAGAATCGAACGACTCCATCCCTGCAAACATTTGGAAGATGGATCGATTTTCGATCGCCGAAGCGATGAATGCGCGATTTTCGGGATATTTCAAAATCTTCCTTCGCTCAGTCCGGCGATCGTTGGAAGATGGAACGCTTTTCGATCGCTTAAGGGATTAAAGCGCGATTCAAAAAATTTTCAAAATCTTCCTTTGCTCATTCCAGCGTTCGTTGGAAAATGGCTTTTTAAAAAGCTTTCAAAATCTATCATTGGCATATGAAGCAGGCTCTGAAAAATCGTTTAAATTAATCAACAAATTTAAAAAAAAAAAACAAATTGGCCAAATTGGTCCCTTGAAAGGACTTTGACCGAGCTTCTTATGATCAATTGTGTTGTGTGTGCTATTAAATGTTTGCACACAATTGACCGAGAACTGGACCTACATGTTTTATGCCGACTCCGAATGGCTAAAGTTCATGTTCTCAAGAAGCTTTACATGGCATTATTTACTCTCTGAGGTTTGCCATTGTCTGTAGAGAGGTGGTGACCGATCAGAAAAATTTTTTATTGAAAAAACTTTTTCGCCGCGGCTGGGGATCGAACCCGGGCTCCGACAATGCTAAGCCACACACTTAACCTGCATGCCACGGTCACCACAATCAACAAATTTAACTTGTAAAAAATTTCATGGAACTGTGATGAGACAACGTCTGAAGATCCCGCTAATTCAAACTTGCAACAAATTTTAACACTCAACAACGATGCTTTGCAACAAATTGCTGAGGACCTCTTAACGCGATGTCTTTGCCACTCTTGTCAGCGAATCACTTTAGATCCCTTCTGCCGATTCGTGTCTGACTCTTCCTGACGAATCGCTTAAGAATCACCTCGGCGATTCGTTGACGAATCTTCCCGTTGAATCGCTTAAGATCCCCCTCGGCGAATCGTTCGTGACTCTTCCTAGCGAATCGCCTAAGAATTATTTCGACGATTCGTTACCGAATCTTCCCGGCGAATCGCTTCACACGCCTTTCGGCAAATCGTTTGCGACTCCTCTTGGCGATTCGTCGGTGAATCTTTCAGCGAATCGCTTAGTACTCCTCTTGGCGATTCGTCAGCGAATCTTCCCGGCAAATCGCTTTTGTGGCCTCAGCTGCTTACATTCGGCGTTACCCGGAAGACTCTCAGAAGAGCTCGCCAACGATTGTTTTATCATCCAAGCGATTCACTGGATATGCTCAGTAGAGTGGGTCGAAAAAAAAAGTTTGAAAAAACCACCACCACCCTATTTTAAAGTTGACCTCGAGAGGATTCCGAAAACAAAAAAATTTTTTTTTTGGACCACCGGAAAAACAGCCAAAATGGTATTTTTTGCATAACTTAAGCATTACATGTCAGATCTTAAAAAATTATATGTCATTGAAAAGGCTTTACGAGCACTACAATGTCTTCTTAGAACATTTTTACTTCTGAGGTCATATGCAACTAGTAAGCCCCATTAGCCCGATTTATCCCCCTTAAATTTCTTTTTTACACACACTGTATGAACTTAAAACATGCGGCTTATGAAATATTCATGTTCTCTAGTTTTTCTTTTGTGTATTTTGTACATTGATATCATGAATAGTTTAAGTGACTCATGAAATTGGTTGATGAACCTAAATCCACGAATGCAATTCATGCAGATTATGTAAAAATTCATAATTATTGTGTCCTTTTTTGGTTCAGTGTCGGTAGCAACACTTTGAGCACACTTCAAATATTCCACGCTAACAGTACCTACCAGTGATGATATCGGATCATTTCCGAGAGTACTTTTTTACAATGGTAAATAGTACTTTTTTATTGTTTAGGGTACTTTTTATAAATAAATGATATGTGAATATATACATAAATTAAAACCAATATTTTTTTAAATTTTATCATATTTATCACATAATGGAACAATAAATAATCAGGATTTCTTTCAAAACCCGTTAAATATGTATATAAGGGTGCCTCGACCTCTATGGGGCAAAAAAAAAGTTGTCATTGTCATCAACTTAAAATTAACCTTGATCAATTCTAAGACGAATACACATAATTTTTTGGCTATAACTATAGCCGCCAGTGATCTAAACCATTTTGAAAAATATCCAAAAACCATGTCTTTCGTAAAAATATTAGTTGGCAGTTACAATTAAACAAATGGTTGGAAATAGTACTACTGAAGAAGATCTTACTATCTGGTCCAAAAAATGTCAAAATTTTGCCGCCTGACCAAAGATATCGCGCATTTTAATGAAAATTTTTGACTTTTTCGTTTAAAAGCTCTTGTTCTGGGAACATTTCTAAAATCAACGGCAAATAATATGTGACTGGGCGAAAATTTTGGCAATAAGTTTATGACTTCATTTTCAAAAATGATTTTTTTTAACTTTTGACAGAATTTCAAGTAAAATTCTTTAATATGGCAGAGTACTTTTTTGGGCAAGAAGTTACTCGGGTACTTTTGTAGAGTCAAAAGTACTCAAAAAAGTACTATTCCACTCAAAATATCATCCCTGGTACCTACTCAAGTGATTTAACTTTTCGAAAAATTTTGGCAACGATGAGTTTTTAAGTGAATTTAAAATTATGTTTTTCGAATTTCGTTTGTTCTGTTATGAATTTCAAATGATGTTTCTGAATTCCAATTGATGGTTTCTGAATTTCAATTCATATTTTCTGAACTTCAAATGGAGTGTTTGAATTTCAATTGATATCTACTGAATTTGAAATGTTCTTGTGTTTGTTTCTTTATGTGTTTTTTACATTGATATCATGAATAGCTCATGCGACTCATATAACTGGTTACTGGACTAAAGTTTATGAATGCGTTTCATGCATATCATGTAAAAATTCATAATTTTTGTGTACTTGTTTTTTGCTGCAGCGTATGTAAAACACTCGACAGAACCTTATTGGTACTAAAAAGTCTTTTCCCACGTTAGTTGGCGCAAAGAATTGAACAAATTAAATGTGTTTTTTAAATTATTTCATAACAAGGACTACTTTATAATTATATCCTAAACCTGAAAGGTCAGGGTATATTAACTTTGTGCAAACGTTTTTAACGCATAGAACGAAGCGAGTCCGGTATAGAAAAGTATATATATTCTTGATCAGCGTCACCACGTGAGTCGAGCTATCCATGTCCGTGCGTGCGTCTTTCCGTCTGTGTGTTATCCGTATACATAGGATAAAAAGAAGGAGTTGAGATAATTGAATGAAACTTGGAACACATGGTCACATGGACCCAAAAATTGAAAATGCAATAAATAAGCCTCTGATTAACCTACAGAAATTAAACTTGGCAAGTATGTTTTTTATAAAAAAACGTAGACGGTTTGAAAAAATATCATACGCTCACGAACACGCCTACCTCCCATACAACGCAAAAATTGAAAACTGCATAAATAAGCTCATAAATAACCTACAACAATAAAATTTCGTGAGTATGTGTTTTGTATCAACACAAAGATGTGTTCGAAAAATGGGTGCCATCCGCTCACGGACACGCCCACCTCCCATACAACCCAAAAATTTAAAACGGAATAAATAAGCCTCTGTTTAACCTACAGTAACAAAAATTGGCACGTATGTTTTTTTATGACAAACCAAATATGGTTTTGAAAAATGGAGATCAGCCGCCTACGTACACGCCTACCTCCCATAGAAAGCAAAAATTGAAAACTGAATATATAAGCTAATAAGTAACCTACAGCAATAAAATTTGGTAGGTATGTGCTTTATATCAACACAAAGATGTCTTCGAAAAATGGGTGTCATCAGCTCACGAACACGCCTAACTCCCATACAACCCAAACATTGTAAACGGAATAAATAAGCCTCTGTTTAACCTTCAGTGATAAAATTGTATGCACGTATGTTTTTATGACAAACCAAATATGGTTTTGAAAAATGGAGATCATTCGCCTACCTCCCATACAACCAAAAAAGTTTAAAACTCAATAATTAAGGTTATGTTTGTCATAGAGAGATCAAATTTGGTATGTACGTATTTAATACCAACTCTAAGGTGTGTTCAAAAATTGGGAGTAATTCGTCCATGAACACGCCCACCTCCCATAGCGAAAGCGCAATAAAGGCATTAACTGTGAGCTACAGGAATAAAACTTGGTATTTGTAAATTTTTCATCAACATTTAAATGCATATAAAATATAGGCTTCATCCGCCCACGGATACATCTTTTTACAATATTACTTTTTTTTTCTTTTTTTTTTTTAAAGTAGGTTTAGGGTACTTCATAGTCGGCCTAGACTGACTTTAGACTTTCTTTACTTGTTTTTAATTGAGTATTTATAAACATGCCAGAACATTTCAAAAATTCAAGTGGCTTCAATTAAACTCAATTTTAATTGCAGTTCCATCCTTTACTCAATTCAACCCGTGGCACTCTTTGATTAAACAATAACAGCAGCTGAACGTGCAACAGTTGAAGGAAATGTTTTATTGAGATACCGTGTGCGTTGTCCATTGCTGCTAGCCTTGCAGCTAACTTGATTACTTTGTTGATTATGCGAGTTTAACGGCAGGAAAACGCTTGTCGGTATGGTTGCTGCCGACCACGGTGGAGTTAATTGAGAACGTTCATAGAGCAGCGCTTAGTAGATGTAGCCTGTTAGCTTTAGCTTTTAACCGCTATTATGTTGTAGTTGTGCTAAATATTCGTTCATTGATTGCTGCATGCATTATTAACACATTTAAGTTGGCTGAAGCTAAAGCATTCGTCATTTTGTTTTCTGTGTTATGCTATGTCTACACAGAGAGTAAGTTAATTTTAACTAACATTTAACCGAAGTTGTTCACACAGAGATACCGTAGCAGAATTGAGTTAAATTTGCCGATAATGCTGCTGGTGTCTCTGCGTACACATGCGTTTTTTTCTTGCTATGCGAAAGCTCTGCTCATATTTGGATGAAAACTACTTTCCCCACTATTGCCCAAATCCTTTTCGAGTTCTTTTACTCATTTTTAAAGAAAATAACAACATATAGTTAAAAAATAAATTGTATAATTAACGAATCAGCTGTTCTATTTTGACAGTTCTTGTAAAAAAAAGTTTCTTTCATGAAAAATACCACTGAATATAAACATTTATATTATTTTGTAGTGTACTTTTAGGCACTTTTTACATTGAGTCATAAAAACTCAGAATATATAATCAGCTAAGTTGAGTTAAATCGTATATTTTTGTACTGGTAACGCAAGAGTTTATTTCTCGTTAAATAGGAAAACTCAGCTTTGTACTGGTAACTCAAACTTAACTCTCTGTGTAGACGTAGCATTAGAAAGTGTAATACAACTTCATGTTGTTGTGGTGGCAGCAGTTCGTGCTGGGCTGTCATGCTGACAAAAAAGTTCTGACGCACGGAAATCTATTGATGTGCACTCAATGCTGTTGAGAAACTTTAAGCAGCTTATAAGTTATTGCAGGCAAAACTAAAGTCTAACAAAAATTTACAATAAAATTTGAAATTTTGCAAAACTTTTTGCTGCTCTAAGCTAGTTTAGACACAACATTTTTAAATGATTTATACAAAAAAAAAAAAAAAAAAAAAATTCGAGATTTATTTTGACAGCTCAAACATTGATTTTCTTATATTTTTGCTCAACAAAATCGATTGTTGTCAAAAAACTCTCTCTGACAAAATAAAAGCTTCTCAAAATAATTGACCTTGAGCTGGCTGACTTTTAGAAATTTTATGTGATACCAGCTCATTAAATCAGTGAAACAAAAAAAAAATCAAAGTTTAATATTGTCACAATACTTTATCGCTATTTCAATGACAAACACTAAAATAATGATTGTCATATTTTATGGCCAAAGCTTTATTTCTGTCTGTTACTGTTTTTATTTGTTGTTTTTGCTATTTATCTTGACTCTTTACGACTTTTTCTTGTATCCATCTATAAATGATGTCCTGTGTGCTCATATACGCACAAACACACACACGCACACACGCGCAGAAAAGTTTATTGTTTTTGCTTTTTTTTTCTGCTGTTTTCCTGTATACCAAAATCGCGTAAGTTTTTCGATTATCCTAATAGCTGCTTTTTATTGCACATCCTTGTAGCGTTCTATGTATGTTGTTTTATGCTGCTTTCTTTTCGTTATGGCCACAAAATTTATAAGAAAACTTGGCAAAAACGCATAACCTCAAACGCAAGATATTTAAGTGAATTAGTTTTACACACACGAGCTCATCTAAACACACACACAAGCTCATACACGCACACTCGCCTCATCAGCAACCAAAACTGCCAGTTTGCCGAGCAATCTTCAAGGATTTCTAACCAGATTAATCAGTTTTCGTCGTCTGCTTGTTTCCTTGGCTCATAAATTCTTTGCTGTAAATCGTATTATTTTCACGCAAATCTAATAAAAATTATATGTAATTAAAAGTTTTTTTTTTGCTCTTTCTTTTATGTGGTCGCTTGCGCTATTAGAGTAGATTGTTTTATAGTTAAGCTGCTAAACAGTTATGACGTCATCGTTGATTATGTCATGTCGAGACTGTGCGTTCTTTATAGTTCTTATCTTAACTTTATTGAATTTGTTGAGCAAAAGTTTTATTCTTATTTGATGAGAAAGTTTTTTAAATATCCATTAAGAAGTTATGAAATTTTAACTGTCTCTTTAACTGGCAAATTTATTGCATTTGATTTGGAAATGAGTAAGAAAAATCTGTGAGTTAGACTTTGTGTTTTACAAAGCAATACTTTTTATATTTTAAGATTTTAGCTGCCAAAATAACTTTTTCTAACTTACTTAGTTACTTAGGTGGCCGTGACGGGTTACGGCCGACTTCTTTCTCTTTAACCAAGCGCGGTTAGGACTTCCTCGGCCTGGTCAATCCATCGGAGGCATGGTTTTCCTCTTCATCGTAGACCCTCGGTTTTCGCTTCAAGTACCTTTTTCGCTGGAGCTTCTTCATCCATACGAAAGGCATGACCCAGCCAACGTAGTCGCAGAATTGTTATACGCTGCACTAAGTCAATGTCGTCGTAGAGCTCGTACAGTTCGTGGTTCATTCGTATGCAAAAATCGTCGCCAACTCTAACAGTACCAAAGATTTTGCGAAGAACTTTCCTCTCGTACACTCCAAGAGCGGCTGACCACCCATGCCTCAGCGTCGTAGAGAAGCACAGGTATGATGAGCGTCTTGTAGAGTGTTAGTTTTGTCGATCGAGAGAGGGCTCTGGAACCTTATTGCTTACTTTGCCCGTAGTAGCACCTATTAGCAATTGTTATTCTTCGCTTTATCTCCAGGCTGACATTGTTGTTGCTGTTTAAGGTATTGCCAAGGTACGTAAACTCCTTGACAACTTTAAAGTTATATTTGTCTGCTGTAACATGGTAGTCTAGACGCCACGCTTCCCTATTTGCGGACAGACGTTCACCGTCAAACTCACTTTGGCTGATTTTTTTTCGATAGCGACAAAAGCAGCAGTTACATTTCTTTTGGTTCTGCCGATAATATCGATATCATCAGCATACGCAAGGAGCTGGACACCTGTGTAGAAAATGGTATCATTTTGATATACACCTGCCTTTTGTAGGATTCCCTCCATGATGAAGTTGAAGAAATCGCATGATAGCGGATCGTCTTGTCTGAAACCTCGTTCAGTATTAAGGGTTTTTGAAGAGGTCATTCCCTATCCCGGCAATCCCGAAGCGGACTATCGAACGCAGCTTTGTAATCAACAAGCAAAGGTGGATGTCGATTTGATTTTCATGTGTTCTCCAGGATCTGGAGTGTTTTCTCCAGGTAGTGTAAAAATCTGGTCTATGGTGGATTTGCCAGAACGAAAGGCACACTGATAAGGTCCAATCAATGTTTTAATAAGCGGCTTCAATAAGAGAAAAGGAAATAAGACTGATACCACGGTAGTCGGCGCAGATTGTCGGGACTCCTTTCTTCAAGAAAGATTCCAATCGTTGGACATGCTTTCCGCTAGTCATATTTTGCTGAAGAGTTAATGCATGCACCTTATCAACTCACAGCCGCCGGTTTTAAACCATTCAGCAGCCAGGTCGTCTGCACCTGGTGCTTTGTTGTTTTTGAGTCCCTTGATAGCAACTTTAACCTCGTCATGGCTAGGTGATGGAATTTCCACTCCATCATCGTCGATTGGTGGTGTCGCACTGCATTCTCCAAGGGCGGAATTGTTGATATCGCCGCCTGCAAGCACAGATTGGAAAAATGCTGTCTTCATAATCTCAGTGCGCACTGCGTATCTGCGTAAACAGATCACCATTCTCATCTCTACAAGTCGATGCTCCGTGCTTGAAAACTTGGGATAGACGCTTAATTTTTGAAAACTTGGGTAGACGGTAGAATTTTTGAGCATCCTTCTTGCCCTGGTACACCTCAATTTTTTTTCGCTCACGCTTTTCTTGCTCTTTTTTTTCGTCTGAAAAGGCATCTTTCTTTGCTGCTGTCGCACCGTGACACTCCTGGTCATACCATTGGTTGCGAGGTTGCGGGCACCGAAAACCAATGACTTCTTCAGCAGCAGTGCGCATGGACTGGAATATATGCGCCCAAAGTCCGCCAATGTCGTCGAGGCAAGTGTAAGGTTGGTTGAGCTTAACGGAGAGTTGAGCAGAGTAGGCTTCGGCGATCCATTGTGATAGCAGCTTATCGACGTCAAGCTTTCGTTGCATACCTGTTCGTACATTCTTCGAATTGCACAATCGCATGTGGATCTTAGCTGCAACAAGATAATGGTCGGAGTCAATATTGACCCCCCGAAATGTGCGCACATCCAGTACACTTGAAGCGTGCCTTTCGTCGATTACAACATGATCAATTTGGTTTCGCGTTTTTTGATGCGGAAACAGCCAGCTTGCCTTTTGGATAACGAGGTGTTCGAATCTGGTGTTACTAACTACCATGTTTCGCACCGTGGCGAAATCGATCAGTCTTAGACCTTTATTCTAAGCAGGGACCGTAATAATTATGAGCAATATCGAAAAAATTAAGAAATAATGATTAATTTATGATTTTTATTTTTTCGCTCAGATATAAAAATCGTTTTCTGATTTTTATTTTTTAAATCAAAAATAAAAATCATTTTTGATTTTTATTTTTTTTACTCAAACAAAAAAATCATTTTTGATTTTAATTTTTTTTACTCAAACAAGAAAATCATTTTTGATTTTTATTTTTTTTACTCAAACAAAAAAATCATTTTTGATTTTTATTTTTTTTACTCAAACAAAAAAATCATTTTTGAAAATTCAAAAATAATTTTTATTTCTGAGCAAAATAAATAAAAATCAAAAATAATTTTTATTTCTGAGCAAAAAAGAATAAAATTCAAAAATAATTTTTATTTCTGAGCAAAATAAATAAAAATCAAAAATAATTTTTATTTCTGAGCAAAAAAAATATAAATCAAAAATAATTTTTATTCCTGAGCAAAAAAATAAAAATCATTTTATAATAATTATTTTAAATTTTTAAGCTTAACGCTTAAAAAATAAAAATCATTATTTATTCTAAGAGTCAACACAATTTCCAGCATTTCGGTATACTCAAAAGTTTTTTCCGGCGCTTGGAACATACTGATTTTTTTCATTAAAATATGAAAAATAATCATTATTTTCGGTCCCTGATTCTAAGTGGTCTCGTCAAGACTAAACTGACCGACAGTGGAGTCAAAGATGTCTTCTTTTCTCACCTTTGCGTTAAAATCGCCGATATTTATTTTCACGTCATAGGCCAGGTAGCGGTCATGCACGTCCTCTAGGCTCACGTAGAAGGTTTCCTTGAGAGCATTTTCCTTTTCCTCCATCGGGGCATGTTTGCAAATTATTAAATCGCCTTGATGCGGATTGTTGCCAGATTTTCGTTCACAGGTGTGAACCGGGCAATAAGATTTGTAGTTTCCGGCTTACAACAAATCCGCATCCAAATTCGCGCTTGTTCGCATGGCAGCTGTAGTGGATATCGCAGTCTGCTCTCTTAAAGCAGCCTTGTCCTTTACATAGCATCTCCTCGATGGCGGTGATGTCTGCCTTCATTTTTACGAGAGCTTCCACCAATTGGACAGAGGCACTTTCACTCTAAAGGGTCCGGAGATTTGAGGTGCATATCCGTAAATCATTGTGCGTTTTTCGTTTGCGGTGGCCGTCAACGTAGTAGGGGTTTAGTTATAAAATAACTTTAAAAAAAAAATAAAATTGGCTATTTCAGCCCTTGAAAGAACTTTGACCGAGCTTCTTATGATCAATTGTGTTGTGTGTGTTATTAAATGTTTGCACGCAATTGACCGAGAACTGGACCTACATGTTTAATGTTTTATGCCGAAACCTAACGGCTAAAGTTCATGTTCTCAAGAAACTTTACATGGCATTATTTACCCTCTGAGGTTTGCCATTGTCTGCAGAGAGGTGGGTGACCGATCAGAAAAATTTTCTACTAAAAAAACTTTTCGCCGCGACTAGGGATTGAACTCAGGCTTCGAACATGCTAAGCCACACACTTAACCTGCATGCTACGGTCACTACGCCACCATTTTTATATACCGATTCTATATAAAAATAATAAATATCTAGTTTTATTTTTGTAGCTTCAACAGAGGCCTATTTATATAGTTTTTAATTTTGGCGTCGTATGGGAGGTGGGCGTGTTCGTGGTTGGATGACGCCCATTTGTTCAAACATGTCTGAATTTTTATCTAAAAGAATAAATATCTAATTTTACTTTTGTAGTTTTGACAGAAGTCTATTTATATAGTTTTAAATTGTGGGGTGGGCGTGTTCGTTGGTGGATGACGACCATTTTTCCAACACACATGAGTTTTGTTATAAATAACACAAATATCTACTTTAAGTTTTGTAGCTTATATTTAATATATATTGCTTCTTTATGGAGTTTTCATTATTGGCGTTGTATGGAAGGTAGACGTGGTTTTCATCCGATTTAGCCCATTCCCAAACTTGATCTTGGTTTTTTTAAAAAAGCTTAAATATAGAATTTCAGCACGATGGCTTCAAAATTACGACTGTAAGCGTGTTCACAGACGAACAGATAGACGAACATGCTAAATCAACTGAGGTGATGATGCTGAGCAAGAATTTATATACTTTTGTATACCTACCACTCCTCCTTATGGGCGTTACACATGTCGTGACAAAATTAATATACCCCTTACGCAGTACTCGTGGGGGTATAAAAATTGGCACAATCAAACATCAGTTTTGGGATATAGTTAGTGCTTAGAATTAAGCATAGATTTTGAATATGCCCTACACTTTCTTCGAAAATTTTGTTCCGAACAAATTACTCCGCCCTTATTTAGATTTTTTGCATTGACTCTGGTTCTTGCGATAAACCGCTATTAATCCTTTGAGACCGAGGGGTACTATATGACCCCAACGGATTTTTACTTATTGTCGCTTTAATTATAATAAATCCGGTAATTTATCCCTTGAATCTTGTTTTAAAAACTTCATAGAGTCTGGCAAAATCGGCAACCTGACAGCTAATCAGATGGATTTTTTATTTTTTGCGCGCAAACTGTGCTATTTATGCTTCTCCAGTATTTTGCCAATAAACCTTATAAAGTGGCGAAAATCGTTTCAAACGTAAATGTAAGTGGTGAATTTGGAAATGTTTTATTGGAAAAATATCGATCTCACTAAATATGTCTAGTAGTCCTACAAAATTCAGAAAATTAAATGGGGTCGCACATGACCCATCGGTTTCAACTAAAACTTTTTGTGATATTATTGCAAAACACCGAAAATGTGTGCCTTCTTTCCCTCTCTTGTGTTCTACAGTTTTGATATCATAAAATGCCAGAAAAATGATTCAATTTTCGTAAAGAGAAGGATATGATGGAAATATGCAAAATTTTAGAAGCTGACGATAGTGAAGAAGAAGTAGAACCATTGAACGCAGAAGTTATTGATCCTTGCGCAGAAGTTGTGATTGTGAAATGCACGTTAACTGATTTTGATCAGTCATCTACATCCTCCGCGGCATTAAACATTGCACCACTGACTGCCGTTGAGAATGTACTCGACGATTTTGTTTCTTTTCAGATGGCGTTGGCATTCATTTACGCCAAAAATATTCGATCGTACTCTAGAATTTCCGTATTCAACAGTTCTGCTCTCTGATGAAAATTGCGACGGCACACCAATATCTCTTTTCGAAAATGTGGCTCTTACTTTTAATAAAGAAGCAAAGTGAACTTTTATGTTTCGCAAAAAGGAATGGTTTTTCTATATCAATTGTGAGCTAAACGCATTCCTCAGAATAACTGACATAATGAGCTATCATGTACTGCCTTTTATCAGATATTATTGGTCTAGCGATCCTGATTTGTGTGTACTATAGCAAATACTATGACTCATTATCGATATCTTACTATCAGATCAAATTAACATTTCGCAGACAATGCTATACAACCTCCGAGAAATGATATCAGACACAATAGAGTATTTAAGGTGAGGCCATTGTTCGACCACTTCAATAAGGCTTACCAAGCTGCATTTTCACCATCAGAACAACAATCCATTGAAGAAAATTAAATGAAGCAATACGTCAAAAGAAAGCCAATACAGTGGGGTTTCAAATGTTGGTGCCGGTGTGATGCTTAGACTGGCTATCTTTTTCAAATTGATATGTATCTTGGCAAAAAAGCAACGCACACTGAAGGTAACTTGGGTGAATCAGTGATATTTTCACTTACGGCAGGCTTCGAAAAAAATGTCTCAAAAGAAAATTATGGCCTGTGGAATTGTTCGCATTAATCGAAAAAGTAACTAAATAAAAACTTTTTAACAAAAAAAAAAACCTACTTCAAAATCACTAGAAAGTAAAAAATAATTTTAAATTACTTTTACTATTTATTTCTTGGTCAAATTTGTATTTTTATAATAAATATATTTATTTTTTTATGATAATAAAAGCTTCTAGTCAGCGCTAATCATTGACGTAAAATCATGATTTTTTCGCCATCCCTACTCTATTTAAGACTTTTTTATTTGTAAATATCCTGCTTGGGTGACGCTGTATTAATTTGTAATCTTAATTTTTCTTAAATCTTAATTAAAATGCTATATGTGTGTTGCAGCTGCACAAAAAATCTGATTATATTAGCGCCGACTTCGAAGCTCTTATTATCATAAAAAAATAAATATATTTATTATAAAAATACAAATTTGACCAAGAAATAAATAGTAAAAGTAATTTAAAATTATTTTTTACTTTCTAGTGATTTTGAAGTAGGTTTTTTTTTTTGTTAAAAAGTTTTTATTTCTTTCTTTTTAGAGAAAATGATGTATATTAAAAAAGTGTATAAATTAATTAAACACCAATTATTTATGCTCATAATATGGAAAATGCTTTTCTGTCGTTTCTTATTCTGGTCTTTGTCAGAATGTTTATCAGTACCTACTCTTGTATTTTTATCACTACCTCAATGTCAATATTGACTGAAATATAGTGTGTTTATAATATTGACACGCCTCTTTGTTGAGAATATCACACTCTTTGTTATAGTGTTTTCAATAGTTCTACCCATTCTAACAATGAATTTTACCACCCTTAAGTCAATATGATACAGTTTTTTACACACTGCCACACCCCTTAGTCGAATAACGCCCAATTCTTCGGTAGTAATTTGTAATAATTGTGCCTACGTCTGTACTTCTTCAGTTAGTAGTGTCAGTATTCGATTTAGTGTTTTCTAATATTGCCACACCCCTTTGTCGAATGATGCCCACTTTATTCACAATAACTTGTTACAAGTGTGCCTACCTCTATACTAAATATCAGTACTCCAGTGTCAATATTATTCGCGATACAGTGTATTTTATATATTGCCACACCCCTTTATCAAACAAGGTCCACTGTATTGAAATTAATCGTTTTATAACTGTGCCTACCCCTGTAGTTAACTTTAGTACTCTAGTGTCAATATTATTCGAGATACAGAGTTTTTCTAATATTGCCACACCTCTTTGTCGACTAACGCCCACTTAATTGACTGCTATTTTTTACCGACCCTTGCATTTTTTCTGTGAATTTTATTAACTCTAGTACTCTAGTGTCAATATTTACTGAAATACAGTGTTTTTCTTACAGTGACACGCCCCTTTATCGAATACCGCCCACATTACTGACAGTAATTTGTTATATTTGTACCTACCTTTGTACTAAATTTTAGTATCGTAGTGTCAATACTAATCGAGATACAGTGTTTTTTTAAATATTGCCACTCCCCTTCTCGATTAACGCCCATTTTTTTTTTTACAAAAATTTGTAGTAATTTTTCCTACCTTTGTAATAAATTTCTGTACCCTAGTATCAATATTATTCAAGACACAGTAATTCTCTTATATTGCCACACCCCTTAGTCAAATTACGCCCACTTTTGTTATAGTAATTTCCAATAATTGTACCTACCTCTGTATTTAATTTCAGTACTCTAGTGTCAATTTTCTTCGAGATACAGAGTTTTTACAATATTGCCACACCCTTTTTTAGAATTACGCCCACATAAGTAATCGTCATTTTTAATACTTGTGCTTGCCCTGATAATGTTACTGTGAATTATATTACCGTAGTGTCAATATTTACTGAGATACAGTGTTTTTCTTATAGAGACACGCCCCTTTTCCGAATACCGCCCTCTTTCATAAACGGGCACCTCCGCGTTGATAACCTCTATATGTTGACAAAAAATTACGGCAATCGGGCAAGTACTTTAGGAGTAATCGATGTACATACATTCACAAAAAAAAAAAAAAAAAAAAAAAAAAAAAACAGAGAAACCAACCAACTTGAGAACCTCCTCCTTTTTGAAGTCGGTTAAAAATCGTTGCTGTTTCGCCTTATATCACAGAAAAATTGGCGTTGCTGATAAAGAAAATTAATATTTAAATTTTGTTCTGTAAAGTGTGTGTACTAATATCTTAAATTTGAAATTAAATTGAATTGAAAACATAGTTTGCTTGTTGGCAAATTCGTAAAAAGCTTTACTTGAAACCGATGGGGACGTATATGACCCCCACTAAAAAGGGGTAAATGGGGTTTTCCAAATTTCCAGACCTAATTTTTATACCCCCACGCGTACTGCGTAAGGGGTATATTAATTTTGTCACGACGTGTGTAACGCCCAAAAGGAGGCGTGGTAGGTATGGAAAAGTATATATATGCTTGCTCAGCATCACCACCTGAGTTGATTTAGCCATGTCCGTCTGTCTGTCCGTCTGTCCGTCTGTCCGTCTGTCCGTCTGTCCGTCTGTCCGTCTGTCCGTCTGTCCGTCTGTCTGTCGACACGATTACAGCCGCAGTTTTGAAGCTATCGTAATGAAATTCGATATTTAAGCTTTTTTTAAAAAAACTAAGATCAAGTTCGAGAATGGGCTTAATCGGATGAAAACCACGCCTACCTCCCATACAACTCAAAAATTGAAAACTCTACAAAGAAGCTAATATTTATGCTACAATACTGAAATTTAGTATATGTGTATTCTATATCAAAACTGAGATGTTTTAGAAAAATGGGCGTCATCCACTCACTAACACGCCCACCTCCCATACAACCCCAAAATTGAAAAATCTATAAAGAGGCTAATGTTAAAGTTACAAGACGGAAACTCGGTATTTGAGTATTTAATGTCAAAACTTAGGTGTGTTAAAAAAATGGGCGTCATCCACTTACTAACACGCCCACCTCCCATACAACCCCAAAATTGAAAAATCTATAAAGAGGCTAATATTAAAGTTATAAGACGGAAACTCGGTATTTGTGTATTCAATGTCAAAACTGAGGTGTGTTAGAAAAATGGGCGCCATCCACCCACTAACACGCCCACCTCCCATACAACCCCAAAATTTAACAATCTATAAAGAGGCTAATATTAAAGTTACAAGATGGAAACTCGGTTTTTAAGTAATTAATGTCAAAACTGAGGTGTGTTAGAAAATTGGGCGTCATCCACCCATTAACACGCCCACCTCCCATACAACCCCAAAATTGAAAAATCTATAAAGAGGCTAATATTAAAGTTACAAGACGGAAACTCGGTGTTTGAGTATTCAATGTCAAAACTGAGGTATGTTAAAAAAATGGGCGTCATCCACTTACTAACACGCCCACCTCCCATACAACCCCAAAATTGAAAAATCTATAAAGAGGCTAATATTAAAGTTATAAGACGGAAACTCGGTATTTTTGTATTCAATGTCAAAACTGAGGTGTGTTAGAAAAATGGGCGTCATCCACCCACTAACACGCCCACCTCCCATACAACCCCAAAATTTAACAATCTATAAAGAGGCTAATATTAAAGTTACAAGACGGAAACTCGGTGTTTGAGTATTCAATGTCAAAACTGAGGTATGCTAAAAAAATGGGGGTCATCCACTTACTAACACGCCCACCTCCCATACAACCCCAAAATTGAAAAATCTATAAAGAGGCTAATATTAAAGTTATAAGACGGAAACTCGGTATTTTTGTATTCAATGTCAAAACTGAGATATGCTAGAAAAATGGGCGTCATACAAAATCTAACACGCCCACCTCCCATACAACCTCAAAATTTAAAACTTTATAAAAAGGCTTATATTTAAGCTGCAGGAAAACAATTTGATATGTATGTTTTTTAGACACATACAAATAATAATATCTCTCAAAATCTCATACAAAAAGCTCTCCCATTTAATATTCTTCCACCCTTAAGAATCGGCCGTGGGGGTATTTTAACTTCGGCCAAGTCGAAGATATACCTTACTAGTTTTTCTTAATTTAACCATGTGAAAACCAAATCCGAAGTAATTTTTAAGATATCTTTAACGGTCTAGGCTTCGGTCTCAAGGGGTTAAAAAAAAAATTTAAGCAAAATTTTAACTTTTTTGTTATATCATAATTCACAAATAATTTTTTACTTTACCAAATCAGACTTCTTGTTGTGAAGACCAGGTGGAGCTATGAACAAAGCTAGTAGTCTGTAGGCTGTAGATTCTGAGAGACCGTCTAAGTCACTATAAAACCATTTACCTAGAAAAATGTGGTAGTTCTTAACCAGCACTGGGCATATGCGGTTCTTATAGATTTTTACATTCCTTCACAACTTCAAAGGAGCTGTTGTCAACAGTGGCAAGGTTTCCAAGACGCTGGAACTGTTTGCATTTTGACACAAGGTATTTCGTCTTCTCTACGTTCACTTCAAGACCCACCCCACTTGACGATTTCTGTTCTGTTACCGGCACGGTGTGCCTGAGGAAGTTTTATTTTTGAAGGACAGACCACTTTTTTTTTGACGGAATATGATTCTTGATATATTTAACAATAAATCTTAATGACTTTTAAAATCTTCTGTTGGGATGTTTTTGAAAAATTGCCCATTTAAGTTTAATACAAAAATACAAATACATTAAAATACTATACATTAAGCCGAATCGATTCGCATGGCGAAAAAAAAGTCATCCGGATACCGTCTTAAAAGTAAGTGGAACTCTTAAAAACTATTTCTGCATAATTTTTTTGTGGATCGGAGAAATCCCCATGCAGCGGTTTTGGTTCTCCTGAACCCCATTTTTGCCTAAAAATCACAAATATTGGATTCTAAACTTTTGAAATTTTTTTTCCTTTACAAACTCTTTTGAGTTTTGCGATTTCAATCTACCGCAAAAGATCGAAATTTTGTCATTTTCGAAAATGTATTTTTTTAAACATCTATTGAATATGTATTTTTAACCGACTTCAAAATGTAGGAGGTTCTCAAGTTGGTTGGTTTCTCTGTTTTTTTTTTTTTTTGTGAATGTATGTACATCGATTACTCCTAAAGTACTAGCCCGATTGCCGTGATTTTTTGTCAACATATAGACCTCATAAGCGCGGAGGTGCCCGTTTATAAAAGTGGGCGGTATTCGACAAAGGGGTCTCTATAAGAAAAACACTGTATCTCGGTAAATATTGCCACTAGAGAAATAAAATTCACAGTAAAATTACAAGGGCAGGCACAAATATTAAAAATTACGATTACTTAAGTGGGCGTTATTCGAAAAAAGGGTGTGGCAATGTTGGAAAAACCCTGTTTCAAAATTTACACTAGAGTACTGAAACTAAGTACACAGGTAGGCACAATTAATTAAAATAAATATAAATAAAGTGGGCGTTATTCGACAAAAGGGTGTGGCAATATATAATAATTACTGTATCTCAAATACTATTGACGCTAGGATAGTAAAATTTGGCACAAAGGTGCAAGTATACAAATTTACTGCCACGAATGTGGGCGATATTCGATAAAGGGGCGTGTCACTATAATAAAAGCACTGTATCTCAGTAAATATTGACACTAGGGTACTGAAATTTACAGCAAAAATTCAAGGGAAGGTACAATTATAAAAAAAACTACGGTAAATTAAGTGGGCGTTATCCGACAAAGAGGTGTGGCAATATTAGAAAAGCTCTATATCTCGAATAATATTGACACTTGAGTACTCAAGTTTACTACAGAGGTAGGAACAATTAGGCACAATAATAAAAAAATAATTTCAGTAAAGCGGGCGTTGTTTGATAAAGGGGTGTGTCAATACATGAAATACACTGTATCTCGAATAATATTGACACTAGAGTACTGATACTTAGTACAGAGGTAGGCACACTTACTACAAATGACTGTCAAAAAAGTGGGCGTCATTCGACAAAGGGGTGTTTCAATATTATAAAACACTATATCGAATACTATTGACACTAGGGTACTGAAATGAAGTACAGATGTAGGGACAAAATATAATAAATCACTACCGAGGAATTGGGCGTTATTCGTCTAAGGGGTGTGGCAGTGTTTGAAAAAACTGTATAATATTGACACAAGGGTAAAAAATTCATTGTAAGAATGGGTAAAATTATTAAAAACACTATGACAAAGTGGGCGAAATTCGACAAAGAGGCGTGACACTACTAGAAAAAACACTATATCTCGGTCAATATTGACATTGGGTTACTGAAAACGATACAAGAGTAGGTAGAGTTATAATAAATACGATCAAGAAAGTAGGCTAGAAATTTGGTGCAGAGCAAGGTTGAATTATTATAAAGTATGATCAATAAAGTACATAGGCCGGATTCGAAACATGGCGTGACACTTAAATAAAAATTGTAAATAGGCAGAAATTGAAAATCAGTTACCAAGTGACTGTGCTCGCGAACAGAAGTGTTGATTTCGTTGTCTATTTAAATAAATCTAAATCAAAACAAAGTTTTCTCTTAACAGTTTTCTTGTTGTTTTTACTTTGCTTAGTTTAAAACTTACTTTAAACATGCATGGTGACAATATGGAAGAAGAAGCAAGTGACGATAGCGAAACCGGTTGGCAACAAGTGTGCTTACCGAAAAACAAAAAACGAAAATTGGGAGATTCTCCCAAGCGATCACAAAAAATGCAGAAAAACAATCAACAACTGCCAAGCAATGAACCGAGCACTTGATTTGCCAATAACAACAATAACAGATTCTCAAAGCTAAGCGATGACAATATAAGTGAAACAAGTGAGGTTGATAATACAAAAACAATTTCTTCACCAAAACCACCACCAATAATTATACCAAACGTCACTAATGTTAAAAATATGACAAAAAACATCGCAAGTATTATACCAACTAATGAATTTAGTTATAAAACTGTTCAAAATGGCCAAATAAGACTTATGGTTAAGTCAATAGATCCATACAGAACTCTAATTAAATATCTAGAAAATAAAAATATTAATTACCATACTTTTCAACCTAAGCAAGAAAGAGCGTATAGAGTTGTAGTTAAAAATTTGCATTACTCTACTCCAATTGAGGAGATAAAGTTATGTATTGAAAAACATGGTCATTCAGTAAGAAGCATAATGAATATTCGTAGCCGTAGTACCAAAGAGCCCCTTTCTATGTTTTTTGTTGATTTAGAGCCAGATATTAACAACAATAAAAAAATATATGATCTTAAAAATATAAATTATGCGATTGTTTCAATTGAACCGCCAAGAAAAACGAATGACGTTGTTCAGTGCCACCGTTGTCAACAGTTTGGTCACACAAAAACTTATTGCCGAAACGCTTTCAAATGCGTAAAATGCGGATTGGATCATGCAACTTTTTTCTGTACAAAGGAACCAAGCACTCCAGCACAATGTGTAAATTGTTTACAAAACCATGCTGCTAGTTATAAAGGTTGCAGAATTTATCAAGAAATAGTTCATAAAGCACATAATAATAAAATACAACAACAACAACCAAACAACCAAAACGCATCGAGTTTTCTATACAATCGAAATGATTTTCCACAACTTTCCAATACTTCTAACAATCATGCTAACAATAACAATTCCGGACAATCTTCATATGCAGAATTGCTCAAAGATAAAGAAGATAGCAAATGTCTAAAAAATTTAGAAGTTCTCATCAACAAACA
The DNA here is from genome assembly GCA_958299015.1 of Tetanocera ferruginea. NCBI lineage: Eukaryota > Metazoa > Arthropoda > Insecta > Diptera > Sciomyzidae > Tetanocera > Tetanocera ferruginea. The sequence continues at coordinate 122,589,991 of OY282643.1, read as the reverse complement.
AATTGAATTAACAAACACACTTATAAATATGATGTCTCTGTTAATAGCAAAATTATGCAATTGAACTTGCGAATAGCTATATGGAACGCCAATGGCCTTCCCAACCATAAACAAGAGGTCGAACTCTTTCTGAATTCAAATTTCATCGATTTATTTCTAGTTTCAGAAACTCACTTTACCAATAAGACTTATTTCAATATAAGAGGCTATGATTTAGTACATATTAACCATCCAGACAATAGAGCTCATGCAGGATCAGCTATACTTATTAAGTCAACCATTAGTTTTTCTGTTTTAAATGGCATTCAATCACCGCAGGTTCAAGCTACATGCATACAAATCAAATGCAATAATAATAAAATCAATTTTTGCTCTGTGTACTTTCCTCCACGCCACACTATCAAAAGTCAAGAGTATGATCAAATTTTTAACCAGTTTGGGTCAACATTTTTTGTTGCTGGCGATTTCAATGCTAAACATCCTTGGTGGGGCTCGAGGCTTATCAACCCTAAAGGAAGAGAGCTATACAAATGTATAACCAATAAAAACTACAAAACACTCTCTACGGGTAAACCAACATATTGGCCTACAGACCCTTTTAAGATCCCAGATTTACTAGATTTTGTAGTCTACTCAGGTGTTCCTGAAAATCTTTTAAGTATATCTGATAGCAACGATTTAAGCTCCGACCACTCGCCAGTGCTTGTAAATTTTTGTACAAATATAGATAGCATTCCCAGTTTTAGAATCCTATCACATAAAATGGACGTGCAATGCTTTCAGTCATGGATGAACAATAATATAAATTTAAGGACAAGTTTAAAAACCAGCTTAGAAATAGATAATGCCGTGGAAAATTTTGTAAAACTAATTCACGAAGCAACTTCCGTAGCATCGCAAGGAATCCGAAATTATCAGACAACAAACAGGGGCTTTCAAATTTCTTCAGAAATCAGAAATATGATTAGGATTAAAAGACAATTACGAAGAAAATGGAAACAAAGTCGAAACCCTTCCGACAAAACAATCTTCAATAACGCCTGCACTGAGCTCAAAAATAGACTACAAAGTTTTAAAAATCAATCAATTGGTACATTTCTACAAACTATTAATGACTCTAAGTATGATGAGCATAAATTGTGGCGGGCAACAAAATACTTAAAACGACCCACAAAGCGAAATATACCAATAAAAAACTCCTGTGGTGAATGGTGCAGATCTGACCACAGTAAAGCTGAAGCATTTGCTCTTCACCTGAAGAACTCATTTCAGTCATTTAACTTCAACCAACAATCAGACGTGGATGAGGTCCAGAAATTTGTAGAAAGCCCCTGTCAAATGGACTTTCCAATAAAGCATATTACTCCTAAGGAAGTAAAAAATGAAATAAATAAACTTAACTTGAAAAAGTCACCTGGATTTGACCTTATTGATGCTAATTTATGCAAAAATTTAACCAAAAAAGGTATCTTGTTTTTGACGTATATATTCAATGCCATCTTGAGATTAAGCCATTTCCCATCACAGTGGAAATGCGCTGAAATCATTATGATACACAAACCTAACAAACCTGAAAATGTTGTATCATCTTACAGACCAATAAGTTTACTGGTTCTTTTCTCAAAGATATTTGAAAAAATATTCTTGCGACGATTAAATCCAGTTCTGGAGAGTAAAACCATCATTCCTGAACACCAATTTGGATTCAGGCATAAGCATGGCACCCCTGAGCAAGTTCATCGCATTGTCAACGTTATTCAAGACTGTTTTGAAAACAAAAAATACTGCAGTGCTGTATTTTTAGACGTGCAACAGGCGTTCGATAGAGTCTGGCACCTCGGACTGCTATACAAAATGAAACAACTTCTACCGGCTCCTTTTTACTTAATCCTGAAAAGCTTCATATCTGATAGATATTTTTACGTTAAAATAAAAAACGAGCAATCAAACATCTACGAAATATGTGCCGGTATCCCCCAGGGTAGTGTTTTGGGTCCTGTCCTTTACACAATTTTTACCTCAGACATGCCCATTAATGACAGTGTAACTGTGGCAACATACGCAGACGATACTGCTGTTTTAGCAACGGACACATCGCCATCGGAAGCCTCTAACAAAGTCCAAATCCAAATAAATGAAATTGATATGTGGCTATCAAAGTGGAATATAAAAATAAATGCAGAAAAATCTGTTCATGTAACATTTTCTATAAGGAGAGGTGACTGCCCTGCAATTAAAATCAATGGCACAACAATTCCAGCAAATAGTTCTGTGAAGTATCTCGGGTTACACCTTGACAGACGTCTTACCTGGAAAAACCACATAAAAGCTAAACGGCAACAGCTGAATCTGATAAACAGAAAACTCTACTGGCTAATTAATCCACAATCAAAGCTAAATCTGCAAAACAAAATAAAATTATACAAAGCAATACTTAAACCTATTTGGACATATGGACTTCAGCTTTGGGGAACTGCTAGCAACTCCAATATCGAAATTTTGGAACGATACCAGTCAAAAACACTTCGGCTTATTACAAACGCTCCCTGGTTTGTTTCTAATAGATCCATACAAAGAGATCTCTCCATTCCGAAGGTAAAGGAAGAGATAAGAAACTTCAGCGAGAGATACTTGCAAAGGCTAAGTGATCATATCAATCCGTTGGCTATTTCACTCTTGGATGAAACCACCGAAGTCAGACGATTAAAAAGATTCCATCCGCTCGATCTTCCATTTAGAAAATAAAAATGTTCAAATGAAAACAGTTCTAAAGTTATTATTATTTATAATGAAAGTTTAAAGTTCAATTCATTTTATTAATTATCTTTATAAAAATTATTCATAAGTTAATTAAATTAATTCTTTTTTAAAAATTTGTTATGAATGTATATTATATTGCAAGGCTTAATGAAGCTTTCCAATCCCTGTTATTTATTATATAAATTCAAATAATTTGCTTAATATTTATAAAAATAGATTGCAAATAAATAATTACTACAAAAAAAAAAAAAAAAAAAGAAATTGAAAATAACCAACAAAATAGAAATAAGTAAAACAAAATTTTTATGACAAAAGTTTCACATTTGAAATTTCCCTTAAGAATAATATAACGTAAAATTAATTCCTGCAAATATATTAAAAAAAAAATCAAAAGAGACATAAATATAGAGACGTACAGACGTAATTCAAAAGAGACGTACAGAATAAAAAACGACTGAAAAGGCATTTTCAAAATTAACAGGTTAAATAATTATGTTAACGTAGTTTACACACTCTTTTTTCTAAAATTTGTCATAATCTCTATAAAGGAAGAAAGAAAAACTTTTTAACAAAAAAAAACCTACTTTAAAATCACTAAGTAAAAAAGTAAGAAATAATTTTAAATTACTTTACCTATTAATCTTGGTCCAATATGATTATTTATTTATATACTTGCATGGATGGTACAAATATCATGATTTAATAACAAAGATTAGCGCCGACTACAAAGCTTTTATTTTCATAAAATAATTAACGGGGTATCTAGAGCAAAAAAAGAAAAATTGTAAAATATCTACTTGAAGATGATCTCTGACACCATCGACACCAAAGAACACGATGTAGTATTCTTTCAGACCTATCCAACGATATGCTGCACTTCATGATCGGACTTAAAATACTAATGTTATAACTTAAAGACCATTTTGGCTTTTTTTTTGGGACACCCAAAAAAAAAAATTTTTATAGTGCTGAAATACTTTCGAAATACTTCTCCCATATAAAGCGACCCACTCTATTGCTCACTCTCTGTTTTGAAAATTTTGTTTTTACCTAAAATATTAAAATGTTTGCCTAAAATCAAGATTTTCGAAGAATTTTAAAATTTCAAGCATAAGTTGGTCAATAACAGACATTTTCTTAGTCTGACAGACATTTTCTTAACAGACATTTTCTTAGTGATTTTTTCGAAAATAAATGTCCAAACTTTATTTCAATGTAATGTTATGTAATAAATAGGCCTTCAAAAAAAGCTTGAACAAAATACATTATTTGTTTTTTTTTTTTTTTTTTTTTTGAATACACCAATGTGTATCATACATTCTAACAGAAAACAAAGTCCAGTTCGTACCATCATGATATATATATAAAGTTATTATTAAAAAGTTGTTCGCTACAAATAAAGTTTTATATTATTTGACAATAATTGTTGCATAAGTTATATTGTTCTTACAAAATTGGAAATATATAAATTGGTCATATCAGAGCTGTTACTGTATATTTTTCAAAACATTTCTACCTTAACACCACTTTTGGACACACTATAAACACTTTTGGACTAACTTTAGCTTCAAAGCTGAAGAATCACTTTTCACAGCTCCTAAAACTATGCTACAACTTGAGCTTTAAAAATTTTGCTTATGCTAAATTTTCGCTTTCGTTGCTTTCTATCAGCTCAATCGTTCTAGCGCTTTAGTAGTCTTGGCTAAACTTATTTTTTTTTGCCTCGACTTCTTGTCGTCTTTCCGTTTCAGACCGACCTTGTCGCTATTTTTTCAGTTTATCCTTCTTTTTTTTTGTGCACTTTCGACAATAAAAAAGGCGGTTTTTTTTTTATTATGCTGCAAAATTTGCGTAACTGATTTACTACTTGTTCGCCAAGAACTACCCGTAGCACTTCAAACACCACTTCAGATCATCTCTGGCAACATGATTGAAGGCTTCCTTCTCACTCCTTTCGACTGTTGATGGTGTGCATGTATGTATGTTTGAATGTCTGGCTGTCAGACTGTTTTGGCTTCATCTGCTGCTCTTATACTTCTTTTTTTTTTTCTTCCCTATCCTTTTATTGTCTGGCACGTGTCATCCTTATTTGCAATTTTCTCTAATTTCCCACAATTTTGCTGCGTGTTTCCCCGCTTTTGTTGTTACTGCCACTGTTGTTGTTGTTGTTTTTGGAATTTTGTATTGAATACTGATACTGCTTGGCTGCATCTATAGCTACTTTAGATTATCTATGGAAATTGCAAGTATTTGCTAAAGAATGCTTTGTTAGTGTCCTTTGTTGTTGCTATTCTTGTTGTCATTGTTGGGGTAGAATTTTGCTTATGGTAAGATTTGTTGCTTGGTGGGTGGCTTTCAGTTTAGCTGGAGCACGTACAAGAAGTCTCTGGCAGTCAAGGCAGGATATTTTAACTTAACTTAACAAAGCATCATCGACAGAAGTTGTGATTAAAAAGGGATTCATCAATGAAATTGTGAGGCCAATGAATAGATTTGGCTCAATTGTGTCTGACAATAAGCGAGGCGAGTGGGCGGGCAGCAACGCGTAAAAGAAACAGCAGTCATTGAAGTTAAAAGCAGCAGCAAAGGAATGAGTGATGTTTTGAGTGTTTTTGTATAAAAAAAAACTGTGCATTAAGTTTTGAAAATGTTATGTTTTTGTTATTTTTTTTTTCATGAAACAAGTGCTTTGACAACAGCTATTCAACATTTAATAGAGGTGACGAAGTTAATGAAAATAAAACGAAATTTTACTATTAAACATATTAAAGCTTAAAAGCTTAAATGCAGCATGCAAAATCTTACTAATTCAGCACGTTGTTTTTTTAGTCATTTACTTCATGCTGCTTCTCGCCTAAATGTATGCCTTTGAAATTTTATGCAGAAAATATGTGCAAATAATGCATAAATCATTCAACCGAAAATTTATTGCATTCGATATTGTATTTTTGTTGTTGTTGTTGTTGTTGTTGTTGTTGTTACGCTATTTGCTTTTTCAATTGAATGCACATTCCTTGAATTTCTACAGCTATATGCATGTGTTCGTTGTGTTTGTTGTAACTGTGAATGTGTGAGGTGTTAATGTATTTGAAATAGTTTATTGTTCTTGCAATTTAATATATTATATTGCTTGTTTATTTCAGTGAAAATCATTTGATAGTTTTGTTTTTTTTTTTTTTTTTTCACATAAGAAATTTTAAAGAAGTTCAAAAATGCTTAAGCTAGTGAAAGAATGTTCTTAAGACACAAGCAAAATTTCATATACTTTTCAAATATACTATTTAAATAAACACAAACCAAATTTCAAATAATTTGAATTTTTTTTTTTTCATATAACCCAAAAATCGCATTAAAATTAAGCAAGTTTTAAAAAACTTAAGGAAAGTTTTTTCTGTCTGTATTTTTGATCTAAAGATATTTTAAGGTGGATTTGAGATTTTCACCTTTTTTCTTTTCTTCTCTGAAAGTATGACATTTCAAAAGTGCTCTCTCAAAATAACACGTCAATCGCAGCAAAACTCGCAAAGTTATGGAGTATTAATTTACGTCTCTTTAAGACGTTTGGTTAGAAGTTAAAAATTTTAAAAGCATTTTTCTCAAAACTGTTCTTGTGTTGTTTTCTGTGAAGACGATGACCTGAGCACTATTATAATTTTTATTTTTTTTTTCTAATTCTGCAGTAACAAAATGGCGGATTTTAGCGAAGAAATTTGATGCCTGTGGCATGTTCGGCCTCTTAAAAAAAACAACACACAAAACATTTTTTTAAAAAGTGCTCCCAAAGGGTGGGGTAGGAAAGGAAAAACTTATCCTTTAACCAGCTTTTACCCATTTTTGTGTTTCAGATGAATCTGTGATGAGAAAACATCCCACTGCATATATTTTTTTTCGAAAACGTCACCGAAAATAAGCTGCCTACGCACAGTTCATCTCACAGACTATCACACAAAAATTAGAGTAAATAAGAAGGAGTGCTGCTCTGATAATGACATAATTTGTTTGTATAATTATTTTAAGCTATCTAAGAAAATTTCAAAAACGGTATAAATCTATCAGATCTAAAGGGTATCTCCCTTTGATCACTATTAATTTCTTACATAATTTTGTATGTTAGATATAAACATACAGAAGTTGTCCGCTCTTAACCAGACTTTGTCAAAAGGCTAGAAAAATTGACGATAAGACGCTAACCAAATATGATCAAAATTGATTAGATGCCTGGTTCCTCCCTTCGGACCTCTTTAAAATTCTTACATGAGTTTACATGGGAGGTACAGACAAAAGTTGTCCGATCTCATTAAAACTCGGTCAGAAGACAAGAAAAATAAAGTTAAAGATATGAAGTGAAATTAGTAGAAATCGGTTTAGACCCTAAAGGTACCCCCCCCCCCCTGGACCTCTTTTAAGGTTTGACATGATTTTGTTTGGGAGGTAAGCATAAGAGTTGTGCGATCTTATTAAAACTTGGTCAGAAGACTAGGAAAATAAAGTTATACATGTGTAGTGAAATAACTAGAAATCGGTAAGACCCTATTGGTACCCCCCTGGACCTCTTTTAAGGTTTGACATGATTTTGTATGGGAGGCACACACAAAAGTTGTGCGATCTTATTAAAACTTGCTCAGAAGACTAGGAAAATAAAGTTATAGATGTGTAGTAAAATAAGTAGAAATCGGTTAGACCCTGATGGTATCCCCCTCTCAACCTCTTTTGAGTTTTGACATGATTTTATATGGAAGGTTGTCACAAAAGTTGTTCGATCTCATTTAAACTTGGTCAGAAGACTAGGAAAATAAAGTAATAGATTTATACTGAAATTAGTAGAAATCGGTTAGACGCTAAGAGCCCCTTTTGGACTTTTTTTAAGTTTTAACATGATTTTGTATGGAAGGTACACACAAAAGTTGTGCGATCTTATTAAAACTTGGTCAGAAGACTAGGAAAATAAAGTTATACATGTGTAGTGAAATAACTAGAAATCGGTAAGACCCTATTGGTACCCCCCTGGACCTCTTTTAAGGTTTGACATGATTTTGTATGGAAGGCACACACAAAAGTTGTATCTTATTAAAACTTGGTCAGAAGACTAGAAAAATAAAGTAATAAATGTATACTGAAATTAGTAGAAATCGGTTAGACGCTAAGAGCCCCTTTTGGACCTCTTTTAAGTTTTAACATGATTTTGTATGGGAGGTACACACAAAAGTTGTGCGATCTTATTAAAACTTGGTCAGAAGACTAGGAAAATAAAGTTATAGATGTGTAGTAAAATAAGTAGAAATCGGTTAGACCCTGATGGTATCGCCCCTCTCAACATCTTTTGAGTTTTGACATGATTTTATATGGGAGGTTGTCACAAAAGTTGTTCTATCTCATTTAAACTTGGTCAGAAGACTAAGAAAATAAAGTAATAAATGTATACTGAAATTAGTAGAAATCGGTTAGACGCTAAGGGCCCCCTTTGGAACTCTTTTAAGTTTTGACTTGATTTTGTATGAGGGGTAAATATAAAAGTTGACCAATCTTAACGAAGCTGAAAGGTCAGAAAGCTGCAAAAAATTAAAAACAGTTGTATACTGAAATTAATAGAAGTCGGTTTGTCCCTAAGGGTATACCCTTTGGACCTCTTATTAGTTTTTACATGATTTTGTATAGGAGGCACACACAAAAGTTGTCGGATCTAATTAAAACTCAGTCAGAAGACTAGAAAAATAAAGTTATAGATATTTAATGAAATCTGAGTAGAAATCTGTCAGAACGTAAAGGTACCCCCTTTGGACCTCTTGAGTTTTTACATGATTTTGAATGGGAGGTATATTAAAAAGTGGACCTATCTTGACGAAACTTTTTGAAAAACCTTGGCAAATAAAGAATAAGATGTGTGCTAAAAGTGGTTGAAATCGGTAAGCATTTAGTAGTACGTCCCTTGGACCTCTTTTAAGTTTTTACATAATTTTGTATGGCAGGCACATTAAAAAATTGTAAGATCTCAACGAAAGTCGATCAGAAGGTTGCACAAATAGAAAAATAGAAGTGTATCAGAATGTTCGAAACCGGTAACATCCTAAAAGTACTTCTCCTGAATATCTAATATAATGGGAGGTACCTGCAATAGTTGGCCGATTTTGTCAAGACCTCGATCAGAAGACCAAGGAAAATAGAGTAATAGAGTATTTAAATGTGTGCTTAAAGAGTACATACTTCGTTTTGTATTTAATTTTCGAACCTTACAAACTTTTAAAAATAATTCCATACAAAATTATACATTTTTAAAAAAGCGAATTTTTCAAACTTTTTGTTTATTAAAAGGATCAAATAATATTTTGCAAATAATATGTTTTTAAGAAAAGTTTCGTCGAAACCGAAGATTACTTTTTGTAATTTTTTTTTTTCAATTTTGAATGAAACTGTTACCTTTTGCGATGATTATACGTTTTAAGTCAAACTTCCGAAATTTTGGATCAGCCTAAAAATTTTTTTTGCCCATGAATTTTTTTATAATAAACAAATTTTTTCATTTTTGGTCTATCATATTAGGTAGGTATAATTTTTGAATTTATTGAAATCTGGCTTTAGATTTGTTATCAAGCAAAGATTTGTTAAATCTTTGTTGCAAGCGTTAGAAGTAAATATCAGTCATGATAATTATTTTATATTTTATTATTTACTAGCGGATGTAACCCGTTGTTACTCGGGGTTGTGCCTCGAGCACAGACAGAGGACGATTTTCAAAACTGTTCTCATTTTTACGTTTTTAAAATTATCAATTCAATTTTAAAATTTTTTAAATTATCGTTTTTGGGGTTTTGCCTCCTCCTTCCGTCGAAAGTGTTTAGTCAAATTTTCGTAAAACTGTACCTGCCAGACATGATTAAAACAAAAAATGACATCTTCAACGTCTCGATCTGACGTCTGGTTTCTGAGGAAAATTAACACCCACACTCAGAAAAAAATTACATATCTTCCTCCGGTGAAAAATTTCTCTATTTTCGATAATACCAATTTTTCTCTTTTCAAATAAAATTTTCAATTAGAATAAATTTTCACATTTTCTTCACTTCTAGGAAATGGAAATATTTCAATGTCTCTTATAATGACAAACATATTTCTCGCACAAAAAAATTCTCTTTTATACAGAAAAATTTTTTGAAAATGACAATTTCTTCCTATATTTTGATTAAAAATTCACCAAGAGAAGTATTTTCTTCAATAAAAACAAATTTTTTCTCAAAAATAAAGAGTCTTCTTCTCTTAAATCGAATTATTTTTATATATTTCTCATTTTCATAGAAGGTTTTTATCATTTTTAGAGAATTTTTAGGATCGCATTTAGAAAAAAGCATTCTCTTGAGCAAGGTCAATACCATTTTGCAGTAATATGATGCCATTTTTATCATATTGCGAGTAACTTTTTTCTGAGCGAAATTTGAAAAGTCATTTCGAGAAAAATTCGTTTAAAGTTTTTCTTAGCATGCATTTATTATGCAATTTTATCTCAAATAAATTCCAATTTTAAAAAAATCCTATAAGTATCGATTCGATTTTTGAATTGTGTTCGTTCATCTTCGGTTTTGGTCGATACTATTCGGTTAATTTTTTTTTTCATCTTTATATAGCTTCTGCTGGTATTCGTTACACTAAGGGAAAAAGTTATGTAGTCAGTACAGAGACAGCTATGTAAAATCTATTCACTGCAACTTGTATGAGAACGCAACGAGGGCAGTATTTACTGAGTAAAGGGAGCGTGTACTGACTACATATCAATTTATTCACTTTTTAAAATGAATAAAAAATGTATTCAATACATCATGTTATGTGTTGAATACATAGCAGACTTCAATAGATACAAGCAACGTGTACTCAATCAACGTGTTATGTAATTTTTTACAAAAACTTTACTCAATACATAAAATATAGACTCAGTACACGTCCCCCTTATACGATTGAAGTGACACATTTATTCAGTACATAACATATGGACTCAGTACACGTATCTGTTGCACATCGGCACACGATTTTGCTGTTTTATGTCATTCGTTTCTTGATTTTCAAATAAGCAACACCTCTAAAGTCTGTATAAAATCAGAGCGGGAATAAGTTTATCCACTGTACTCTAGAACAAAAGCGATGATTGGATAAGAAATAAATGGCTGGGTTTCTATAAGTAATTGGCAGTTATTTTGTGAAATCTAGTCATTTCTTTATTAAGTTATTTATTGCATTTGTTAAGAGGGTGATTTGGGTGATGTACTCATTAAATAAATGTATGCACTAAAAATATGTAATGAGTAAATTATGTATGTACTCATTACATAAAATTATGCATTTAAAATATGTAATGAGTAAATCTATGTACTCATTGCATAAAATTATGTACTCCAAATATGTAATGAGTAAATTATGAATGTACTGAGTCAATAATCTATGTAATACGTACATAAGATCTTTACTCATTACATAAAATTATTTGTAACAGTTTGCGATGAGTACAGTGTGAATGTACTCACCACATACACCCATGAATTCACGACACATATTTATGCGTTGAGTACATAAAATTCTTTATTGACTACATAACCGCTTAAAAGCATTATGTAGTCAATAGAGATTTCAACATGTACTCAATACATAAAAAATGTAAAATTTTTGTGTGCAGAAAACTATGCGATGAGTACATAAATTTATGTATTGAGTCCATAGGTTTTTCCCTCTGTGTAAACTTCTTTTTTTCGTTAGTCTTTGGTTCTTGACTTCGTTTGCCTTCGGCTCATTCCTTGATTTTTGTCAAAAAATTTTTAAAAGCATAGGAACTATTTCAGTAACAGATACAAATGCTTGCCAAGTTCTATCAAAATCGGTTCATCCGTTTAGACGTGAATGTGCCGAACATAGTTGATTGAATAAAGCGCCCCCTCACGGTTTTCTGAAAGTTAAATAGCCTCAATTCTGTTGCAGAGTCAAGTTATTTCACGTACCAAATTTTAGTAAAATCGATCAAGTCATTTAAGAGTTATTGAGTATTAACAATGCACTACTTAAAGCGCCCTCTTTCGAAAGCGTTTTGAATTTTTTATATTTTGTGTTTTATCTTGGGTGCAGTTGAACGTTCATACCAAATTTCATTGAAATCGGTTCAGGCGTTTAGAAGTTATTGAGTCTTCAAAACGCACTACTTAAGGCGCCCCCTTACGGAAGTCTTTGGAATTTTTAAAGCCTATGTTATATTGGGCGCAGTCGAACCCTTATTCCAAATTCCATTGAAATCGGTCCAGGTTTTTAGGAGTTATTATAGAATGCCACGCCCACATCCTCCGGCCCAATTTTTTACCTATGCTTTATCTTGCGTGCAGTTGAACCTTCATACCAAATTTCATTCAAATCGGTCCAGGAGCTAAGGAGTTATTAAGTCTTAAAAACGCACTACTTAAAGCGCCCTCTTGCGGAAGTCTTTGGAATTTTTTATTTCCTATATGTTTTATTCTGGGAACAGTTGAACCTTCATTCCAAATTTGATGGAAATCGGTTCAGGCGTTTAGAAGTTATTACAGAGTACCACACCCACAAACTTCAGCCCACTTTTTTACCTATGCTTTTTATAGGTTGCAGTTGAACCTTCATAATAAATTTCATTGAAATCGGCCAAGGCGTTTAGAAGTTAGTTTAGAGTGCCACGCCCACATACTTCCGCCCACTTTTTTATACCCCATATGTTCTTTCTCACTATGAAAGGTACTCGGTGTCCAAATTCAGACTCGGTGTCCAACCGGATAAACGGTGCGCGAGCCTATACGGATCAGACAGACAGACAGACAGACAGACAGACAGACAGACAGACAGACAGACAGACAGACAGACAAATATTTGATTTTATATATAAGGGGGCGTCCATAAATTACGTGAGGTGTTTTTTAAAATTTTCTGTACCTCCCTCCCCCCCTAGTGAGATGTCGTGAGATTTTATTCAACCCCCTCCCCCATACCCCAATCTCACGTGAGATTTTTCAAAATGTGGGTTTGATGTATTAACTCTTCTTTCTTCGGGAATTTTTGCTTTACTGTATTCCATAATTTTATCACATCGTCCTGGCAGGACTTCTTCGTCTTATAAACGTATCTTTTGACGTATGCGTTATAAAAATCTTGATAACTCATTTTAAATTAGTAAGAGCATGCACTGAGTCAAGTAAAACATTTGCAAGAATAAACAAAGCAGGTTCGAACCTGTCCATGTGTCGCTTCCACTCAGCTCGTAAGCTCTCGTTCATCGATTCGCACGTTCGGCTGACAGTTGCGCAAAAACAAAGGACGGGCTACACTGTACCGTAAATTCAAATTAAATTGAGCTATTTGGTACAAAACAAATATGGTGGTTTGACAGTCAGTAAATGTATAACGTCGAAGTATGAATGAAATTATTTTCTTTCGAACGAATTAGTGAATGATCTTAATCGTATTACGATTACGCTTAAGATTAAATCTTAAGCATGTACAATCTGAATTAAATGGACCAAAAAAGTATAATTTTTTTTTGTTTCAACCAGAAAAAAATTTGCGTGATATTTGCCGAGACCCCCCCTCTCTCCAACGTAAGATTAGATGAGATTTGACTCGACCCCCTCTCCCCCTTAAACATCTCACGTAATTTATGGACGCCCCCTAAGAAGAAGATTATAATGCAGTAAACTTACATAAGACCATCGCGAACACCTTAACTTAAGAATTTGTCAAAATAAAAAAAATCTTGAATAATTTGTTTTTTGAATTATATTTAGTAACAGTTAAACTTAAAAGTTGAATTTTATTTTCAGCATCAAGGTTTTAAAAAATTTTTGGAATATCTCCGAAACGATTTACCGATGACTGTCATACTTGGCATATTTTTCTAAGAATACAATTGACTCATAATGATTATAAAAATCACTGTTTGATGATTTTTTATAATTGTTTTATGACTATAATTCAATTTCAAACTTTCTTATTCGACATTTTGTTACTAGTTAACCCTTTATTTAGTATTTTTAGACATGAAATTTTAAATTTTTCTGATCTTTATGAATTTATATAATTTATATATCAACATTTGTTTTTATCGGCTTGAGTTGAATTGATTTTTTTCTACTTTTTCGGTACCAATAAGGAGGGCTTCAACACCAAAAACCTCCTTTTTCTACGGGTCTGATACACAGTAAACCGGATTGATAAATCTTAATTAGTAGATGTCTATCTCTTGTATTTTTTGCTCATATAAAACAGTGCCATATCCGTCTGGAAAACTTCGCTTCACGTTGAACATTATAATAATATTAAGTTTACTGCCCAAGTCGATTAACACAAGCCACTTTTAATTGCTAATTTAAATTGTCTTGTATCCATTATATTTTCCCATAAATTCAAAATAAAATTTATTTTCAAAATCAGAAACTTCAAGCTAAAAAAAAAAACTAGCACACAATATAAAATTATTTGTTTGTCCCTTAAAAATTGGCTCAACTTTGTTGGCCGCTTTGGGCAGCAACTATGTCATGCATGCTCTTTTTATGCTTTTAGCCTCCTCAATGATTGTCAACCAGTCTGCAGCTGCTGCCAAAAACAGCAGAAAACCTCGAAGCTCTCTGAACTCTCTGTGCTTTCAAATATTTTTTTGCTTCTTTTTCAATTTATTTGGTTTTGGCCACAACTAGATTATGTCTTAATTATATCAAAATAACAAAAATCAGAGCCAAAATTAGTTTAAAAAGTAATTGCCACAAAATGTTGTGCAGCAAAAGTTAAACAATGCAAAATATAGTAGAACAAAAAAAAACAAAAAAGGCTGCAAATATTTTGGCGCCATACAAAATAAACTATGATGCAAATGATGGCAAGGTTGCTGCTAAGCTGGAAATGCTAGTACTTTTGATTAGATGCTGGCCAAATTATTTTGTGAAAATATGCTAAAATAACACTACACGGCAGTTCAAAAAGTATAGAAAGAGTACTTTTGCCCTGCAACGATAGTTTGTAAATATTTTTCACAGTTAATTAAAGTAACGTTGTTTGAAATATTATTAAAAACTGTGCAGCAAATATTTATTGTGGAGGGTGTTGCTTTCAGAAAAAATTAGTTTTCCGGATGCAAACTAAGAAAGTGTTATCCATGCCAAACAATAAGGATGAGTTTAAAAAAAGATCTTTATTTCAGTAAATAGTAATATATATGAGCAGTTTAAAAAAAAATACATTTAAATAATTTTAAAAATAAAAATCAGACATGCTCAACGAAATCAACAAAATTTTTTCGTTTCGTTGAGGCCGAAAAATAAATTATCAAAATTATTTCGTTTTTTAAATAACGTTAAAAATTTATCAAATCAAATTTCGTTTCCTTGAAAAACGAAAAATTTTCTTTAATTTTCTCCTATGCTAAAAAAAATTTCTTCTGATACAAAAAAAACGAAATTTTTTTGTTGAAATTAACGTTCTTTTCAACGGTTGATTGGGAAAAAAACGAAAAAATTTTATAACGTTTTCTCCGAAACGAAATAAATATTTTTCGTTTTTTGAATTAACGTTATTTTTTTATTTCGTTTCAACGAAACAAAAAAAATATTTCGGTTACCGTTAAAATTAACGTTAACGTGCATGCCTGATAAAAATACAATCATAAAATTGAATTTAATAGTAAATTATTTCTACAGCACTAATTTTAGTACACAAAAATAAAAATAAAAATATAACAAAAATTATTTGTTATTCCCAAGCACTGTGTTTAAAACTCTCAATTAAATAAACCAAAGTCACCAACTCAGACAGTTATTTATTGTCAAGTTTTTCATATTGAATTCTAGCAAAACCACAACAAATGCTTCGTGTCCAATTAAGTTGGCGAGAATTTTAATTACAAAGGTCTGGCCACATTTGTGGTTGTCACAGAAATGCAAACATTTTATAAATAAGTTGATAATTCTCGAAACTTATTTCAATGTTGGTTCACCCGTCCAACTTTGCAAAAAGTTTGCTTTGGTGAGCGTATGAATTTTTGTTTTGTGGTTTCAAATTATCATCTGATTCTTGTTTTGGCATTATTATTATTATTTCTATGCATTAATTAAGAATCTTTAATTCAACATTCTGTCTACATTTGAAAAAATTTAGTTATTAAAATAATAAATTTTCTTTCGAATTTATTCCTTCGAATTAACAAACTCGGCACCTGTTACTACAATAAAAAAAAATTTATTAAGTTTTAATTGACTTTATAATGATAAAAAAATTTATCAATTCAGTCTTGCAAATCGTTAATACGAACAATATTTTTTATATTGACGAATTCCTAGGTTGAGTTGATAAATTATTTGTTAACAAAAGCTTTTGTCAAAGTTTTTTTCTTTAAGTGTATAACTTTGTACTTTTTACTTGTAAAAACTAACGGTATTTTCTACGTTTTTAGATAGGCTTAAGATATATATAATTCTCAAGAGACCCTAGGAAGTTTGTTTATATATAAATATATATTTTATTAAAATTAGCATCTTATTCTGGTGATTGACATTGTAAATTTATTGATAATCGTAAAATTCCTCATTCTGAAATGAAATCATTCTGAAATGAAATGACTTTTGAGAAAAACTGACATCTTTCAAAAAGGTATTTTTAGCAAAATATATATATTTTTGACTTTTCAACTCCAGGTTCAAAAAAATCCATATTAAATATTACCCCGTCTATAAGTTTACAATTGTCAATCACCAAAATAAGGCTGTAAGTCACAAAAGTCGTAAATTATATTCGTTCAGACAATTTTTACATAATATCTGTTAGAAAAATAATGGCAGAAACAAGCTATTCGATAAACAATACATACATTTTTCAAAAAATTTCATCAGAAGTTATCTCAAGTTAATGCTTTTAATTCAGTTTTTTGCAAACCAATACGATTTCTTCACTGGAAAAATTTTTGCATCTAAAATTTTTATATGGAACTTCTAAGAAAAACATGCATTGCCGAATATAAAAATCTTTTCGGCTCATCAATTTTTCTAAAGATTTGAAGATACAACTCCGAGAGAAATACTTAGGAAAAATTAACAAAAAAACGTATGTTGGTTTAGACAAGTTATTGAACAGTCTGTTGTATGCTAAGATCTTAAGTAAATCAACAAGGTTTTGTAAGTTGATCTATGCATTCTATGTAGATGATAAATAACACAGTGCATCAAGAAATTAGTTACGAAGATTTGATTTTATTTTTGTAGTTAACATGACTTCTAAAGCAAAATTGCCCTCCAACTAATTAGCTGGCTGGTCTATGATCAGAGTTATGTATCCTGAAAGACCCAACTGATGATTATAATTTCGATAGACAATTGCAAGAAAATAATTGCTCTTATGCAAGTATACATACAAAAGTAAACTGATCTAAACGAAATTTGTTCAGAAGGAAGAGAAAAAAAAGTCATCCGGAAACTGACTCAAAAGTTAGAGAGACTCTTAAAAACTTTTTCTGCATAATTTTTTTGGATCGGAGAAATCCCCATGGAGCGGATTTGGTTCTCCTGAACCCTTTTTTTTGGCCAAAAATTCAAGTTTTTTGCCTATAATTTTTTTTTTTAGATAATTTTTTTTTTCTTTAGATTTTTCCAAGATAAGCTTTTCTGCTTAGATATTAGATTGCGATATTACAAAAATATTGGTAAAAAAAAAACTTTTAAAATTTGTTATCCTTACAAATTCTTTTGAAACCCCAAAAAGTTAATATTTCGTCATTTTCGAAAAGGTTTTTTTTTTAAAAACCTATAAAATATGTATTTTTTAGGGTATTCATATGCATCTAAGCTTATTGGTAAAGTATTGAGCTATTCTTTCTATTGGTTTAACGTATGGAGTGGTTTGATCAAAAGTGAGTACCTTGAAAAATACCTATCTTGTAGGCGTTTAAAAAAGAATATTTTTGAAACTGTACGGCAGTTGTCACGCCCACTTGTGCAATCGTACCGAAATTTTTACACTTTTTGGACATTACAAGTAAGACGTAAGGAAGACGAACTTTGATGTCGTTATCATAGTTTTACTCATTTCTAAGATATAGCTCAGAATGTATTTAAGTTGTATGTAATTTGAATGTATTTAATTTAATGTATTTTAGTTGTGGCAGCTGCCACGCCTACTTGTATAATCACGGCCCACTCATCCAAAATTTCTTACATATTTTATTTTTTTCCCTCCTATACCAAAAATATCGGAAACTGCCAAAAAACTTCACAAAATAATATTTTCCGTGTAACTTGCAGCAATCGCAGAACTGTACAGTGTTAGTTATCAGTTTTATATCAAATAAATTTCATGAACATACTTTCAGGCTGAAAATTTCTACGTATAGTATGTATTAGTTAAAAGGCTTGAAAAGCACTGTAATAGCAAGAAAAAAATTGCAGTTTTAGAGATATTTGGTGCTGTGTATGAATTTTATGTATATCAAAAAGAAGAAGAAGAAGAAGAAGAAGAAGAAGAAGAAGAAGAAGAAGAAGAAGAAGAAGAAGAAGAAGAAGAAGAAGAAGAAGAAGAAGAAGAAGAAGAAGAAGAAGAAGAAGAAGAAGAAGAAGAAGAAGAAGAAGAAGAAGAAGAAGAAGAAGAAGAAGAAGAAGAAGAAGAAGAAGAAGAAGAAGAAGAAGAAGAAGAAGAAGAAGAAGAAGAAGAAGAAGAAGAAGAAGAAGAAGAAGAAGAAGAAGAAGAAGATGATGATGATGATGATGATGATGATGATGATGATGATGATGATGATGATGATGATGATGATGACACAATTTTATTGTGCGATTTTAATTAATTTTTTAAAAATTGGTGTACAGTAAAATAACATATATTTCAATAAAAAAAGCAACATTGCCAATGATTTCAATCACCAGAAGATTGCAAAGCTGTGTCGTTGTTAGTCTTATCATATTATAATCTTTTGAAAAGTAATCTTTTTTGATTTCTATAAACCACTTACTCAATGAAGTAATTATTCTAGCAACCAAAACAGAATTACGAGTTCACTTCAATTTCACATAAAGACATATCGCACACTTAATACAAAACAGTCACAACTCGAAATTTTTTTATATCGACTTTTTGTTATAAATCCATTCACAAAACAAATATCTCACTATCTTTTTCATTATTTTCTTTATTAACTGGAATAATGAAGTTTGTGTGTTCAAATGAAAACTGCTTTTCTTCTGCAGTTTCAACCAAAGGGTTTTATTTTTCGCTTCTCCTGAAAAGTCTTGTTTTTTGAGTTGTGACTGTTTTGTATTTAGTGTGCGATATGTTTTTTTAAGAATCTGTTGGTAAATTTTTTACTTTTTCAATATTATTTTGAATATCCCAAAAGAAATCATATCGTTTTAATAGGAAATCTCTTAAAAATTCGAGATCTCTGATAACTTTTGTTTCAGACTTTAACTTGAACTTACCATAAATGGCTGAACTCATTATTTTAATTCTCCATTTCATATCATATCGTTTTTCATATCATATTTGAGGCGCTTTGAAGCAAAGTGGTCCAACTCAAATGCGGTAGGAATAGAGAAAAATGTTTATGAAAAATTAATGAATTTCACGTCGCTCTGAATGAAAACCTACAGCTTAAAAATGTCATTCAAAGTTGCTACATATTAATACATAAAACGTAAGTGCCTCGCCCCGCACCTAATATCGCCCAAACTGTTGGTTAGAACTTGATTGTACAGTGCTTTTAGCAAATGACCAGCCTGAAAGTATGCACGTGAAATTTATTTGATATATATCAGTAACATTCGATGTTGTGACAATCATTTCCTTTTTGAAAGTAATTGAACTGTGTGGTTTTTGGTTAAACCACTTCTTCCTATTCTTATTTTTTTTTTTTTTTTAATTGCAAAGTGAAACTTTTTCCCACAACAGTTCTAATTATGCCAAAGTCTTTGGGCAGAAATTTTTATCCAACAAAAAAACCTCAGCAAGCGTGTCTGGAATAATTCCAAAAAATGTTGTAGGTTGGACCACTTTGCTGCTGAGCGCCTACATGTATGCTCTCTGACTGGAATTTTGCAAATTTTTTTAATATTTTTCAAACTCATGTATATAATAGAAATACTCCACCCATAAGCGTCGCTTCCCAGCAAAATTTTTCGTATTGCCTTGATTTGCATTCGATTATAAAACCCATTACATAAATGTTGGTGACCAATAATGCATTATATTGTATATAACTCGTACTGCAGTTAGTAATGTCATCCCCTTTTGCTTTTAAAATGATTGTACTTTTTTTTAGACAATTGAAATTTTTTGTTTTACTTTTATTTTTGCTTCAAAAGTGTCAAATTTCTGTAATTCTGAATATGAAAAAATGCCATATTTATGAATGAAATGCAGAAAAATGTGCTAAAGGTAAATATATTACATAAATTAATTAACTGATACATATATCTATTAAATAAAAACATTTTTCCCATTTTAAAGAAGAAATTCTCTAACTCTTGATTGGTGTTGTTGATCTGTTAAGCAAAAGATGTACGAAAAAAAATTTTGTTTTTCAATATTTGAATCGCTATTCTAATTTGTGCAGAGAAACAGCTTATTCAATAACGTCTTAGTTGTTATTTAATAAGTGATTATTGGAAGAAGTTATTCATCAAGTTTGATAAGTGCTAACATAAGTACTCCCATGTCAAGCGAAAGCTTCATCAATTACCTCCAATGACATGCCTGTATTAAAATAATGGGTTCCGTAAGCGAGAGGGTAAGCCATGAATGAAATTTTCTGGATTACTTTTTCGATTATATGTAAGCGAAGATTTTGCTGGGTTTCATCCCACTTCATAAATAATTTTGTTGACATTTATTCCCTTACAACATTCAACTTCCTGTTATGCTTGCAAATTATGCAAGATCCTGTAGAACACCGCAAATTACAAATTGTCATAAACAAAAATGATCTTTTTGGTTAAATTTTATTATGTTGTCAAAAAAAAAAAAAAAAAAAAATCCCAAGACTAACTCCGAACGCGTGCATCATGTTGAGTAGGGATTAAATAAAAAAATAAAAAAATGGAATCAACAAGAAAACAGGAACAGAGATAATAAATTTTTTATGAGCTGCTGACGTTAAGAAATCCCTAAAGCATAATAATATCTCAATAGAGATAGAGACGTAAGAAAGCAATAAAAGAAAATAAAAAATAAAAAACACATAGCAAAATCAGGAGTATCAGAAAAAAATATAGGCAGAAAAAAGTTTGCCAAAAAATTTGCAGCATACTTTGCGGCTGACTCGGCACTGAATGCGCGCTATATTAACTCAACGCAAGTATAAGTTAAGACAGATAAAAAGCAACCTTTGTGCACATTAAAGGATGCAGCAAATAAAAATCATAAAATTGATAAAAAAGAAAAGAAAAGAAGTAAAACGTAATGATAGATAAAATTGAGTTCAAGGTAAATCTATGGAAATTTTATGTTTGGATTAAGGCAGCTAGCTATATATATTATTTCAGCCGTTGTAGTTGTTATAGCTGTTGGCGCTAGACTCCTGCCGCCAGTCATAACATCAAATCGTATGGATTGGAACGATGACTGGCAATGGATCATTTAATTTTATCGCATTGAATTGAAAATAAAATTGATGGCTTTGTGGCAAAAATAAAAAAAAAAAACCGGAAAAGAGTGTGTCTAACACATGAACACATGAGGCGGAAGTTATTGCTAAGCAAAGCAGCGCTAAATGTTGAAGCTTAGGTGCAGCTTTTAAGAAGTTTTTAGTGTAAAAATCATAAAAAAATGTCAAGACATGCTGACTTTATCTGGTTAGTTAATAGTAGTTGTAATGGTTTTGCTTCAATAAAATCAATAGCTCTCACAGCGCTGGTCAAAACAAAAGGTCACACATGCAATAAACTGACAGTTTTATATAAATTGCAAACAACTGCAATGATTGTGCCGCGAAAATAATTTAGAAAATATTTTTTCAAATTTATTAAACCATAGTTTTTTTAATTGAAATGTCTTTTTTTTATTTTTAATTATTTTAAATTAAAAATAAAAATTATTCGATTTATTTTCTTTTCTGTTATTTAATAATAAGAAACCAGAATAACATTTGCTGTAATTAATATCTCAAATAAGCCACTCAACTTCTTATTGCAAACGAATTTTAGTCCTATTTTTTGTATATTTTTTTTTATTTTTTTTTTTGAGATATTGTTGTGCAATATTGCAGCAATTTATTGCAAGTCGAACTGCAGGCAAATTGCAAATGCAAGGACATAAATTATTTGAAAAAATGTTTTTCATGCAATTTCGTTCGCATAATTTTTGCAAATTTCGCACAAATACTGTTATTTCGATTTAACATTTCCTCACGTGCTACACGCTGCTTTTGTTCGCGTACAACTGCTGCAACTCGTTCTGCTACGGCTGCTGCTTAAATTCACCCGCCACAGTGGTCAGCCTCACGCTGCTTGCTGCTGGTTGCTCGTTGTTGCTTCTACAGTTTCTTCATTCATTCTTTTGCTCATTCTTATGCAAGTCCTGCTGCGCTGCGCATATTTTTGCGAATGTCCTTTCCGTTTTGTGTGCAGAGCTAAGAAATATCCTAAAAGTATGCAATGCAAATGTATTTTTATTAAGTTGCTGCGTTCTCGCTCGTTTCTTGTATATTTTGTTGTATTTTTGTTGTTATATTGTTGTTTTTGTTGTTATTTTGTTGTTGTTATTATTATTGTTTTCTTGTTTTTGACTGTTTCTTTTTGAAATTGCAGCGCACTCAGCCAAATGCTCTTGCATTTCCTTCCGTTTTATTTGAAAGTTTTGCCATGTTTTTTTTTTTGTTTCTTCTATTATTTTAATTCGCTAGCTTTTGCTATTTTTTACAGTTCTTATTTTCCTTTTTTTTTTTACTCACAAACATATAGCTAAAGGGATAATAAATTTTTAAAAATTGACAGATAAACAAAGAAATAATAAATCCTGGCAACTGCTGCACGTGATAGTTGTTCAAATTCAGCGCGAAAAAGTTTCCAAGCGTAGCGGTGAATTTTGTTTTACTTTTATTTACCCAAAAAAAAAAAAGCACTTACATTTGAACTACGACTTGAAGTTTTGCTATTTTTTGCTAAAAATGTTGCCGGCATTATTAAAAACAACAGAATTATTGAAAATATTTAGCTGGTTTTTCTTTTTATAATTATGACTTTGATGCAAGTTTTAAGATATGTTAAGTTTGGCGTTCGAAATTAAAATTTTTTAAAAAAAAACACTGTTGAACAATCTTAAGTCAAAAACTATGAGCTTCTTCAAAAACATCTTATGTGGAAAAGTTTTTGGAATTCATCAAGGAAAATAGAGTTTTTCATATTTATTTAAGAACACTGAAATTTTGTTAATTGTTTGCTTGCAATTTTTGAATTTGGACAAATTTGGAAAAAATCAACAACACAAAAAATGCGTCTGTAGTCATCAACGGTTCACAGTTCCATCTTGTTAGAATCGTAAATATTCAGCCGGTACAAAAAATGGCGATGCCATGAGCACTTAAAACTTCCGAACAGTAGTAATAGGCTCTACGCTCTTAAAAATTATGAAGAGTTCAATTTAGACAGGATCTTCAAGATCATGTTTGAAGCTTCTAGACTGAACTTGGAACTAGTGCGATCAATTTCTCCAACTTCAACACGACATTTGATGGTTAAGCCTTTAATACAGCTGTATCGCCATGAGAAGTGTTCAAGTGAGATATAGGAGTCGACTTCAACAGCTCAAAAATGTTCCTGCACCACACGTGCAGATCTCTTAGTGAAAAATGATAAAGACTTTGCTCCAGAGAATGCTCTTCTCTAAAGGTGATCTTAAAAATTCTCTTAAAATTATAAAAAGCTTTAATGAAAAAGATAAATATATAAAAATATATCGGTTTAAGAGAAGAAGACTTTTTATTTTTGAGAAAAGATTTGTTTTTATTGAAGAAAATATTTTGCATAATAAACTTTTTATCAGAATTTAGGAACAATTTTTCATTTTCAATAAATTGTTCTTTAAAGATGAGAATTTTTTTTTGTGCGAGAAAAACACTTATCATTATTAGAGACATGAAATATTTCCATTTCACAAAAGTTAAAAAATATTTCTTCCAAAATGTGAAAATTTCTTCTTAATGAGATATTATTGAAAATAGAGCAATTTTTTTATCGAAGAAATATTCACATCGCAGCAAGATAGGCGTTTTTCTAAGTGTATGCATTCTGAAGACAAAAAAAAAAAAATTATATGCAAAAACTTGATGTTTTGGCCCAAAAAAGCGGTTCAGGAGAACCAAAGTAGCTCCATCGGGGTTTCCCCGATCCAAAAAAGAAAAGATGCAGAACAAGTTTTTAAGAGTCCCTTTAACTTTTGAGTCGGTGTCCGAATTTTTGTTTTCCTCCATGAAAATCAATCCGTCCTACCTTACACATAGTCCCCATAGAAGGCATAGTCCACATATTGAATCAGTTGAGGTATGTTTACAACAATGTTCAGTTGTAATTCCTGTCATCGCCCTTAAATCGTTTTTTCCTATGAAAAATATATAGGTTCCAGCTCCAAAGCCGTCCTCTACGATAAAATATTTGCTAAAGCAGCTTTTGGAAAGCATGTCATTAAAGTGACAGGTATGGAAAAGTATATCGCCTATTTTGTATTGAGGTTTAATAAAAGTTGCACTTACCATCTCCGATTTGGTTCAAATGTTTTTTTTTTCCTTGGATTGGTTTATTAATTAGAAAACTAAAGCCGAAGTTATACATTTTTACAATCATTAAAACGTCAAAATCATAAACTTCATGCTTCATACCCAATATCGGCCAAATTTCTTGCTGTTACAGTGCTTTTCAAGCTTTTGAACTAACACTATCCGAAAAAATTTTCAGCCTGAAAGTATGTACAGCAAATTTATTTGATGTATGTAGTATGTCCCAAAACCAAAATTAATTTTGTGCTCACGTTTTTTCACTAAAAATTCGTTTTTCGAGGATTTTCCCAATTTCAAGCAAAACTTGGTCTATCACAGACATTTTCTAAGACTTTAAATCATCATTTCAAAAGAAAAATGTTCAAACTTTACGTTAATGTAAGGTAAGCTGGGGTAGATTTGACACCTTTTTTTCTAAGTATTATTGCTCCAAAAACTGATGACCGATTCTAAAAATTTTATATTCCCTATAAGCGTTGATTATTTAACTTTCAAACTTAAATAGAAAATTGTATTATTAACGTCCTAACATATATTTTTTAAACATTTTCTAAACAAAGTCGTTTTGTCAAATGTGCCCCTACCATGAGGCATCCTTGACATTTGAAGGGCCACATTTGACATGAATATTTACACTATTTAAGAAATCGAAAAACCAGCCTAATTCGTACAAAAATTAAATATCTCTTTAGTTCGTATTTGTAAGAGTAGAATAGAATTAAAATATTGAATGTAACAAGATCAGTTCCATACAATTGCCAACTCTGGGTTGGCAGTCAAGCACGCTAACCGCTCGACTACCGAGGCCCCAAAAATGTCAAAAGTGTTGGTGCAATTTTTACAAATGTCAAAAGTTCCCCAATAAAAATTGTCAATGTACCCCAAACGTTCTCTGCTTCTTTTTTTAAAACTTTTTTAGCTTATATTTAGTTTTATTGAAAGTCACTTATATTTTCAAAAACATAAATAGTTGTTTTTTCCTTTTGCAAAAGATACTTTGATTAACTTTTATAACTTGACCAGGAGGTCCTTACGTATCACTGCCGGATAAAAACAGTTACACGCGCAAGACCATCAAAAAACACCTGTTACTTTTTTTCATGTAATGCAAGAATCGTCAAACTTTGTGACGATTACTAAAATTTAGTAAACATATTATTGAAAAATAACGGTTCGTTTATACCGAAAACATAAAAGTCAAATGTGCCCCAAAGTCAAGGGTACCCCAGTTTACCCTACATAAATAAAAAGTTTTGACAAATTTTTAGGTTTTTAAATTTAATTTCCAACTAAATTATTACATATTTTAATTTTGGTAGAATTTTTAAAAGTTATACATATAATGTTTTTTAAAAAATTTACTTAAATTTGATAACAATGACACCCAAATGGCCAAAAATTTACCAAAAACATTTGATTTATGCACATTAACGTAAAGTTTGGTGAGATGATTTTGGATCATAGTTATCAATTTTTAAATCTGCAACAGAGAATTCTTCAACAGAGATTCGGAAGATTCAGAAAAGCGATACTAAATAATTTTTTCCAAAATATTTTGCATTTAAGTTTTTAAAATAATGTGAAATAAAAGTAAAGTGGAATTAGTAAGTCTGGTGGCACTATATTTTATTTGTTTCGAGGTTATATAGGTTTGTTAAAATTCTTGCTTGGGTAAGAATTTAAAAAAAAAAAACAAGTCTAAGCAATTTTTGAAATATAATGATTTATCTGAATTTAGGTTTTTAAAGCTATGACAAGTTAGTGATTGAAACACTCTTGTTGTGACTTTTTCAAATATTTTAAATTAAGAATAGCAATATTCCTGAAGAAACAAAATTTCATTCAACTTTAAACTTTTATTTTACCAATTGGACTTTTATCTGAAGACGCATTAGAATCTATTCATAAGGAATCTGGAAAATATCGATTACACTAGGAAAAATTCAAGGAAAAATTGCAATCGAGATCTAATGGCTGCATTACTAATCAATTCAGATCCTCTCATTTCAATTTTTTGTTTTTAATAAATGATCTCAAAATGTTTATTGTTTTGAAAATTTGATGTTTTGAAAATTTGGTGTTTTGAAAATTTGGTGTTTTGAAAATTTGGTTTAAATTGGGGCAACATAAATGGAAGTAAGCATATTTTATAAGGAATCTTTTTTTGGAAAAACGCCTTTTTTATAAAATGTTAAAGTGAAAGTGTTTCAAAAACTTGGATTATATGGGGGATATTCCAAACAATGTATCAATTCAAACTATTTTAAGCAGATACATAGTTGAGATTAAATAAAGTTCTCTATGTTATTTTATTCAAATTATGATAATTTAAAATGATTATGATAAAAGTACTCGGGTTGTAAGAATTGAAGTTTTATCTGACCCAGCCCATTTTTATTAAAAACCATTGCTATAATACTGAAAATATTTGCGTGAGATTATAATAAAAGAAAGTATTTATTTTTAAAGATACGAGTTATTTAAAATTCGGTTTATATGGACGGTACTCCGAAAAATGGTCTGATTATATACCATTGGAATATCTTTTGAAGTGATTTTAGACCAAATATGCATTTTTTTTTTGCTAAATATGGGAGGAGTCCAAAGATACATCGATTTTTGACTTTGTCTTAAATGGGAAGTGAGCGTGATCATTCTTCGATTTGGCCAATATTTGGAAAATTTCTTAATCTATGTAAAAAAGTCGTCCACACCAAATTTCTTTGCTCTGCGGCAACTGCAAATAGTTTTGGCCACAGTTTATATGAAATGGTTACACTGTGCGACGCACTGGGAAGTGTTCGAATCCTTAAGTTGCTGTTCTCTCAATGCTTTACTTATTCTCTATGGTTTTTCATTGCCTGTGGAGAAGTGACGGTCACATGAAACATTATTTTCAATATGAAAAAAAAATATAAAATATATATATATATTAGACCGGATCGAAATTTAGATTCCGCCGGTCGGGGTCTCAAAAGTTAGAGGAACTCATTAAAATGATTTCTGCATACTTTTTTTTCAAATCGGAGAAAAACCGCCGAAGCAATTTTGATTCTCCTGAAGGTCCTTTTTGGTAAAAAAAACATGTTTTTTGCTTGTTACTTTTTATTTTTCACAGAATGCATACCCAAATCTTCTTAAATGTTAAACTTCCTACTCATACTAACATTTTGACATAAAAAAATTGTTATAATTTTGTTTCATTATAACTCTTATTGACCATCAAAAATTGAACTTTTTGCTATTTTTAAAAAGGCACTTTTTTAAAACCGCTGTAAAAGACACATTTTTTATTGGATTTACGTGGAATTGTTATTGTTGGAAAGGTATTAAGTTCTTCTTTCTTTTTGTGTATCGCTTTAATCAAAGCTGTGTGCGAAAACTGACAGAATGTAAGAAATCGACTTTAGAAATCTGATAAAATGAAGCATTTCTTATTCATACAAACAATAAATTTAATTTGTTCACTGCTTTATCGTCCAGTTTTCGATAAATTTTTTTTTTAATCACATAGCTTTGATGAAAACGATACACAGAACGAAAGAAGAACTTAATACCTTTCCAACAATAACAATTCCACGTAAATCTAATAAAAAATGTGTCTTTTACAGTGGTTTTAAAAAAATGCCTTTTTTAAAATAGCAAAAAATTCAATTTTTGATGGTCAATAAGAGTTATAATGAAACAAAATTTTAACAATTTTATATGTAAAAACGTTAGTATGAGTAAGAAGTTTAACATTTAAGAAGATTTGGGTATGCGTTCTGTGCAAAATAAAAAGTTACAAGCAAAAAACATGTTTTTTTTACCAAAAAAGACCTTCAGGAGAATCAAAATTGCTTCGGCGGTTTTTCTCCGATTTGAAAAAAAAGTATGCAGAAATCATTTTAATGAATTCCTCAAACTTTTGAGACCCCGACCGGTTGAAATTTTTTGTATCCATATAAGAATGATCCGGTCTAATATATATATTAGTGTGTCCCTTATTTTTTAATGTTTTAATTTGTTGAGGCTTAGGCCCTAATTACGTTCATATGCCCCTAAAACACACTAAAACTAATTTTCTGCTCATTTGGAGAATGGCAACCTGTGCCGACATGCATCGAAACATGTTCATGCATGTTGGGTGGAAGCGACGTCGCATGTTTGCTTTTCGCATGCCGCTTTTGGTCAGTTGTGTTTGTATTTTCAACTAATTAACGCGTATTGTTTTCTATTGCAAGTATGGCAGTGGAGTTAAGAAGTGATAGAAAAAATATTTTCTTGATTGGTGGCTTAAGCCATCAAATAACAGGTGCAAAGTTACCGTCTAACCGCCAAGTTCTTGCGGTTCTATTTTTTAATATTCGCGAAGTCAATTTGACTGTTAGTGAAAGCGCAAATCTTGTTGTTCGAGAGTGTATTATATTCTGGGAAAAAGCTAGAATACCTACAAGAGCTGTATATAACTGTGCGAAGACGCTAGTGGACCTTCATCAAGCTTGGCGAGAACTACAAAAAAACTCAAAAAAGACACAGGATTTGAATAAGCGCTGTGAGGAAGAGTTCCAAAATAATTTGGATAATTTATTTGATATAGCACATGCTAATGCCTTGGAGCGTATGAAAATAGAGGAAGACAGAATGTTTTTACAAAAACAAAGAGAGCCAGGATACGACAAAGAAAGGATACGACAAAGAAAACTAAATGAAGAGAAACAAAGACTCAAACAACTATCTCCAGAGGGCATGTCGACGTCTCTTACTACACTTTATCCCAGCTCTGATGAAAGCCTGGATGAACCTTTGCCGTCGACATCCCAATCTGTCGACATCGCGAGTTCTGCGAATACTTATAAAAGAGGAAGGAAAGACTTTATCACGCCTAAGTAAGTTGCAGCTTTGGATAGATGTCAATTAAGCATAAGGGATTCTGTTTATATACTTCAGGCTGTGGTAGAAGCCCTAAATCTCAGTTGTGATGATTTCCCAATCAACAAATCTTCTATTCAGCGCATTCGAACGCAAAGTAGAAAGGATAGAGCGGAATCCATAAAATCCGATTTTCAAAACAACATGCCAGAAATAGTGACTGTTCATTGGGATGGGAAATTATTACCATGACTAAATGTGAGAAGTTCTAAGGAAGAACGCTTGCCGATTCTGGTTTCATTTGAAGAAAAGGAACAATTACTTGCTGTACCAAAACTAGAGAGCCAAAATCAAGCTGAAGCTGTTTCAAAGGCCCTTTTTGATTGGAACCTGAACAGTAAAGTGCAAATAATGTGCTGTGATACAACTGCATCTAATACAGGGCGTTTGAATGGAGCTTGCGTGCTTTTGGAACAAAAACTAGAAAGAGAGTTGCTACTCTTTGCCTGCCGGCATCACGTTTATGAATTGGTCTTAAGAAGTGTGTTTGAAGAAAAAAATCCATGAAGTCGCAAACAGCCCCGATATTCCTCTGTTCAGAAGGTTTAGAGACAACTGGAAAAACATAAATTCTACTGCTATCGAAACATACACTGACTTCGTCAATAAACAATTCTGTCATACAACAATTCAAGGTTTGATAACGTTTTATAATCAGGAATTGCAAAAAGCCATTATACGTGACGATTATCGAGAACTGGTCGAACTTTCTATTATTTTTCTAGGAGGCGATAAAGAAAGAAAATTTAAGATCAAACCTCCTGGAGCGATGCACCAAGCCAGATGGATGGCTAGAGCTATTTACTCCTTAAAAATTTGTTTGCTGCAGTCCCAGTTTAAAATGAGCGCTAAGGACACACGAGCTTTATAAGATGTTTGTCTTTTCATTGCGACTATGTATGTGAAACCCTGGCTCGGGTGCAGTTTGGCAGTGAAGGCACCAAATCAAGATTTGTGCTTTTTAAAGGCCCTAAAAGATTACGAAACTGTGGACCAATCAATCTCTAATGCAGCCTTAAGCAAGTTTTCCCAACGTCTTTGGTACTTGTCTGAAGAAATTGCGGCATTGTCACTATTTGATGACGAAGCTAGTGACCAAATCAAGGAGAGTATTGTAATAAATTTACAAAAAGAGAGTTCCAGATACGATATTGGGAAGAGATACGTGCCATCAAAAGGAGAATTATTTGATTCTTTGTACGGTGAGTGATAAAAAACTTAGTTTTGCATATAGTCACATATTAAACTCACCTTTTACTTGCTACTTATGTTATACTTACTACACGTATTACTAATAAAGTCGTGTTTTAAACTTTACAACTATGAAATTAGGTTTTTCACAACTTGAAGTACGCAGTCGTATCGTTGTATTCACGTTCTTGTCATATTGTCATAATCGTTGTTTTCTGTTTGAAAGAAAAACAAACTGATGCTTTAGTTCCTGCGTTTGCTTTATCTTTCAAATAGAAAACAACAAAATGTCAATGCGACACGAATACGAATACAACGATACAACTGCGTATTTAGAGTTGTGGAAAACCTAAATATTTTTTAAAATATTCATTGTATATTGATAATAACATTAATCTTTGTTGCAGGAAAATCATTGAGCGATTTCGTGTCCGTCAAGAGTAAGAATGTGTGTTCGCGATTGAAAATTGATAGCAGTTTCCTCCAAAAAGACGTTTCTATGTGGAAAGCAGACGCTGCGTTTGTGGATGCAAAAATGAAGGTTATTTCTTCAAAAGCAGTCAATGATATAGCTGAAAGAGCAGTTAAACTAACGCAAGATTTTCATGGTTTAATAACTGCAGAAGAAGAACAAAAACAATTTTTGTTACGCTCTGTGCAAGAGCACAGAAAACTGTATCCCGATTGTAAAAAAGATACCCTTAAACGCAAATATCCTGAATAGATTCTAAATTTTCATATTTTTTCTATACATGAGTATGAATTTAACTGGTTTTTAATAAATTTTTTGAAAAATACGAATATTTCTACTGATTTAGCTACAAAACAGAACTCGCTTTATATTAGCTATTTTAAAAAACTTCCGAGCCCTGTCGGCACGGGTAAATATTAACGCAGGAAAATAATATTTTGTATTTAAGTATAGTTAAGTAGTTGTAAAATAATTAGGGGGTAAGCCTTTCCATATTTTAAAAAATAAAATTTTCACCGATATAAGGGACACCCTAATATATATATATATATGTTTCTTTGCCAGGGAATTTAACTCGTATAAAAGTATAAAATACCTTCCTACAACGGATACCAGTTTGGAAAAAAAACACGACAAAAATTAAGTCAATTTATACCAACTTTTTTTCATATTACCTTTTATATATTAAATGCAGACTTTCAGGCTGACAATTTTTATGTTAGTATCAATTAAACAGTTTGAAAGCATGAAAAAATTACAGTTTGAGCAATATTAAATGCAGAGAAGAATGTTCATCTGTTATTTTTTAGAGCATACTTTTCGCTTGAAAATGTTTAAAAAAGTTTAAGAGCAAGAAATATTTAAGGCTGATGTCAGAGTGAGCGCTCTAAGCGATGCGATACTTGAAGCCTAGCTTTCAGAGCAGCTATAAGTACTGCTATTAGCCCAAAATACACTGTAGTGTTCAGCCTGCTATAAACCGGTTTTCTTAGGCAAGGTAGGTGAGGCAGGCGACGTGAAATGAGTGAAATTTCAATCACCGAAAAAGCTGTAGTGACGATTGACTGACAGTTCAGAAAATTTACGAAATTAATACAATCAAACAATGTTCATGTATGCAAGAAAAAGCTGATTTCACGTAGACTGACTACTACAGTATATTTTTGATTGACTGACTGCTCACGCAGACTGAGCACTACTGTGGGCCATTTTGGGCCAATCTATGTCAAAGTGAGAGCGTTTTTCAATACTAGAAATGCCGAATCATTCAGTTTTATTCTTCACATACAAATATTTTAAAAATCTATTGAACTCTTGAAGCTTTCAAAGTAGCTTCATGTAGGTTATAGCATCGCTCTTACTCGGACACTTTTTGAATTTTTTCATAGAAAAACACAGGCAAGGCTTTGCAGCTTAGACATAGCGTTATAGCATCGCCTCGCTTGTAGCGTTCACTCTGACATGAGCCTAAGAAGTTTGGGCGCTATAAGGTGCGAACAGGACGCTTGGCTTTTATGCATTAAAATATGAATGACCGAACATTTTTGATACTTAAATGCAAGCAGTGGTGGCCGTGGTTGTGCGTGCTTAGTTTGTAGCGTGCCAGGCAAGAAATCCCGAGTTCAGTCTTCATTTCAGGCAAACATTTTTACAATGCAAATAAATTGTTCTGTTCGATCGTCACCTCTCTGCAGATAATGGCAAGCCTTAGAGAGTAAATAATACCAAGTAAAGCTTTTCGAACATTTGACGTTCAGAGCCGGCATAATGCATGCACATGCAGTGCCAGTTCGCGGACAATTCTATACAAACATTTAATTACACCCACAACACAGCTGATCATAAGACTCTCGGTCAAAGTCTTTTCAAGGGACTTTCAACCAGTATTGATTTTCATTATAAAAAAAATGTACATACACATATATAAATGCACTCGGCTATTAACCACAAAAAACAAAAAATACTTAAAAGCATAAAATCATGCGGCAACTCATAAAACAAAAAAAAAAAAAATAAAAAAAAATAAAATAGAAACCATAAAACAAAAAATTCAAATTGTGTTGCGTTGTGGAAAATTGTAAAAATGAAAACTGTCAAATTCTGACAGTTCTGCACCATATTTACAATATCTAACAAATGCACGCATACATAAACAACTGATGCAATAATTTCTGCTTTATTCTCACATGCACAGCTAGAGCCACACATTCGCATATTCACCGCCACGTTTGCTTTTTAGGCGATCAACTTCAACTAGTGTTGAACAGCAAGAACGAGTCATTCATATGCAATCTTGAAAATTTTATTACAACTGCACGTAACAATAAATGGCAACATGTGCATGCGTTGTAATTTGAGTTTACAACGCAATGTATGAGTATGTGCATGAATGGGAGTGTGCGAGTATTTTTTTGTTATTTTGCAATAAGTGGCATCTTTGTATTGCTGGCGGCTACTTAAAGATGAATACAGCGTTCAAAATGGCTTGCGTGCTTGTCAAACAAATTTGTATAAAATGTCAATACGAGCACAACAAACTGACAAAATGACAGAATGTCAGCATGTCAAAGTGACTCGAGATTGCGTTATATTGTGTCTGCAAAATTTTAATGGCGCAATTTTAGTGCTACGGCACTTAATGGCAACCGCATTTCTGCAATTCTTATACGACTTAACCCTTCTTGTATTGTGATGGAAATATCCATCAAAGAGAAAAAAAATGCATACAAACTCAGGTAGTGTCATGATTTTTTGCCTATGTCAACTTCCTCTTTTTAAAAAAATACAAAAAATAATGCAATAAAGGTTAAGAGATATTTCTAACAATTTTGTTGCATTTTCATAAATATAGCTGCACTCTCAAAACAGATTAGCTGTAGGTCCAAAATTTTTGGTTGGGTGTTTCGAAAAATAGTTGCTATAAACATTTTTCGGTTGTTTTAAACTGAATTCGTTATTCAGAATCAAAATTTTGTAGAAACCAGAAATATTCGTTCATCCATATAAGAATATGTTTGATGTAACAGAATCGACTCATTTTTCAAGTCGTCCTTGAAAGTACTGGAAATAAATGACCAAATAATTGATTCCCTCAATTGAATATTGAATTTAACAACTGAATAATTTTTTGCACAACTAATTGTTAATAAAAAATACCATCAGTATTAAAAATTTGATTCAAGTTCAACTTCATTAAATGTCAATGCAAAATATCTGCAAACCTTGCTTTTATATTTCTACCATATTGAACTGCGCTATATAAACGAAGAATTGAATAGGGACTTTCGCATGGTCTAACATATTGGACGACAAAGTCGGATGGAAAACTAACGGAACAATTTGACAGACGAATTCAAATTTATGTTCAGTATGTGGCAAATTCAGATTTATGTTGTACCAATCAACTATCTATCATATCAAGAGAATGGTAAGTTGTAAGATTCGATTTTAAGTTATGAGTAGGGCATGATTTGGTTCTGATTTTCAATAGTTAGTTCATACAACATCAAAAGCATTCATCGCTGACAAAATGTATGCTGCAATAACTTCAGATTTCAGGTTGCAGCAACTTCGAAAATGCGGTTGGGCATTTTTTTTGTTGCCCCAACCAATTCGTTTCCTCAGTGTGGTATTAAATCTGCTTAGAGAGTCATATTTTTGGAATTATCCTAATTGTTTTAACTTCATTTTACCTACTTATAATGAATACAAGGTTTTGCATTTTAATGAATTAGCAACGCCAGTAAACTATGCACCACTTTTTAACACTTGAAATGTTTTGTTCATTTCCTTACATGCTTAGTCATGACTCTTAAACATTCAATGAAATGCTTACAAACATGCATGCATTTCTATGCATATAAAAACTGTTTAGTTTTCCATCTTTTCATCCCTTCAAAAATAGCCACACTCCCTGCCTTGCCAGGGTCGTTGTGCTTTGCCTGTGCTTAGCATAAATTTGCACAAATATCCGTTAGTTCAAAATTTGAGTTGAACTGAGTATTTTGTTTTTTTTTTGTTCGGTGTATATTATTTTTTTTTGCGCTTCAAGTGCTGTCTTCAATTGCTTAGGTTTTTTGTGGGTCATTTAGCTTGTATGGCATTATGCTGTTGTTGTTGTTGTTTTTGCTGTTTTTGTTGCTCTTGTCATTCCATAATTCATAATTCTTGTGCACCATTTATTTTTGGCAATAGCCAAAATATTATAGAAATCCAGGGTTGAATGTCGAAATTTATGAGTCAAAGTTATTGGAGCACATTTAAGATTTGGCCATAAATTGTTCCATCTGAAATGCATGTTGGTTGTAAAGACATGGCGTATAAATTTTAAACTGAAGGCGATAAAAATTGTCTTCTTTGATGACAGCGATTAAATGTGGTTGCAAATGTTAAGAGCACGCTCTTGAAGAAAGTAAAAGTTAAAATTAGTTGCGTAAATCTGAAATGGTAGATAAAGTTTTTACTAAAGAGATTTGAGAAATTTTTAATACATCATTATTAAAATTAAGTCAATTATTATAATTATAATTCTTACTGTGTAAATATATTAGAAATTCACAGTCAGAATAACGCAGTTTAACACAAATAATGTGCTTATGGGGCTCTATATCAAAATTTGAGAAGGTCAACAGATGAACGAATTCTGCACGTGCGTCTTTAATACATGTTTACTCGCGTTTGTCGCTTTATAATTATCATCTAAAGTTGACATGAAGAAACATGATCGTTAGTAGCACAAGATAAAAGCATCTGGATATTCAAAAGGTCTCTTGGCCATCCCCGATCTAAGGACGCGCAAACAAATTGATCACGTATTGATTGAAGGAAAGCACTCTTCCAGTGTACTAGACGTAAGCACAATCCGCGGTGCAAACATAGACTCGGATCATTCCCAAGTAGCACAAAGACTTCTATAAAGATTGCAACAAACTTTACAGCAACTCATTATAAAAACTACGTAGTTTCTGAAAGCATGTTTAAAGACTTCTATAACGGCAAAAAGGCGAACTTTTTATTATTTTATAGAAGCTTCTTGGACTTCTATTAAACTTCGCAAACAACTTCCGTAGGATAAGTGCGTGCTTGCTTAAAAAAGCTTTTTACAGCTTTTATGTATTTCCAATAAACTTTGGACAGTAACCTGCGTAAAACTGTTCCAAATAGAATAATGTAAGCTTTACCGAAGCTTCAAAATTGACAACAAAAAATTTGCAAGATTGTAAAAGATACCTACTTTTTCTGTTTTTTGTATGATATTTCAATTTTTTTATATAATTTTACCTTACTTTATTTGAATTTTAATGCTAAATGTTTTAATTTAATTATATTTTATTAATTAAAAATTTTACGAAATTGTTCGGATGCACTCATGGGACTCGAACCCGTAACCTACCGCATGCTAGGTCGCAGGGTTATCTATAGACCTATTTCTATTTTATATGCGAAGAGTTAAAACTGAATGACTTCATGCTTATGGAAACTGAGAGTCTTTTCTGTGCAAACGAAAGGCTTCAGTTTCCACTACAAACCTTATCAAAACTTATTGGAAATATAAGCTTCGAAATGCAACTGTCAAATTTTCAAATAAATAAATTATTTGTTTTTACTGAAATTAGAGCTTCTATATAATACATGCGAGAGGCTTTAGTTTCAATAACATACCTTATGCAAACTTATTGGAAATAGTAACTTCAATTTCAGTACAAACGAAATATAGTGCAGCTTGGCCCAACAGACTTAATCGAAGTTATAACTTTTCATTCAAGCTCTAACTGAAATAGAAGCCTCTTATAAGTTTCTATTCAGTATAAACGAGGCTGCCGCCTCACGTAAAAAATCAATTTCTGTTAGGTTTTACGATTTTCAAAACAACCCTAACGTTTTCGCTCTTTTTTGCGTTGCCAATCAACAGTTTAACAAATAATTTGATATTTATCAATACAAAATTTAACGTTTTTTAGTAGTTTCGAAGTTGGCATTTCATTACTGTCAGTTCCAGAAATAATTAAATTCAATTTAAAAAAATTATTTTTTTATAATTCCGTTAATAATTTTGTAACGGTTGCCGAACATTATATTGGTTGCAGAGACCAAAAGTTAGATTGTTGTTGTCCCGATTCAATAATGAATAGATTGGCCGTTTGCATTTTTATTTTCCCAACCGCATAACGCTTGTGGTCTAATCCAAACATTTTTCAAAATTTTTTTTTTCTATTAATTTTTTTAATTTATTTGAAGTTTGACTACGTTGTTTTCTCAGACTGAGAGATTCCAACTTCGATTCACATAATTTCGAAAGCTTTAAAGAGCTACTCAAACAAAACTGACGGTAATTTTGATAATGCTTCTTTTAAAGATTTATAGAAATCTTTTGCAGACTAAGAGGCAGCAATTTCGGTTTTTCTATTAACGAAAGCTCTTTCGAAATTAAAATTTGCTATGCTTCCGTAAACAAACATTTTTAAGCTTATTGGAAACTTTGAAATAAGCCTTTATAAAACTGCTAATATTAACTTCTGAAATACTTCATAACAGCTATTATATCAGCTTAATCTTCGTTAACAAGTCAGCTTCTAGTTGCAAGCTTTATAGAGGCGCAAACCAAGCTGCAGCTGTCGAATATTCAACTTTCCTAGCCTTATCGAAGTTCATGTGTTAGTTGGGTTATCTTGTCGCAGTCAAGTTCCGCACTCGTCTGCGCAGCTAAGAATGCTCGCAATCCTACACCGAGAAAGCCTGATGTCGATAAGCTGCAGTCAAAATGGACAGCCGAAGACTTCGCTACTCGACTCGCACTCCTGCTTCAAGAAAGCAAGACTAGAAAATTTTTCGAAAAGATAAGACACCTGGACGACGGTTTCGAGACCGGAGCCTCTTCCTGCAAGGATGACTGAAAGACTGAGGCCCATCGTCAACCAATTGATTGGACTTTTTCAGTGCGTCTTCAGACCTAAGAAGTCCACCATCGACCAGACCTTAACGCTCCGAAAAATCTTGGAAAAAAACTCCCTTGAAAAACATATCGGCACACACCATTTTTTTGTCGATTTCAAAGCCACCTTCGACAGTCCAATAAAGAGTCACCTATAATCCATCACGTTTTTGTATGGTATTAATACGGTATTAATAAGCTAATACGTCATTGCAGGATGACACTGAACAACACAAGGAGCACAATGAAAATCGAGAAGGACCTCTCCTCTCCATTCGATACCATGTGAGGTTTCAGACAAGGTGAGTGCTTATCGTGCGACTTTTTTTGTGTAGCATGAAAAACAAATAAAAATCTAATATATAAAAATCTCGTGTCACGGTGTTAGTGTTTGAACTCCTCCGAAACGACTGGATCGATTTGAATGAAATTTTCTTTGTGTATTTGGTAGGTATGAGAATAGGTCGTAAAGTATTTTTCACTCTCTTATCCGCGAGGGGCGTGGAACTTTTTCAAGAACACACATTTTCAATTTAACATCAATGAAATTGCCCTTCGACTAGCAAAATTGAGCGATATATGAAAAGGGAGGCATGGCATCGCCCATACAATTAAATTTTTTGATTTTTGAATAGACTTGGAACTACATTTATAACAATGAAAGTCTGTATGAAGTAACTTATTGGCCAGGTTTTTCATTTATAAAACTGACACGGGTATTGGAAAACGGGGCAAAGATCTGCCCATACAACTAAAATTTTCAATATAGAATAGCTATGCAAGTAAAAAGCACATAACATTTTTACTCAGAATGAAGTTACTATTTGGTGGTGGCCTGCTACTGAAAAACTATAACGTGCATTGTACAAGGGATCACAGATCAAAGAAACTAGATTTGGAGTTACTATTTGGTGATATCCTCTGGAAAATATTCAAAAACTAGAACGAGTATAAGACAAGGAGTGTGGTTCCGCCCATAAAAGATAATGTTTTTATATTGGAGTGGAGTTTCTATTTGTTGATGGCCTTATATTGGCAAACTGGAACAGGCATTGGACTAGGACGGCAGCAACAAGCCGGGTACCAGCTAGTCAATATATAAAAACATAAAATATTTTGAAATTATTTTAAAAATATATAATTCCAAAATAAAAAGTATTTTGGAAAATCGGGATAATTTACGTCCCGTGTAAGGTCTTCGCAGGGATCACGTGATAGGTTCTTTTGTCCGTCGGGATAATCTCTTAGCAATGTGAGTGCGGAACGCTTGATATTCTTGAAAAAGTTCAAATCATATTTTTAGGCATTTTATGTTTTGTGATTTATTAAAACTTCAAAAACCTTTTTTTGTTTTCATTTTTAAATTTTGAGTTTTACAAACCATTTTTAAACATAATAGTTTCCATTATTATTTTGAGGTATTTTATAAATATTTTGAACTAATATCTGTTATTTGAATAATTTAAAATCGAACATGTGACCATCGTTGATATCATTACATCATCTTGAGTGGTCGCCTAAATTGATGAGTGTACGTTTTCTCCGAGTCGCCTTGATCATAGATATATTGTTAAATAAAGTAAATGTTTTCAAAGTCTTAAATAACTTAATTAATTTTAAAAATAATTAGAAACCCAATAGAATAACAGATATCGCAATTCGACTTTTAATAATCTATAGTATGAACTGTCTTTTTGAAACATGCGTTTAAATATGATTTTCTTCAGAAAGTATTATTAAAGTTATACGATACTCATGTTCGAAAAAGGTCATCTATTTGAAAAAAAGGCGTCTATCTTCTCATTTTACCAATATTATTGGAATTAATTACTTTTCTCGGTTGTTTATTACTTTTAAATAACAATTCGATCAGAAAAGCATTCCTAACTACTACAAAAAACCACGATTATTTGGAACCGAAATTGAGCCTATCTTTTTTCAAAAATATAAATTATTTTTAAAAAATATTCGAAAACTATAAGATTTTAGTATAGTTTATCTAAATATCAATTCTAATTGTGCCCAAATTTATTCTAACTGAGCTTTAAGCATATCAATATTTCATGTTTTTTCCTTTATTAAAAACGGGCCCATCATTTTTGACGGGCAAGAACTAGTTTATATATAATTTGGAAAGAAACTTTCAAGAAAAAATTTGTATTTTATATTTTTAAATTTTGTGGTTATGAAGAAATCTGAAAAATTAGGATTTATGGGAAGAAAATAAAAAATGTTTAATCTGAGCGTGACGATTTTTCATCATATTCATCATTAATTTGCTTGCATAAGTGAATTTGCTTATCAATATTGAAGAATTCAGTATTTTTGCTCAAAAACCGATTTCTAGACTTCCCACAAACATAGCACTTTTCTTTTAATTTTATTTATTTTTCTGCTGATTGCATTTTTATTTGCAGAGATATACATAAGTTAGATCGTATATTTTTTTTTAAATTGAAAGAGATTTTCTGCATCTGCCTGCTTAAGCCATTCTTCAAGAAAAAAAATTATAGTTGAACAGTGTTTGTGTTGAAAAGCGTAATATTTCTAGAAAATAAAGAAGACAAACACAAAACAAAAATTCAGCACGGATACTAGAGGTTCATGACAGTTTTGTTCCAATAAATACAAAAAATATGGCTTGTTAAATTTACTCATTTTAAAAATAGCCAAATAAAAGAACAACATATATTTGCTTTAAATTGTTTGCTTGGATTAAAAATTTCGAAAAAAAAAGATTCGCTTTCGTATGACACAATCTTTTTTTTTTTTAAATTTTTTTTCGATTTTTTATGAATTTTTAAACTCAATATTTTTTCGATCAGAACACACTTTCAAATTTGGAACATCAGCAAAAATTGAAAAAAAAAATTTAAAAAAAAGCTCCTGTCATACGATAACCAATTTTGCTAAGATTTAAAAAAGTCATTTTTTTTCAAGATCGGACAGTTTTTGCGACTCCCAGCGCTGCAACCACGTGGCCCAGTTTTTTTCTCTGCCGCCAGTTTGCTGCTCTATGAAACCATGTTGGAGTGAAAAATATATTTTTTTTTTCTTGTAATTTGTTCAATTCTCTACAATAATAAAAAAATATTGGAAAAATATTTGTTTTGACTAAGTTATGAATTTTTAAAAAAATTCTTGTTTTCTCTGCCACGAATGTCATGTCCCACCTTAATCATAAAAACTGATGCAATTCTACTGAAGTTTTGACATTCTTCAAAAACTGGCGTGCATTAAAAAAAATGAACCGTTATGTTTTTTGTTTACATTTCAAAGACGACTTTAATTTAATTTGTTTATGCAACGCTAACTAGTCAGAGGCGTTGAAAGTAAAGAAAATACGAACGTTTTTAATTTCGTGGTACGTATTGTTCCAGTAGTCTCAAAAGTTAAAGTTAAAACATTACATAATCAATCATTTCATTGTTAATGTATTAAGCATGACTCATATTCAATTATTCGACATAGTTTTTTGTTCCGAAAATTCCAGTAATGAGTTGTGACGGTCTTGCATGAAATGATTTATGTAATTAGACTAACTTTGTATATTAATTATTTGATTGCTTGTTTTTGCATTTCCTATGGAACACACAAGAACCGGCATCAACTGTATTAAACCTAAATAAATTGAAATCTCTTGATTTATTAAGCATTTGTAGTGGTTAAAATTATTCATTGTAGGTACTATATATATTTTATTTATTTCTTATAGTTTTTATGTTGTTTTGTTTTAAAGCAAGTGTTAACTTTTCTCCTTTTCAAAAATCTTATTAATAATGCCAACACTTACGAATCCTTCACAGCTGTCTAGCCGTCTCAATACCCATGTCATTTATTACCAAATAAACTTTTCTCCACTTCTGACAGGTAGCTGAATTAGATTAGCACAGTTAACATAGTAGATATTTTATGTTTGTTTTTATGTATTTCCACACACACACTCATACTACTGTTGCTCATTTTACTGCCTAAGATTATATGCATATGTCTAACGTCCTGTCTGCTCGTTGCCTAGCTGTCTAGCTGCCTGTCTGCCCCCGAGGAGCAATTAAGACAGAAAGAAACATAAAATTTAATATATAACAAAATAGCTACATGCATAGAATTTTTTATAAAAAAATTATGAAAACAAGTAACATAAAAATATGCATCAAGAAATTATTCAAGGCGCCATTTTGAATTTATGCATTGCAATACAAGACGTCTGACTAAAAGCGAACAACTTCTTGTGCTGCTAACTTGTTTATTTGAGTTGTTTTTGTATTTCTAATTTTTCTATATAAATATTTTTCAAAATATGATGGTGCCGTGTGCAAAAAACGTGCGCATATTTTACAACGAAATTTAATTTTGCAAATGAAATGGCAGTGAGAACAGACACAACAACAACAGCTACAGAAACTCACAAATTGTGAAGGGAACGTGTATTTGTTGTGCAGAAATATTAAAAAACATAAACAAGCACCAGCAACGACATCTAGTGCGTATCAACGGCCAACATTTTGCAAAATGGTGCAAACAGCAGCAGCACACTTCATAAAAATAAAGAGAAGTAGAAGAATCATCCGGCAAAGTTGTGCTCCAGTAAACTAAAACATAGCCTACTTTTAGGCAGCAAGTTGCTGCTATAAAATATTAAGCATACTATAAATAGTTTTGCTGTTAGAAAAACTTGACAAAAATAAAACTTATATAAATATTTTGAATAGCCAATAACTCGTCAGAGTTGCCTTAAATATATATTCGAAAATTTCGAAGCGATTCAATTTAATTTGAGGTTTTTATTGATTTAAATTTACTTACACAAGAATAATTCGACAACGTCATGCTCGAAAGAAAATACCCAGCAAAATCTTCGCTTACATATAATCGAAAAAGTAATCCAGCAAATTTCATTCATCGCTTACCCTCTCGCTAACGGAACCCATTATTTTAATACAGGCATGTCATTGGAGGTAATTGATGAAGCTTTCGCTTGACATGGGAGTACTTATGTAAGCACTTATCAAACTTGATTAATAACTTCTTCCAATAATCACTTATTTAATAACAACTAAGACGTTATTGAATAAGCGTTTCTCTGCACAAATTAGAAAAGCGATTCAAATATTGAAAAAAAAAAATTTTTTCGTACATCTTTTGCTTAACAGATCAACAACACCAATCAAGAGTTAGAGAATTTCTTCTTTAAAATGAGAAAAATGCTTTTATTTAATAGATATATGTATCAGTTTATTAATTAATGTAATATATTAACCTTTAGCACATTTTTTTGTATTTCATTCATAAATATGGCATTTTTTCATATTCAAAATTACAAAAATTTGACACTTTTGAAGCAAAAATAAAAGTAAAACAAAAATTTTCAACTGTCTAAAAAAAAATACAATCATTTTATAAAGCAAAAAGGGCTGACATTACTAATTGCATTACGAGTAATATACAATATAATGCATTATTGGTCACCAACATTTATGTAATGGGTTTTATAATCGAATGCAAATCAAGGCAATACGAAAAATTTTGCTGGGTATTTATAAATTGCTATCTATATGCTATGCTTTTATGCTTTACAAACAATATATTTAAAGCTAGCTGAACTAAAACAGCAACAACAAATTCATGACACAACATACACACACACACACACCCACACACTTGCATAAGCTCCAACAATATTTAGTTTAAGCCCAAAAATGTCTACACATAAACTG
Organism: Tetanocera ferruginea; assembly: GCA_958299015.1. Taxonomy (NCBI): domain Eukaryota; kingdom Metazoa; phylum Arthropoda; class Insecta; order Diptera; family Sciomyzidae; genus Tetanocera; species Tetanocera ferruginea. The sequence continues at coordinate 122,546,285 of OY282643.1, read as the reverse complement.
TTGTTGGCAAATATTTATGAATTTGTCGTTATAGCTGCTAGTTTGATGCATGATAAGCTTGCAACATGCTGCATTGCTGTTAATTGTGCAGCTTATCATGCTTTAAGAGTTGCCACAGTTATGAAGAAAATTAAAATGAAAAATATTTAAAATACAATTTTTTGCATCTTTTAAGGTATTTTCATGACTCTTGAACTAAAATCAACTAAAGGCAAAAATTAAATGAAATCAATATCACATCAATATAACAATCAATATCAATTAAAAATCATGCCAATATCACGTTAATATCATGATCAAATAACAAATTTTAAATTTCAAAATTCATTCACTACAAATCAAATCACAAATCATAAAACACAAAACACAAAGCACAAAACACAAAACACAAATCACAAATCACAAATCACAAATCACAAATCACAACTCACAAATCACAAATTACAAGTAACAAATCACAAATCACAAATCATAAATCACAAATCACAAATCACAAATCACAAATCATAAATCACAAATCATAAATCACAAATAACTAATCACAAATCACAAATCACAAATCACAAATCACAAATCATAAATCACAAATCACAAATCACAAATCATAAATCACAAATCATAAATCACAAATCATAAATCACAAATCACAAATCACAAATCACAAATCCTAAATCACAAATCACAAATCATAAATCACAAATCACAAATCATAAATCACAAATAACAAATCATAAATTACAAATTAAAAATCACAAATCACAAATCACAAGTTACAAATCACAAATCACAAATCACAAATCATAAATTACAAATTACAAATCACAAATCACAAATCACAAATCACAAGTTACAAATCACAAATCAAAACAAATCAAATCAAATCAAATCAAAGCAAATTAAATCAAATCAAATCAAATCTTAAAATGAAATGAAATGAAATGAAATGAATTGAAATGAAATGAAACAGTCGAATGAAACAGTCGACAGTCGATTGTCCATTGTCGAGATTTGACAGTCGACCACTGAAATCGACAATCATCAAGCGGCAATTTACAATCGACAAAGGTCAAATGGAAATGGAAATTGATCGCCAAACGTGAAAAACCATTCGACCAACGTCGTCCTAAAAACGAAAACGATATTCGACAATAAACAATCAACAATCGCCAATGGACAAACAGAAATTGACAATCGAAAATCGACAATCGCCAATAGAAAAACACAAACTGTCAATTGACAAACCAAAATCGCCAATCAATAATCGAAAATCGATAATTAAAAACCTACAATAAGCAAACGGAAATTGACAAACGACAGACGAAAAACGCTAATTGGCAAACGTCAATCGATAAACGAAAATGACAATCTACAGATGAAAATTAACAATAAAAAAACGAAAATCGACAGTTCATAATTGGCAATGGACTTTTGAAAATAGATAATTGGCGATAGAAAATCTTCAATCGAAAATCCAAAATTGACAGTCGGCAGCCTACAGGCAAGAGTAAATAATCGACAAACGACTGTTGAAAAAAGACAATCTACAATCGACATTCGATAATTGACAATCGACATTCGACAATTGACAATCGACATTCGACAATTGACAATCGACATTCGGCAATTGACAATCGGCATTCGACAATTGACAATCGACAATCGACATTCGACAATTGACAATCGACAATTGACAATCGACATTCGACAATTGCCAATCGACATTTTATAATTAACAATCGAAATTCTACAATTGAGAATTGACAATTGACAATCGACACTTGTTAATCAACAATTGACAATTTGCAATTGACAACCAACAATTGGCAATCGACAATTGACAATCGACAATTGAAAATTGACAATCGACAATTGACGATTGTCAATCGAGAATCAACAATTGGCAATTGGCAACAGACAATCGACAGTCGACAATCGATACTCGACAATCGACAATCGACAATCGACAATCGACAATCGACAATCGTGAATCGACAACCGACAAACGACAATCGAAAACCGACAACCGACAACCGACAACCGACAATCGACAATCGACAATTGACAATTGACAATCGACAATCGACAATCGACAATCGACAATCGAAAATCAACAATTGACAATCGACAATCGACAATTGACAATCGACAATCGAAAATCAACAATTGACAATCGACAATCGACAATTGACAATGGACAATTGACAATTGACAATTGCCGATTGCCAATCGATAATTGAGAATCGACAATTGGCAATTGGCAATAGACAATCGACAATCGATAATCGACAATCGACAATCGACAATCGACAATCGACAATCGACAATCGACAATCGACAATCGACAATCGACAATCGACAATCGACAATCGACAATCGACAATCGACAATTGACAATCGACAATCAACAATCAACAATCGACAATTGACAATTGACAATCTACAAGCGACAATCGACAATTGACAATCGACAATCGACAATCGACAATCAGCAATCGACAAACAAAAAATTGCAATCAGCAATAGACGTCATTATTAACAATAGCATTAACACCAAGATCAATGTCCACACAAAAATAGCAAGATATAATGTCAAGTTTATTTCGCTCTGTGGCAACTCTTTTGTGCATATTATGCTGTAGCATTGAGAGTTTTCAGCACTGAACAAAGATTTTCTTGAAATTATTTTCTTGGCCTTTCAGCAAATTTTCTGCGAAAACTTTTAACAAAATTATTTCGTTTGAGAAACTTGCAATTTAAGCCAAGTATTTGTTGTGCCTCTTTTTGTTGGACAATAGTTTATTGATGTTGCTGTTGTTCTTATTTAGGTTCTTATTAATTTTAAAAGCACTCTTATGTTGTATGCCAGAAAGGCACAACGTTGAAGTCACGTTGGAGTCATCAAAACTGTTAAGAAAATTTTGAACAATTTTATGTGTTGTTTGTTTGTAAGAAATAGTTGTTGTGCCATTTAGGTAGATAGCCAAAAGGCAAATGGTTTTTGGAAAATGTACCAACATTTCTGCTTTGTGACAGTTTTAAGCTGATTTCTGCATGTAAATATGTCAAGAAAAGAAAAATCACACAAAACTTTTAAAATAAAATATTTCACAAAATATTTTAATATTATTTTAAAAAACCTCACATTTCATCTCTAAGAATGTAATGAACTTAAAAAGCCAAAAATAGCTATGACTTATTTCTTCTAATTAAGAAGCATTTTCGTTTACAAGAATACCAAAACAATTTTTTGTTTTAAAATTTTGTGAAAATTTAATTTCTTGGCAATATTTTAAAATAACTGACAATCCAATTTGTGGCTTTTGAGTTGTGGTAAAAACAAAACGCAATGAAAATGAAGGCAGAATAACAGAGTGAGTAAAGAAGGCAAGCATAAACAAAACACCTTAAATAATAACAACAACAACAACGAAGATGCATAAATCCATTTATGAAAATGAAATACAAACAAACATACAAAGAAAATGCAAAGAAAGCAAACAGGGCAAAGAAAATATATTTATAAAAAAAAAAACAACGGAAATCGCAAGAAACTTCCGCTGATGCTGTAGGTACTGGAAATAAATTCCCTAAAGTAACTTTCTGACAGAGTTGAAACAACGGAAAAGGTACGCAGAAGGAAATTGAAGAAAAGCGAAAAAGAAATTTAAGCAAAAACCTGGCAACTGCGTATCTGAAAAATGGTTCCAAAATAAAAAAAAAAAACCCAACCAAGACTACCCAAATTCGTTTTGCTAAATCGTTTGTTGCCTGCAGGCTAAACAAACGTTAAGCTGCGCTGCAATGTTTCAAGGAGCCACGCATAACAAAGGGGAGCCGGTTTTTTTTATTTATTGCTTTGTTTACAACACCGAAAGGAGTCGAAAAATTTTGATTCTGGGTAAATAAAATAAGGAAAGTGTTGCCACAGCCAAAGGCACATGTAAATATTTATTGTTAAGCGGTAAAAAAAAATATGATGAAATTTGAAGAATTTATTTATATAAATAAATTCAAACAAGCAAAAACCATCAAGTGAGAAAAAGGGGTTTGCATGCTTGCTATAAAGAAGCAAAAAAAATTGCCAGTTTCTCTACATTTTTTGGCTACCTAAAGCCAAATTATTTGATAAACAGAGCGTTGAAGGTGTCGGTTTATAAAAAGCTATGGTAGAGGGAGTGGCGTTCCAAAAGTAAATTGATTTTTAAATTGCTGTGTATTGTGTGGCATATGTGTAGCTTAACATAATTTCGACGCTTATCAGCTATGAAACAGTTACTTAGGGAAAATGAAAGGGCTCAAAGTGTACAAAATGGGAACAATATTGACTGGGACAGCGAGATGACGTTCCAAAAGAATCAATATTTTTAAAACTTTAAGTGATATAAAGTATTTTTAAACATAACGAACTAAGTGACGTAAGGGAACATTTTTTATATTGATGTGATAATGATGTTATGTTTATGTGATGTCGATGTGATGTTGATGTGATGTCCTGATATAAAAACGACTTTTTTATAATATCGATATGATATTCTTATGATGTTATTATGATATTGCCATGATAATGATGATGATGTGATGTTGATATTATATTAATACGAGATTTAACATTGATCTTGATATGGTACTGGTGTATTGGTGTTACATGAATACGATATCGTTGTGATGGTGACAAAATAATTATGTGATATAGACACAATATCGCTATGCTATGTGATGTTATGTGATTTTATGATATTAATGTGACATTGGTATAAAATCGATATGATATTGTTGTGATATTATGCTATTTCCATGATAATGATGATGATGTGATGTTGATATAATATTAATATGTGATGTTAAATTGATCTTGGTATGGCACTGATTTATTGGTGTTACATAAATATGATCACGATGTAATGGTGATATAATATTGATGTGATATTGAAACAATATCGCTATGCTATGTGATGTTGGTGTGATGCTGATGTGATTCAATGATCTTGGTATCATTTTGGTATGATATTGTAAATATCGATTTGTTAATGATGTTCATGTGATGTAAATATAATATTAGTATGTGATATTGATGTGAAGTTGAAATTATGCTATGATATTGCCATGATATTGGTATGATATTGATATGATCATGTTGTGATATTAGTTTAATACTAAAATGATGATAATGATGATGAAGATGATGATGATGTTATGAAGATAAAATGATGTTGATGTTGATGTTGATGTTGATGTTGATGTTGATGTTGATGTTGATGTTGATGTTGATGTTGATGTTGATGTTGATGTTGATGTTGATGTTGATGTTGATGTTGATGTTGATGTTGATGTTGATGTTGATGTTGATGTTGATGTTGATGTTGATGTTGATGTTGATGTTGATGTTGATGTTGATGTTGATGTTGATGTTGATGTTGATGTTGATGTTGATGTTGATGTTGATGTTGATGTTGATGTTGATGTTGATGTTGATGTTGATGTTGATGTTGATGTTGATGTTGATGTTGATGTTGATGTTGATGTTGATGTTGATGTTGATGTTGATGTTGATGTTGATGTTGATGTTGATGTTGATGTTGATGTTGATGTTGATGTTGATGTTGATGTTGATGTTGATGTTGATGTTGATGTTGATGTTGATGTTGATGTTGATGTTGATGTTGATGTTGATGTTGATGTTGATGTTGATGTTGATGTTGATGTTGATGTTGATGTTGATGTTGATGTTGATGTTGATGTTGATGTTGATGTTGATGTTGATGTTGATGTTGATGTTGATGTTGATGTTGATGTTGATGTTGATGTTGATGTTGATGTTGATGTTGATGTTGATGTTGATGTTGATGTTGATGTTGATGTTGATGTTGATGTTGATGTTGATGTTGATGTTGATGTTGATGTTGATGTTGATGTTGATGTTGATGTTGATGTTGATGTTGATGTTGATGTTGATGTTGATGTTGATGTTGATGTTGATGTTGATGTTGATGTTGATGTTGATGTTGATGTTGATGTTGATGTTGATGTTGATGTTCATGTTGATGTTGATGTTGATGTTGATGTTGATGTTGATGTTGATGTTGATGTTGATGTTGATGTTGATGTTGATGTTGATGTTGATGTTGATGTTGATGTTGATGTTGATGTTGATGTTGATGTTGATGTTGATGTTGATGTTGATGTTGATGTTGATGTTGATGTTGATGTTGATGTTGAACTTAAATTTGAACTTGAACTTGAACTTGAACTTGAACTTGATCTTGATCTTGATCTTGATCTTGATCTTGATCTTGATCTTGATCTTGATCTTGATCTTGATCTTGATCTTGATCTTGATCTTGATATTGATATTGATATTGATATTGATCTTGATCTTGATCTTGATCTTGATCTTGATCTTGATCTTGATCTTGATCTTGATCTTGATCTTGATCGTGATCTTGATCTTGATCTTGATCTTGATCTTGAACTTGATCTTGATCTTGATCTTGATCTTGATCTTGATCTTGATATTGATATTGATATTGATATTGATATTGATATTGATATTGATATTGATATTGATATTGATATTGATATTGATATTGATATTGATATTGATATTGATATTGATATTGATATTGATATTGATATTGATATTGATCTTGATCTTGAGTTTGATCTTGATTTTGACCTGGATATTGATCTTGGTATTGATATTGATATGATATTGATATGATATTGATATAATATTGATATGATATTGATATGATATTGAAATGATATTGATATGATATTGATAATGTATTGATATGATATTGATATGATATTGATATGATATTGATATGATTTTGGTATTGATATTGATATGATATTGATATGATATTGATATGATATTGATATGATATTGATATGATATTGATATGATATTGATATGATATTGATATGATATTGATATGATATTGATATGATATTGATATGATATTGATATGATATTGATATGATATTGATATGATATTGATATGATATTGATATGATATTGATATGATATTGATATGATATTGATATGATATTGATATGATATTGATATGATATTGATATGATATTGATAATGTATTGATATGATATTGATATGATATTGATATGATATTGATATGATTTTGGTATTGATATTGATATGATATTGATATGATATTGATATGATATTGATATGATATTGATATGATATTGATATGATATTGATATGATATTGATATGATATTGATATGATATTGATATGATATTGATATGATATTGATATGATATTGATATGATATTGATATGATATTGATATGATATTGATATGATATTGATATGATATTGATATGATATTGATATGATATTGATATGATATTGATATGATATTGATATGTTATTGATATGATATTGATATGATATTGATATGATATTGATATGATATTGATATGATATTGATATGATATTGATATGATATTGATATGATATTGATATGACATTGATATGATATTGATATGATATTGATATGATATTGATATGATTTTGATATGATATTGATATGATATTGATATGATATTGATATGATATTGATATGATATTGATATGATATTGATATGATATTGATATGATATTGATATGATATTGATATGATATTGATATGATATTGATATGATATTGATATGATATTGATATGATATTGATATGATATTGATATGATATTGATATGATATTGATATGATATTGATATGATATTGATATGATATTGATATGATATTGATATGATATTGATATGATATTGATATGCTATTGATATGATATTGATATGATATTGATATGATATTGATATGATATTGATATGATATTGATATGATATTGATATGATATTGATATGATATTGATATGATATTGATATGTTATTGATATGATATTGATATGATATTGATATGATATTGATATGATATTGATATGATATTGATATGATATTGATATGAAATTGATATGATATTGATATGATATTGATATGATATTGATATGATATTGATATGATATTGATATGATATTGATATGATATTGATATGATATTGATATGATATTGATATGATATTGATATGATATTGATATGATATTGATATGATATTGATATGATATTGATATGATATTGATATGATATTGATATGATATTGATATGATATTGATATGATATTGATATGATATTGATATGATATTTATATGATATTGATATGATATTGATATGATATTGATATGATATTGATATGATATTGATATGATATTGATATGATATTGATATGATATTGATATGATATTGATATGATATTGATATGATATTGATATGATATTGATATGATATTGATATGATATTGATATGATATTGATATGATATTGATATAATATTGATGTGATATTGATATGATATTGATATGATATTGATATGATATTGATATGATATTGATATGATATTGATATGATATTGATATGATATTGATATGATATTGATATGATATTGATATGATATTGATATGATATTGATATGATATTGATATGATATTGATATGATATTGATATGATATTGATATGATATTAATATGCTATTGATATGATATTGATATGATATTGATGTGATATTGATGTTGTTGCTCGGAATTCTTTGTTTTTTTTCAGTTTTTTAATAACTTTATCTTCAATTTTTTGCACCAATTAATTATTTTACTTATTTTCTTGAGCGCACTTCGTCTTATTTTAAAATAACGTTCAATCAACGTTTTGCAAGCAGCTTGTTTTGCTCTCCCCTAAACTCTAAATATGCTTGCTACGAATTTTTACTTAAATTGCAGGTTCATAAAAAAGCAATCTTGAGCCCTTAGACACCTGCGGCAAACATTTTTCACCCTCCAAACTAAGCTGCAGCAACAACTGGTTATGTTTGAATATTTCATATTTAACTGTCAGTGTTGCTAGCAATTAATTGGCAACATTAATAAAATTAAACAAGACGCTGCCGGAGTAAAGCAAAAATCAACACCACCCATTAAAGCGGCTGTGGTGCGAGTTGTTTGATGTGGGTGCAGAAGATTGTTTTTGTCACGTTTAAGTTGTGTATGAATTTTTGTCTATGCCTTCATTAATTGCTAAACTTAGTGCATATTTTTAGGCAAATATTTGATTGCTGTCTTTAGCTCTTATAAGATTATTTTATGTTGGTAAAATAGAAAAGATACAACAACTTCATTAACACGTCAGGCTTAATATATTAAAATATTAAATAATGTTAATATTAATTAAAATAATAAACACTTGTTTTTTAAGCTTTGTATAAATGAGTTACGCTACAAAGATCTGCAGAGCTTTGCCTGAAGGCCAAATATATCCCTGCTAGCTGTGTAAGCAAAGATATTTTAACTAAAAGGCGCTCAAAAGCTTGCAATTAAATTTTCTTATTATAAAACCAAACCAATGTTTATCCATGGCACAGCATCATCTTTTCTTTTTTTGGCACTTTTCACTGTACTTAACAACTTCTTAAGACATGAAGAAAGCAACGAAAACAACAATAACAACAACGTTAGCAGCAGCATTTATAATGTTGGTTTTTGTTATGCTCTTCTTGCTTAATTTGCATTTAATTAAATTTCATGTAAAATTTTCTGGTGCAAAAAACGTTAAGAAGAAGAAGAAGTAAAAGAAGATGTAGCTGTATTTATAACGAACGAGTGAAGTCAAGTCAAAATAGTCATAAAAGCAGTAAGAAACAACAAAAACATGCACATAATTCATGCTCAGTTAGTTGGTGGTAGTTGTACCAGCTAAAGTGAGTTTGTTGTTGTTGTTGCTGTTGTTGTTATTGCGCTTCAATGGCATTCAACTTTTATGTTTCACGTCAAATGATTAAAAATGTCTCACTCACACTAACTTATCTGCAAGCAATGCTTTTGTTCTTCTGTGTGGGTGGGTGGGGATTAAAACAACAACAACAACAAAAGCTACAAAATCAGATTTGTTTTTGTCAATTGAATTACAATTGAAATATAATTATGCAACAAACAGCGGTTGGTCCCAAGGCTATGCTTGCACACTGCAAGGGTTAAACTTTGTATGGCATAAGTGGTATGGCATGACTATGGTGGTGGGCTGGGCTGGTTGTAAGAGTGACTTTATAGTAGAATTGAATGCTCAAATCAGGTGTACTCTATGTATGCGTATGAAATGTATTTAAAAATCTGTCTTGCATTAATTAAACATCTTGTAATTAAAGCGTATTTTTCTCTTTCTCTTTCTCTCTGTAAGGATGCGTTAAGTCTCTGATGATTCTTTTTAGTTAATTGGATATTCAGTCTAAGGCTAAAGATAGATTGTATTTTCTGCTACATCGAGTCTGCTTTTATGCATACGTTTAAAATTTTCAAGTGATTTAAATATGCTTTGGAGTAATTATAATAAAGTCATTTGATACAAATTTGATTTTTCGCCTCAAAAAAATTTAAACTGGGCCTTAATACTGACTACTGACTACTGACTACTGACTACTGACTACTGACTACTGACTACTGACTACTGACTACTGACTACTGACTACTGACTACTGACTACTGACTACTGACTACTGACTACTGACTACTGACTACTGACTACTGACTACTGACTACTGACTACTGACTACTGACTACTGACTACTGACTACTGACTACTGACTACTGACTACTGACTACTGACTACTGACTACTGACTACTGACTACTGACTATTGACTACTGACTACTGACTACTGACTACTGACTACTGACTACTGACTACTGACTACTGACTACTGACTACTGACTACTGACTACTGACTACTGACTACTGACTACTGACTACTGACTACTGACTACTGACTACTGACTACTGACTACTGACTACTGACTACTGACTACTGACTACTGACTACTGACTACTGACTACTGACTACTGACTACTGACTACTGACTACTGACTACTGACTACTGACTACTGACTACTGACTACTGACTATTGACTACTGACTACTGTCTACTGACTACTGACTACTGTCTACTGCCTAGAACACTGTCTTCTGACTACTTACTGTTGATCTGATTGCTGTCTACAGATTCTTGGTTTCTGATTACTGACTACAGACTTCTGAGTACTTGCGTCCAACTGCTTACTTCTGACAACTGGCCTATTTTTATTGAAATTTTCATTTCTTTAGTTTATTCTGAAACTTCTAGTACCTTGGAAAAGTGATGTTATGACAATAATAGAAACTTAACATATTTACAAAGGATTGTTTATATTATTACTGCTATTATGAAGTTTATGTCTTGTATATCTGCTGCACGAGAAACATGATTTAAGCTTTAGCTAGCAATTTGCAATAAATTTTTTCAGAATTTTTTATTTAAAATTTTTTGACTATAAATAATCAAGTCAACATTTCAATGATCGTCATTACTTTATTATTTACTTCAAGCAAGAAGATGTCCGCAAAAACTTTCTTGGCCGCTGTTTTAATTTTTACCGGTAATGTTATTAAATCTCATATTTAAATTTCTTTAAATTAAATTTTTAAATATTTGACTAGTTCTTTTTAAGCAAAATGGCGTACACGCCAGACGTTATGTTCCAGATTATATAGGTTATGGCGGTATTAACGAGGCTGGTGTGTAAATGTTTGAATCACTAATAATTAAGAAAATTTTTTGAAATTTATTAATTTATTTAATCAAAAAAAGCTAAAATAAAGCGTTTATAACTGATGAAAAAAATGTAATGTAGTGCTTATAAAGTGTTATTTATCCCTCCGAAGACCATAAAAATCTCCTTTCTCAAATATAACAAGTTTAAGTATTACAAAAAAATTTAATTCATCTAACCATTCAGCTTTATAAAAATTTCATGCAAAAAAGTTCATGCTGCGCTTAATTTTCTTAAAAGCTTTTACTTTTACCCATACATACACTGCTGTCGATTGCTTTTACTCCGACTGAGAATAGATTTCACGTTTTTTTTTCATAAACTATGCAAAGCTTTGCCAAATTCTTAACACACGACATCTACAACAGCCTCACATTTGACATTTTGCCAAAGATATATATAAAAAAAAACAGAAGAAACTAACTTTCACTTTGCTTAAAACCTTTTTAACGCTATTGCGCTATACAAGCTTTCAACACCGTTGCTTTGCTGCCAAGTTGGCATTTTTAGGGCAAAATTTCATTCAACTTTTCGCTGCCATTTTTTTTTTATGTTTACCAATAATGCATATTTTTTTTTCAATAGTGAAAGTTTTTCATAGCGCCTTACATAGATTAGTTTAATGATCTGGCGCAAAATGTTGTCAACATACTTATGAGTATCACTGTCAGAGTTTTTGTTTTTGCTATATGC